>JAACJT020000034.1:22519109-22532940 GCA_009936485.2 Gymnarchus niloticus
AGCCTCATTTAGCGCCAGCTTGGGTTGGTTAGTTCGGAACACTCCGACCCACCACGGGTTTCGAAGCCTCATTTAGCACCAGCTTGGGTTGGTTAGTTCGGAACACTCCAACCCACCACAGGTTTCGAAGCCTCATTTAGCGCCAGCTTGGGTTGGTTAGTTCGGAACACTCCGACCCACCACGGGTTTCGAAGCCTCCTTTGTCCCGTCACTACTCAGTCAGCGTTTCAGAAACATGCACTAATACACCCGGTTAGCAGGGTGTTGCGAGCATTTAATGGCACCTGTTACCGTGGTGAGGGGACACTGCAGAAGAACTGGCACACAGCAAAGCTAAAAGCCGTTTACAGAGACAGGTGATTACATGCAACATGCTTTCCACTGCAGGTTTCCAAATCTCAGGCAGGGTGGCATACCTTCAGGTAGGACACTTAAATGTTTGCATTGTTATGCCAGAACATTTGAATGCAAAGCCACTGTACACTAACCAAGGAAGTAATCAACGTATTTGCAAAGCAGCAAGCTTGCGTATTACTACCAACATCAGACCACAGCACAGGTGATGCCAAACAATGGTAACAGTGCGGTAATCTACACAATGTGACACTCCAAACGGGCCGATGACCATTTCATTTCACGCGATGCCTTCCTGCATAGGAAGGGGGAAAAAAAAAAAAAAAAAAAAAAAAAAAAGAGTCTGTAGCTAATCAAGGTGCAGGAATCTTGCCGGACTAAACTAGGGCCATACACCTGTGCATTTTGCGCATCCAATCAAGCAGGTACAGAAGCAGAGCTCAGCATGTAGGGCCCAAGGCCCCAAATGAAGACCGGCATTTGTGATTTCATGGGGCCCAATGTCATGGGAACAGAAGCGTTTCCAGTGTCTATACCTTGTGTGCGTCTCCTCCATTTTGGCTCAAACTGAAAGACCCACACATTGGCTAAGCTTCAACCGCACGTTCAGTACGGAACTTTACAATAACAACATCCCACGAACAACAGAGTTGACTTAAAACTACATGATGATAAATGATTTTAAATTTTGCACCTTTTAAAGTGCCCATCACAAGGAGGAAGAGACTTTTGCAATTAAAGCTTAATTAATAGTTATAACACACAGATTTAAAAATACATAATTCTTCCAGAACGTAATGCATGTCATGACAAATATAAAGGTTTGCATCTTGTACTGAAAGCCATATAATCACAGAGAGTATCTTTGAGTAAAACCACCACAATGTTCAACAAATGACAACACCAAAGCCATCTGACATTTTAATCTGTTGTTCCCGCAACTCCTTTCAGCCAGAAACCACCATTTAGGCAACCAGTTGACACTAGAGCCCCGGTCAGTATTACCTGAACCTCTGAGGTTTGTTTTGATAAGTGGTCTTTATCGGCCATGTGACCCTGCAGGTGACCATTAAAATGCTGATTGAACTGATCCACTGGGGGGGGGATGCCTCACCACGTTCTGAGTCCTAAGAAAGCTCATGACTTGGACATCACCCATTTTGTTCAAAGAAAGAACTGGCTTACCAAAAATTGTTGCGGTGTGTCCCTAAACCGTCGGATAAGTGGGAGGGCCAGCAGGCACAGCCGCCTGGACGTCTCTATGTGGAGAGTCGTCGTCAGCAGCCGCGAGGCCCCCGGGGCAACCGGGGACAGCGGAAACTATTTAAGACTTTTTTGTATCAGCTAAATCATCTGAGAATCATTGGACTCTCTGCAAACCTGCCTCCCCTTTCTTCACACAATGGATGAATTGGTGCATTGTGGTACATGAGGGAAAAAGAGGAGGGGGGTCCAAAGAGACCGAGAGCGGGGGCGGAGCTGCCCGATGACCCATGACCACTCCCCACTGCGGGCTGTCCTTACGGTGTTAGCAACCTCCACCCCTCCCCATGGGAAATGCCGTCTCAAAGCCAAACCCCCAATAAAGAACAAACAGTCCGAGCCTCAAACAGCCACTCTGTGCCGTTTTTTGTAATGGGGGTATTGGGTGGGAGGGGGGTCATGAGGGATGGCTGAGTAAACAGCTCTTACAAGTGAAGTGAAGCGTACTGCATGTCAAGAGAGAGAGTCCTTCTCAAAGCAGAAAACCGACAGTGTGTTGATTGTGAGACTGGTGAAATTTTAGAAAACGAAAACTAAATCATAAACGTATGAATAAAACCAAAACAGCGCCACGGCGATGTTTACACAACACACACCAGGACGTAGAGCAGCTTCGAGCATTTCATTAACATGCGAGGATTTACCACATGCATGCATAATTCAGCCCCGGCCATAAAGCATGAAAATGGTTTACACAATTTGCGATACCACATTTCAACTAAATTTTTAATCTCGTAAGCCTTTCAACTTCCAGGATGCTTTTTTTTTTTTTTTAGGAAATCTAACAAAAATAAATAATCACACATCCATTCTAGCCTTGATCCAGGGGGTTGAAAATGTCACTCCGCTAGCAGAGTATGACAGCACCTTCAATGAGCAAATGGGGGTCTGAATTAAAGTCTTCCTGAAAGGGAGACGAAGAAAGGCACTGGCAGCAGGGGGCCCCGTTGTAGCCCAGCCACAGGGCCGCAGACCGCCGCTCGCTGGTGGGCATGGCGCCCCCTCCCTCCAGCGACAGAGACATTGTCAGAATGACATTTCCCTCACAATGTGCGCCAGAATTTGCTTGGTTAGTTTGCTTAAAAGAGAAGTGATCTGAGGGCCAGGAGAGGTATGGTCCCTGCCTGCCTGCCTCTGGAGAAAAGTGCTGTCAGAAGTAATGGGGGCTGCCCAGACTCGTCTCGACAACATAATGAGCACTTAGGGGGAACCCCCCCCCCCCACCACCACCACGATGTCGATGCCTGGATGTCAGAGCCCCGACGCTACAGCAAAACGGCCCCACAAGACACCAAACCACGCACGAAGGATGCATCCTCACCGTGGTTATGACAGCTATTTTTGCTACATCTTCCACTGCCGCCACTTCCAGCCTCGTTGGATGCAAGTGTGCCTCTGATGGACTGCTGGCCACAGTGGCGTGTGCTGTTATGACAGATGGCACCAGAAAGTTTCCTCCAACGCCCCGAAGTTAGCGTTTGTCTGCGGCTGCCCGCGACTCGCCCATCTAGCAGAGGTCCAATTCGGCCCCTCCCACACCCAGCCGAGGTCTTTCCTCGCAACCGTGATGTGGCCGCAAGCACGGGCCCTGCCTTCCAAACTACTCCAGGGTGCCTGGAGTACTGATTCCCACCCCCCTCTCCCACGAGCCAAACCCAAAAAGGCTCTCTTTAGAATTTGCCTGACTCTAACGTACCAGTTTCCCTCTCCGTGGAGTTTCAGAAGCAATTACGAGGAAATTAATTCGGTCGGCCCGGCGGCACCGCTAATCCTCCAGCCGGTTCCATGCGAGTGGAGACGGAATGCCTTAGAACCTCTGGAGCGAAATAAATCTGGACACACACACACACACACACACACACACACACACACACACACACACACACACGCGCGCGCGCGAGTATGTCTAATAAATGGTTCCAAACACAGCAGAAAGAGGGGAACAAAAACAGAGGACTCTACTAATCAATCTCGCTGGCTGCCCCTCCCCCCCTACCCCTGCTGCCCAGCCAGCTTGCCCCGGTAATGAAATCAAATGGGTGGGGGGGGGGGGTCCTCTGAGGCAGCACAAATTCATCAAGTGAGAATTTCATTCCACATTTCAGATGGCACACTCTCATCTGACGATGATCTCCCGAAAAGCCAACAATCAATTCCTAATAGGCTCACAACAAAGTGCTTCGGCAAGTGCATAAACAAGCCGACACCCCCACCCTAAACCACTGGACCATCTCCTCTGCAAACGACCTCTGGGACCCACTTCGAGTCTGTCTAGCCACCACTCCATCAGCCTGTCAACCAAGGCATTCACAATGCAAACTACACTCAGTACCCTCAACCACGCCAAAACATCACACACGTGTCAACATCATACTGCTATCAGAGACCATGTGGCACTGATGCTGAGGTCTCACCATAGACAGATAAATAGTCACATGGCCAATCAGACCCACAAAGCCACGCCATTCCAGTAGTGTCAAAAAGTCTTGACCTGGACGCAAATGTTTTCCCCATTGGCTTCAGAAGTTTCCTTTTGTAGAACCAGTTTAAAACGTCTCCTGGCTTTCTCATTAAGCCCATACCACACAGGTTTAACACTAGCTCTGTCTCCCAGCTGTACTCCCCAGTTTCAAATAAAGAGCAGAGAAATAAAAAAAAATTAAAAAAAAATTTAATTCAACACCTACCTGTTTGTGCATTTCAATGTTCAGCCCATAAGACATTTCATAGTACTGCAAAAACACAAGAACACCATCCATTTACTTATTATAAGTTCAGGTTCCGTGGCACATGGCGCCCAGCTTCCCCGGGTCTTCCGTGGATCAGCAGGGGACCACAAACTCACCATGACGTAGTGTCGCTGCATCTCCGTCTTCTCGCTGGCCAGCTTCTCACACTCCAGCTTCAGGCTGTACGGACACAGAGCGCAGATACCGAGGCTCAGCTACGGCAACTCGGGGGGGGTCAAGACCCAAAGAAAACACTGGGCAAAGACCTCTGTGCGGCTGCCAAAACCCACAAGACCGTCACACGACGAGGAACGTTTACAGTGCTCTTACCACCAATTACCCCACACCCATCCCTGCCAGAGGCCATCAACGGAATGGCAGATGCCCACTGAAGACAGCTGTAATGCTCAGTTATCATGGAAGAACTCAAAACCCTCAAAATGTACCCCCGTAATGCCAAAGACCATACATAATTTCGATGCTTCAATAGTTTATTCACCACCAGTACAACTTTAAACCCGTGTGAATGTGTGCTATTCACCCACAAGCACTACAACAGGAAACTTACTACTATCCTATGAACAATAACCCATTCAATGCTATACATCTGCTCAAAAATAAGGTCAAATATACATTCATATCATATAAATTCACGTTATAACCGCACAAGTGTCAAGTTAGAGGCGTCTTAAAGTAATAAAGCCGTTGGAAACCAGAATCCTTACATACACACGACTAAACAGGCGCGAGGCAGTTTACCGTCACTATTCATAGCAATTTTATGCAATTATGAAAAACGCAGGGCAAGACCTGTCATCGCTTTAAGTTACTGGCATAAACCATGTTTTAAAAAAATAATAAGATACCTCTAATTAAAGGCCAATTATAGGCCAGCAAATTCCAATGCCAGAATGTTGTACCGAGGAGTATATTTACACGCACACTTCCATCTCATATGTGGACAAGCGGGCAGGAGGGAGCTGCAGATGATTTAACCTGACTGGAGACGCCACCGTCTGGCTCAGGAACCTACCGCAGACCGGACACAAAGGCTCGGCATCTCGGCTTTATGTCAAATCGGCTGTCCTACAAACCTGTGGTACTGGGCCTGGAGAAACTGAAATTCTTCCTTGATCCGGTCCAAGGACTCCGGGATTGTGAACTTAAATGGTTGCCCGGGAGCCTGATGCGGGGTCTGGAAAAGAAGGGGGTGGGTGGGTGGGGGGGGAGGAGGACACGTTTTTTGTCGTCCTGAAACGATCGCCCATTCCGGCTTGTTAAAACACCTTCCTCTGTAGGGTCCCCAAAAGGTAAACTCGAGATCGGGGTCCCACAGGACCCCCCCGATTATTAAGAACAGTCATAAAAGCATCAAGTAGAACTGTACTGCAACTCTTCTGGGACAATGACCCCCACAGCAGTGCCGGGGCAGACCCTCCGAGGAGGGTCATCTGATGAGGAACAAAGGGGAACGGATCGATACGAGCATCGGGGGCCGACGACTTGCCGTGCAAAGCGCTTATGGCAAAACTCATAATACATGCGACTACCCAGCTACATACTCGGAGGAGGAGGGGGAGAAGTCAGCGATCGACGACTCACCGGGTGCCTGCTCTGGGGAAACATCGTCCGGCTCCTCCGGGGGATCTGAGGGTGTCGCTCGTTTACGTTCTAAGCCCGTTTCAGGAAGAACTGAGGATCGCCAAAAGGAGAACTCGAGATTAGGAGAAATTCATCCTGGGCCCCGTCCTCCTCCGGTGCCTCCTGCGTCTCCGGAACAAAACCAGGCGCTTCCACCGCCTCCGCTCTCTAATTACCTAACTCGAATCCAACAGCCACTATTTCTCGATCGCCTTTAGTATTCCACCGGAGGATCGGAAGGGCAATCGAGCGACGGGGGAAGCCAGAAAAAAGAGACTCCAGCGCTCCAGCGAAATGTAGTTTCTGTCAAGGCGATGATGTCGGCTCCTCAGAGCAGAGTATCCAGCAGGAGCGGGGGAGCAGACGGCAAAAACAAAGACCAGCTACTCCGGGAGAAGTCCCACAGCCATCCAGAAAGGCACGCGATTGAATCATCAAAAGTTAATTGTGACTGTGCCCCCCAATTAACAATCAGCTCGGGGGCAATGGCTGATAAGTATAAAATAACCCAATGCAGACAAAAAGTACTCAACCAGATATACACTACAAAATATCCTACCGATAAAGTCACGCGATGGAAAACGCCAGTATTGATGATGACACTAATAATCTCTATAATGGGAATCGCAACACCGCTCCGTACCCTACTCTCCTCCACTGGTCACTTTCACACGCGGTTTCACACTCTCAGAGCTAACCATGCGAAGATCCGCCCCGAAAACTGAGATCGGCCAATAGGAATGACCTTTCCACGTGGGTGCGTGACGTCGAAGGTAAAGTTAGCCTATAGGCTTAGTCCTCGGGAGGTTAAGCTGTCGATTACGTTGAGCTACGGCGGCGCCAGCCAATGACATAGCTTGCTGTGTTGAGATTGGAATGAAGAACGAGAAGTCGAGCTTCTGGAGAGTGACAATTCTCCATTGTCAATCAAAGTAACGTGGTTGAGCGTGCAGTTCTTAAAGAGATAAACACCAACTCGCTCTGTTTCGGAAAGTCAGGTATTTTAGTGTTTTGAGGAAGTTGGTCCATGTGACGAATGGTGCGGATTGTAATTTGGTACACATTCTCTATTAATCACGGAGACACAACAAGTACGTCTCCTAAATTGGGTTTAATGAGAAAAATGACCTTGAAACAATTCATTCTCTGTCCCCTTTCCCATTCAGACCAATTGCATCACTCATATACTAATAATTGTGAGCAACTAATTTCTTGTGTCATTTGCATTTTTAAAAAGATGTTTTATGATCCCGTCACCAAATATAATTGATACGTTCAAAGGGTGCTTCTGCATGTATTACCTTTAAATATATTATAGTTATTATGTCATAAAACGAATAATATATCTTTGTGAATTCCATTATATATTTTAATTCAACTCCACAAAGTAAAACAAATGCATGGAGTGAAAAGAGAGCCGCATTTATTTATCCAAAGAACTATTTGCTGTCTCTGGCAGTTTTAATAAGCTAGATAATCTCGAGGACAAGTTGTTTTGAGTAATCTGATGCAAGAGTCATAAAAGAAACCCATTAAGATACAGAGGAAGGTGTATAGACAGACAGACAGACAGACAGAGAGCTAGAAGGATGAGTACAGATGATCAAATCGTCATGGAGAAGGAGAAGCCTGGGGCACCATGGAAAGCACAGACACTAACGAAACAGCCAACCTGATGTGGCAGGGTGAAGGGTCAGTACACATGCCCTCCGGGGGAATCTCTGTGCTGGAGGAGGAAAGCAGATGGATACCCAATACGGACAAAATCACATCCAAAACAGCCACTCTTCTGGTTAATAAATTACCTACATATTTTTTGAAACATCATCCAGTACCCAGTACAGATGTATACAGTGGGCATTTTGGTTTCGGAGCGTATATTTGAGTAGATTATGAAGGTGTGCATGACTGATTTAAAGGTAATATGTATAAATTGGTCCTTTTTTGTAGGTCATGTTTCATGTTTGAAGAAAGCCTTCGTAAACAAAGCTGATCTTGAAAGATTTCCCACCAGACCAACGGCGTCCACACTGAGCTCCTCAGCCTTATCTTGTTTATACATTACAATAACATAAGCTTCTTAAAGCGGCCTCTTTTTTTTAAGTGCCAATTCGCAAATGTCTAGATGGTCACCCTTTCCTCCTAATCCTACCTAACCCCCCCCCCCCTTGTTTTTATTTGCTAGTGCAAAACCGCCCACTATGACAGCCATAAACCCTATGCACTCAGCTGTCCCCAAGTGCAAAGTTAGAAGACAGTGATAATTCATCCAAACCACCTGTTTAAGGTTGTTGGACCGGAACAAACGTACTAACAAAGGACTCGTCTGTCTTTTTGGGTGACTCGTTAGAATGTGGACCGTGACCACCTTTTCTCTATTCCCCGAGGGTCAGCTTTCTCCTATGCCTTTCCAGGTCTGGTATTTTCACCTGCAGTATCAAAGGTTAGAAGAGCAGATGTACAGATTTAGAATGTCTTTCTCTGACTGAGGTCCAAGTCACATATGTTGAGTGCAGGTCACTAACAACTCCCTCTGGTCTTAGTAACAACTGCCCCCAGTCCTGGGGAATAGACAAAAGCAGGTGTTGCAATTCCCCAGCTGGCAAGGAATGACAGGAAACAACTTTTTTTTTTATCTCACAAAAGTGTGTGTCTCTGCTTTAATCCCCTGGCACCCCAACACGGGGCCCCTTTCCAGTCCTTATCTTATGGATTTATGGAAATCCTTCCCAAGTAAGCAGTCTTCTGCTTTCTGATGACCCATTTGTGCATTAAGATCATGCTCCTCTTTCTGAACTGCCTGGTACACCCTCTCAAACTCTTGAACCCCCCTGAAGCTGCCAGTACCTATAGGATTTTGCAGAAGGAACGGAAACCTTTGAAGGATTTATCACAAAGGCCTTTGGCTTCGATTACTTAACATGATTAATTGCTACAATTCACAGTGTGTTTTTTTCTTTTTCAAGTCAATAAGGTGCGTTGGTGCACGAATCATCCAGAAGGCTCATATAAGCCTTGATTTTTGTCCATAATTATGCTACGGCCAACTGTCAGCACATCACATCTTACAATTGCTTTTCACGTCTATTATAATTGCTGCCTGCTGTATGCATGAGCCTGCCTCACTATTTTATATTGGCAAAGGACATCTCAACATGGCAACACTCTCAGCTTGCCAATTAATGAAGTGCACATTACTAAATTATAAATTATTGAGCCAAAAACTGTCACTTCTATACATACATAAATATTATATATATAAATATATATAAAATATATATATATATATATATAAAATTATATTTTTTTTCCTGTGCACTCTGCAGGGAAATGTTTTCTGAACCATGTAAAACAGCAGCAGAGATCTCCTTTCTGGAGCGCTAATGGTTTTGCTGCCGTCACGCATGCTAAGTGCGGCCGATGTGAGAAAGTCTAAAACCCCTCACCAGCCTCACAGTTTATGGCACGGCTTTCAGTATATACAAGGAACATTCTAGATTATTAACATTGATCAAACTTCCATAACAAAAACTTCTACTAAAATGTTTATATTATGATGATGATGATGATTATTATTATTATTATTGCTTTTCCCTTTTACACTGCTGGGTATTTTATTGAACAATTTTAAGTTAACAGCCTCCTTCAAGGCTTAAACAGCAGGACCTTGGGACTTTGGCCAGGAGCACTTTAGTTGGAAGTTCATGTCACAAACCTTTAAGCCTTGAACTTCTTAGATAGATGGAAATGAAATAAGGCATTTAACAGAGGCATAATTCATGTGAAACTGCTCACCTAATGTTATTCCTTCTTCAGTAAAATTCGGTGACTAGTGCCTATCAGTTATATACTGAGCTACATATTTGGTAATTAGTGTTTATTCACCTTGAAATCTTTAAGAATAAATAAATTGATTTTTGGGGCTTCACATTAGCCTTAAACTCTTGTGATAAAAATACATTTTTGCATCAACAATAGTCAAAGTAAAAAATAAACTACTTATAGGGGATATATGAAGGTGTCATGTCCTTTGCATTTATACATCATAGAATATGGGCATTTTTCAGATTTCTATATAGCATGTCTATGACAGTAAATTCTTTTATTTTATTTAGTATATTTTTATATTTTTTAGTTCTCTTTTTTCTGTCTCTGCATGTCAGCCGTCTTACTGTAATCCCCCATCCCGCAACTTGGTCAGCTCCCAAGTAATGGTTTGAGTCAAACCGGCTTGAGGAAAAGTTTGAGTCAAAGGTCCTTAAATTTGACAGCAAGGCAGGTTCACCAAGTCTGAGATTACTAGAATATTTTAGCTGAACTAGAGAAATTTTATGTTTTCCTTACATAGACAACAATATGTATCTGCTCATTTCAATCTGTTGAATTATTAATACAACCGCTGCGAGGGTTTTTAAGATATTAATAACCAAATTAGCTGCTCCGTTTTATCAATAAATGGCTAGACAGTGGGCTGTGCCTTTCAATTAAATCCAAGCTTTTTGGATGCTACGATATTTTTGTCATTTGTTCATTCTGTCTTAATCTCTTGCTTTTGCATTTCAACGCACACAATCAATCAGAACAAAAGTGGTGGGTCACAGCCGTGGGCTGTTCTAATGTGACCGGGTTTAATAGAATATAGAACGTAAACTTAGAACATGATACAAAAATGATATTTAGGGTTTCCGAGTTTATGCTTGGGGTCTTTAACAATTTATGCTAAGGAACCAAAGACAGCTCTGAACTTTTCTTTTGAACTGTCATCATTATCTGATGCTTTCTCTAATGCTAATAAAAATGTAGCAGGAATGCTATCAGGCAGCAAAGCCATGTCTTCCTGTGTAGCTTTCAGAGTCAAATTATGGCCTGTTTAGTGATACCTGTCTGATGACTGGGTCACCCTGGATCGCTCTCTTAGGCTCCATCAGGCCAAGTCTTCCAGAGACGTTTTGCATTTTATCACAATTTAGCTTATTTTCCTTTGCAAATAGTTACATTCTTCATTTATCATAGCTGCTTCTAATTTCATTGTTTTGGATGCAAGCAGAGGCCATTTCCCTATTTTGTATGTCATACATACCGTGCCAACAGCAGATATTTGTTATTCAAATATGATCCCTTTTGAATTTAGTGTCTAAACAAATCATGTGTGTTTTTAAACAAAAACACAGGACTTGTTATTTTAACCGAAGCCAAGCTTACTTTACACGGCTCTGGGGATTTTATTTAAGGGGAAAATTCTGAGTAACTGCTTGAAAAAATATGGAGTAATATGCTTTAATGAGTGTCCTAATAACATTTGTACTATAACGTTAATACAGTTAGTGAGAATACAGTGTGGGTCAGTGTAACCAAGGGGACCCACAAAGCTCTAAATAAAGCTTTTTATCTTCATTACAATGTGCTGTGCAGTGCTTTCCTTGATGTTTCGCTTTCATTTACTTGAATCTTTTCTGCAGAAAAAGAATATTAAACGTTACATACAAAATAAAGGAGGCGCTGATAATATATTTTTGAATATATTCATTTATTAAAAATATCTTAAGTACCTCATTTTTATGCTTATTCAATGTGGGATTTAGTTAGTAAAATTACATTAACTGTTGGAATCAATCAGGAAAACAACTTCTGTAAATGTGGTGTACGTCTGTTATTACTGTAAAACCCACATTTTAGTATATTTGACAATATATTTACAAAGTAGCTAATGTTTAATACTGATGTTTATTATGGTATCACAAAGGGAAATTCCACCCAGAAAGGAGGTTAAGTTCATTTTGTTCATCACTTGATGATTTCCTACGTAATGCAGAGTAAATGACATTAGATGAAAGCTGGCTCAGTGTTTTCTGTCAGCTCATCCAGTGATGTCACCACATAGCAATTTCTCATTCCTTCTGCTTGTCCATGGAGCAGAGCATTCTTTTGGTCCTGTTATTATTTCAACTTCACCACGCACACCCATCATGTGCCTTCCTGATCAATCGGCTCGTCTGCCTTCGCCCACCGTCCATTTCTAGCCCCGTCCAGGATGCGGAATCAGTCCGAGTCAGCGAAGCAGCGTGCTGACAGAGCGCTTCACATTTCAGGACGGCGTTACAGTCATTTCAAACCGAAACCATACTGTGCAATATTCTGTCTGCAGGCGAGGGAAAACAGACGTTTCAAATGTTGTGTATACGTTCCTTTCTCATTTGTTTAATAGGTTATTCAAGGACGACATTTGCCTACGCTGGCCGGAAAGCAAATGAAGAAAAGCCATGGAGATGTTCCCGGCATTAACTCTGAAACAAAAACAATGAGTGATGCAGGAGGGGTGTCGTTGTCCTTCGGCAAGACCCCACTTAGTGTGTCGCCTGTGGCAGTGTTTGGTACCAGGCACTCCTCGTCGACTATTAGCCAATCACAGTCAGTGATGTTCCTACACATCATATGACATGCTGATCCAAAACAAGACCATCCATGCAGATCTTCCTCTTCACAGCACATTTCCCATGCAGTCCACGCTCTTCCTCATGGCGTGGGTAGCTGATCTTGACCACCTTTCCGGGACCGGAGCTCCGGCGAGGGTGAGCCAGGCAAGGCTGGCCGATAGCTGATTAAAGGCTTTGGATCTGCTGCTCTGGCCTGGCAGGAATGCAGTGGCACAAAGAGCGGCAGGACGTAGTGTGCCTGGCAGATGCCAGCTACACCCATAGGACTGGCCAGGAGATCAAACGACTGGTCCGAATGGTCCCGATTACGACCATGCAGCCCACACAGACAGGAAGGGGAGGGGCAAAGAAAATTGATTTGTCACACTAAGGAATGTTGTCATGAAGAAAACTTATGACTCTGTGGGAAAAAAGACTATAAATCTTGAAATATGGCTGTACGGTGCTAACACAGAGCACACATTGTGAGAATTGAGTGCAACAGACTTCTTTCACTGGATTTACTTACATTACCTCCACTTTACATATATATTTATATTGGCATTGCAATACAAAAATGCATGTAGTCATATATTTACACAAACCGTGCCTAGGATAAAGGTATATACACAAGAACCATCTACCGAATTCAGATAAGCTATAATGTTGTAATATTCAATTTTCATTATAACACGAGCGTTCAGACTTCTCTGAGATCCTTAAAGACCATCAAACTGTGAACACAAATGAGTTTTTAATTGTGCAGGACATTGAATAGGTAAGACAGGCAGATAAAAAAAAAGTCTGGTAAATAAAGCCATTAACTACGACAAGACTTAGTGCTACTCTGCTCTGGTTTGCTCTCAGAATTCCTGCCGTGATCTGGAGCTGCAGCTTTGCGGCAAAACCGCAATGAAATCATACAGCCGGAATATCTGGCGGTTTTGCATGATAAGGTAAAGTGAGATATTGCAGGAAAACAGTGGAAAGAAATTGGGAACACTTGAGAAGCCCTAATCACACTTTATGGAAATGACACATTGGCAGTCTCTGTTTGCTTTTTTTCCCCAGAAAATCTTGTTTCATCAGCTCTGTCTTTGTTGAGGCTCACTTCAAAGGCTGCAGCATGTGCTCTCGTTCTGTCCTAACAGGGAAATCGCAACCAGATGCTTAATAGACCTTCTGTTGGTTTTTCCATGTGGATTAGATATGGGGGGGCGTACTATTTGCTTACATATGTAGCGGCATTGTTTCCGATGCGAAGCGATGCCACTCCCATCGAGGAACTAATTAAGATTTCTGGAAAAGCTCCGAGCTCCAGAGTGGCCTTGTCCTTCAGCCGGTGAGACCTGCAAGTTCCTGTGACTTGCCATTCAGCTTCATCCGAAGAAAATAAAGAGAACCCCCCTCCCCCCTCCCTTACCCCCCCCC
>JAACJT020000034.1:22533040-22574832 GCA_009936485.2 Gymnarchus niloticus
AACAACCTACCCATGCCCCCCCCCTTCTCCTAACCACAGAATGTCAGCCGGATCTCGGCCGACTCGAATGTGGAGAAATTAGAGGTGCAGACCACACACACTTCCCCCTTTAATCTGCTCTCATTTCATCTGGCCCAGAGTCAGCTCATTTTTCAACCATCTTAATTAGCAAAGCCAACAAAATCTGGGCAATAAACCTTGGCCACCTGTGGGCAATTTGACCGAATCGGAACATACACAAACAACCCCAAGCGAAATGAACACAAATGAGGCTGAGGAAAGAATAATAAAGTGAAAGCCCCCGGTCCATTTATCAAAGGTTCCTCGCAGCATTCAAGCACCCCATCTACTTTTTGCTTCCTCATGGCATGCTTAGTGTACCTGGCTTATTTTATCAGTGAATGAAATCTTGAAGACTCTGGTCAACAGGAGTTATCAAAAGAGCTTTGTACGTTTATATTCCACTTGCTGGTCAAAACTCCACTACCTTAGGTAAATTAGGTAAAAGTTGTATAATGGCATATTAGTTAAACAGGAAAATAATCAAGCTGAATTAGAATAGTAAAATCAAAGTCTGTCCATAAGCATGTATCCACTACTGAGTAATAATGAACCAAGGGACAATCTCTGGAAACACCAGACAGGGCACGACATGCCCTAGATAGGGTACCAAACTAGGATAAATAAGAAACACTGTTCAACTAACTTTGTGCTTTTATGGTGTTGGAATAATTCCTCACAAACATATGGAGAACTCACAAACCAGGAACCGGAACCCCCCCAACCCCGGACACATGGGACATGCAGCCTACCCATAAACCCACCTTGCAACCGCTGACATTAAAGGCCCTCCAAGTACAAAGAAACAGCTATGTCTTCCACTTGTGTAGCATATCTTCCATAGGGTCTTGGCCAAGGTTGGTAGACCCAAACTCAAGGAAGGGCAATGAGATATCACGTGACACTGAGGTCATGGAGAGAACATGTCAATGCATTCATAACCCCATTTACACAATGTACAGAGAGCAGGTAGCCGAATTCTCTCTATCAGATAGGAGAAGATAAACAATCAGCTCAGGAAGCTTTAGGAGACAAGAGTCCATTGGTTAGACAAACTCACCCCAGCTGTACATACACACTACACTATCAATCTCCACACACACCAGCCCAACTTGGCCGTAAACCCAATACACTCAACACACAACTCGGAGGTTAGACACCAAAGCCCAGCAAATACAAAACAGCAGAATTTCAACACTTTCAGCGTCAACATTTGTCAATTTGTGTCCATCTTCATGATTCACTCAGACTGAAGAGGACCAACCAATTTATCCCAGACACAGACCAAAAGTCTTGCTCTTACCATCACTGGGGCAGCCAATGGAAGATTACAGATAGTTATATGGAATAGATGTATTTATATCCACTCTTGAGGACTAATTTGCCTTCCTACTGAGAGCAGAGTGCGGGATTTAAAACCACACTATGGGAAGCTATACGTAGGGACACAGGGAATCGCAGTTCAACGTGCTCGCAAGCTGCTTGCGGCTGAAAATACGTCTTCAAATGTCTGACTTTGGTAGGGAAAAAAAACAAAAAAAAAAAATCCTGCGGCGTATCACTCAATAAAAAGTGTTTATTTCTGTCAATTCATTACTTCTGAAAGGCTACTCTTGAAAGGGAATGGAAAATTGCAACTTTTAAGACAGCACGGAGTCAGACGGCTGAGAAGTTTAAAGCAGGGGAAACGCCGAGAAACAAAGAAGGTGCTAATGTATGCTGCTTGATCTGCCCATTCTCTTTGAAATGTGTTTTCATTCAATTTTAAGCACAAAAGTATTGAAAAAGAAAAATCATTATTTTTGTCTGCTGCAGTTGCAAATCTATCTTGCAGTATAAAAGATTTTTTCTAGAGAAAAAAAAAACTATTGAACTCGTTTTTTAAAATCTGTAAACATTTTTTTAAAGCACGTCCCCTGTCTAGTTGTGTATTATTCTGAAGTTCCCACAAATAATTAATGAAACAGAAAATAGAAAAACGTGTGAAGGACAGAGACATTTTCAATGTCTAGATAGCGAAAAAATAAGAGCGAGCACTGAAGCTTAGTGCAAGAAATATTTACAGATAATAATCATGTTGATTTGAGCTGCGTGCGCATTGTATTTACGTACTTTTCTGTGTCAAGTGTGCTTTGTTCATACTGTTGTAGAAGGCGGCCCCCAGTCTTTTAAAAAATAAATATTCACACAGCATCAGCATAAAGAAACAGGATTCAATTGGTTTTACAGGAAAAAAAAAAGAGACACATTTTCACAGACAAATAAAGGTGTGTTGGCTAAATCGCACTTGAAGTCTGTCGATATCCTTCACTGAATCGCTAAATAAACTAGTCACCACAAGCAAATTGAAATACTGACTGCTGACTGCGTTTAACGGAAAAGAATTAGTAACGGGGTTGACGGCATAGCGGTCATGGAGGATGAACAGAGGCCAGTGTTGTACAATCAGTCTGGACGTACGGCACCTACTTTAAATCTTCACCCTGGAATCTACAGTGTCTGCTGAGCTACTCGACTACAATGCGAAAAGTGGAAAGATGACAAGTCGCTGGGAGAGTTAAAGGCTCAGGGCTAGGACTGCTCAGTCTTAATAAAATCACATGGCAGAAGGCTTGCCAAGTGGTCAGGGTGTGGCACCTGATACCTGGTCTGCTATCCACCACCGGAGATCTGCTTAGATATGGAGCTTTTCAAGACTTGAAGTAGCCCACAATGCAATGAGATCAATCTCTTTGGTTTTGCTGTTCACAAGTATATTGGGGTTAAACACCTTGCCCCTCCACCCCTGCAACATGGAAGGCAGGAGTATTCCATGTTCTCTGCTCCATCATGTGACCTTGCCTCAATTAACTTTTTGATTTTTAAAAACATCTCGGATGGAACATCTAAAGAATTAGGTGTCACGAACCACGGTGGAGATTAAGACACAGCTGAGCTGGGAGGAGACGTCCAGGGGGAAACTCGGGGGCGGGACTGAGGGGGGGTGTGACCTGACGGGGTGGAAGAATTTGACAAAGGACAGGAGGTCATCGGGAGTAGCATACACATCCCGATACAAAGAGACAGAGAAAGTATACAGACAGACAGACAGACAGACAGACAGACAGACAGACACACACACACACAGATGCATTCAGACAGGTGCATGCTCACACATGCTGAGAAATAAGCTTGCACACATTCACTGAGATGTCAGAGGGATTGAACAGAAAACTCTTTCATCGGATCGACGATCATTAGACGGTCAGAGGAAATGCAGGGGAGCTGTATGGACAGACCTCTCTTCTTCTTCTGCCTTTATTATGTTCTTACCAGGATTACCTGCACGAAGAATCCCATAATCCTTTGAGCACCTGGCACCGCATCTCTTCACAGATGTTTGTGTATGTGTGTGCATCTCTTCCTAGCTTCAAATCTACAGAGGCAGCAAGCATGTGTGTGCCTGCTAACAAGCTGCTCTTGAGAAGGAGAGCAAAAGTACAAGACACAAATAAAATGCAATGAAAAAATCCATCCATCCACTTTGCAACCTCTTATATGGTACAATGCTGGCTAGAGGAGGTCTTGAGTCTCACACACTACAAGCATTTTAGAGGCACCATTTAGCCTAACTGGAGAAGCCCACATAACACAGAACATACAAACTCCACACACATGCAGGTTTGGGGCAGGAATCAAAGCCCTTTCTTTGGAGGTGTGAGGCAGCAAAGGTACCTACTCTGCTGCCTGGGGTCTGTTTACAAAATCAAGCTGAACAAATCCTATAATTAAACCTGAATTTTGACTGGAGAATTTCAGATATATTCCAGGAATTGACAAATCCCGAACCTGGGCTTTCAGTTTTCTGCAATCAGAATTCAGGTTTAATTACAGGATTTGTTAAACCTGATTTCTGGAATGGTCCTCTGCTCTAACAATAATAATAATAATATATTTACCTCCGACAAGTAAAATGTGATAATAATTACACAACTAGACATCTATCTGTTATATAACTGAAGGATGTTCATACCAAAAGTTTAAAGCAATGACCATTGTCTTTTAGGCCATCAATCAATGTGCATTAATTAGGAAAAATCCATTCGATACCCATGTGTACGCAGAAATCTCATTGGCATTCAAGTGCTTAATGGTTAAAAAAACCTGAAAATGACAGGGCTGGACCGTAGCCAAAACAACACTTACAGCACAGTCAAATCAACACCATCTGTTAAAATACACTTTTCCCAGAATGATTTTCTTTTCAGCACGACATTTTTGATGCTGCTTTTATTTATTTGCTTTTATTTATTTATTTTACTTTATTATAAATAAACTGCCAATAAGAACGCACCTCAAGGACTCACTCGATCCTTGTCCAAAATTCTGAAGACAGTGCAGACTATTAACAGACTACATAGTTCAATAAATGATTTGCTGGATGAAAAAACACAGATGGAAATTGGTAGAATGCTTTCTTCACCCTCACTGTTTTTTAAGACCTGGACATCCTGGCTTGACCATGTAATTATGTCGACTTTCTCAGTCTTTTTGTTCTTTCCATAATTACCTGTAATTCAGGGGTCGGGGATTTTTTAGCGTTGCAATACAGGAAAAAGGTCAGGGGAATGGCCTCCAGAAAAGTGCAGGGAAAGATGAGTATACCCCCCAATTCCACACCAGCTTCTGCTGCTTCCATCTCTATCCTGGTGCGAAGTGTAGAGAACTGATGTTTAAGTCCAGCATCCTCAGAACTATCGTTTCTGTGTGTCATGTTCCCATGGCAACAATAGGTACAACAAGTCCGCATGCACAAGGCTGAAAGCGTCGACAGACCAGGAAACTGTGTCCATCTAATGAAGCAGAACTTTAAAAAACACACCAGGTCTGGCAGGTGTTTATACGTCAACAGCGCACTGAAAGGAAGGTAAATGGAAACACTCCATTTTTCAGGAGACCTTTGGTCTCTGGATTCGACTCTTAGGTTGCTACCTGGTTTCTTGGCAGGATTATCCAGCAGAGGATGAAGTATGATAAAGCTCTACCTAATCAGAGCACAATTGGTGCGGTGGACCAGCCCATCCAATCCACAGCTTCTTCTCTCTCGCTATGGGATCGAGGATTGAATTCTCACATTGCACCACAGAGATCAAGTCTGCTTTTAGTGGAGGCCCTGGACCTGTGGAGGACCACTGCTTGGACAAAAGATGGCATCCCTGGAGGGACCATGACAGACTGGGAGATGTGAAGGTCTTCCGTGGGCAGGTATTTACTCAATGTTATTTGGCATGTGTGCCCTGAGCAAAGAAAGCATTTAACCCATCAATCCATTCATTTTCCTAATTGCTTAATCCAACTCAGGGTCGGGGGGGCCTGGACTCTATCCCAGGCAGCCTTAGGCCACAATGTGGGGGACACCCTGAATGGCATGCCACCCTATTGTAGGGCACAGACATGCACACACACGCACACACCCAACCACACACTATGGACAATTTAGCCACACCAAGTAACCTACAAAAAAGTCTGTATGAACTGTGAGAGGAAACTGAAGTTCCTGCAGGAATCCCATGAATCATGAGGAGAACATGAAAACTCCACACACTCAGATTCAGAGATGTGAGTCACATCCCCATCCCTGGAGGTGCCACCCAGCAAACAGGAAATGCTCCCACGACGTCCAGTAACGTTCTTATTATGTTCCTAATTTTCCTGTAATTTTCCTGTAAGTTACCTGTAACGTTCTCTGTTTACTAAGTAGCCACTGAGCCACTGTAGCCCCCCACAACATTTAATCCAGTTTATGTTAAATTAGGAATTAGGAATGCACGATTTGTTTTCATTTTCCATATGTATATTTTACATTATTACAATTTAATATAAGGAAAACAGAAATGGATTGTGAACCCAGGTCCCTTATTGCTTTGTATTTTGAAAGGGTCCTGTATCACACTTATCCTGGTCAGGGGTGTGGCCTGCCCTGGAGCCTAGGTACCAGGCAATATAGGGTGCAAGGCTGGGCTACACTATGAGCGGGATGCCAATCCATCACCGGGCACCTACACACTCAGATTCACAGCGGGCAACTTAGAGACTCCTGTGAACCCAACTGTACGTCTATAACTGCAGGAAAAAAAGGGCGTTCCTGGAAGCAACCCACATGACACGAGGAGAACACACACACTGCACACACGAGAGCAGAGGTATGAGTCAGACCCCCAACGCTGGATGTGTAAGGCAACTATGGTGCCCACTGAGCCACCGTGCCTCCTGCTGCCGTAATCTCGTATTTATAATCCCTCTGTTTGTTATCCAGCAAAGCACTGCGGCTAATGCTCTGGCAGATAAGCACTGACCTTGAGGTAAAATCACAGCTGGGTGGTGGGAAGGCTGAATGGGGTGGAATTAAGGCAACGTCTAACAGGTGTCTGTGTCAACAGTGGCTCTGGGAAGGCCATTCAGACAACAAAGCCCTGCTTATCCTTGTGAACCACAGTGAGACAAAAAGACCATTAAAGGTTTTTATTATTGTACAAAGGGTTTGTCAGTGAAGTAGACATGATGTGTTTAAAAAAGCACTTTGGGTAGGATATCTGCCTCTGTTGTGACAGGATTCTCAGCGGTGATTTACTGTTTAACGGAGGTGACACAAAACGTGAAAATCACATTCGCAAGGAAGAAAAAAAAGTCATACATTTAATTGGTGTGCAATTAATTCAAGAGACAGGAAGTCAAGAGGAGCAATACAAGCACGATGTAAATATATTTTTTACACCAGGGAGAACCAAAACAAACAAACAAGCACGGAGCAACTGTTCTAATTAGAAATGTAAATGATTAATGACGTTGAGCAAATACACCCCCAGCAAAAATATAATTGTGCATGCATGAGGGAGATCATCAGCATCTGAAAGCAAGGCAAGAGAGGAACTGTCAGCGGAGACGTGAGACGGAACGTCACAGAGCAAACCGACACTCCAGCGACTTACAGGGAATCACAAGGCTTTAAGGCTTCTAACTAGTCAACACAGGTGATCTAAAGCATTTAATCTACGTTGCCATATATGAGTGCAATTTCGAAACATGCATGTTTGAACTAAGCCTGAGAAATGACCATAGACAGAACTTAAATTCATTCCCACATTATCAAAGGGAAAAGGTGAGAAAAAATGTAATTTTATGTTAGAAATTTATATTTATATACGCTTGCATAATGCATATTAGGCCTACTGACGTTGATGTAGACAGTCGTAACTAATTGGGAATTTGTTTTCATTGGCCCTAATTTATATTCAAGTTATATACAGGTCGAATAAAAGTGAATCCAGGGAAATGATATCACCAGCCTCATGCTGAAAATGGTAAAAACAATGGTTTTTGGTGTATTGCTTTCTGGCTCTGCATTCCAGATCGATCTTCATTCCTCCATTTTGTCAGAAAAAAAGAGACCGTGATATTTTCTGGAGCACTGCGGTGTAAAATCACACGCTGGTTCTTACATTAAGTGGAATTACCTTTTTGGATGCTGTACAAAGACTGTCAGGTTTTAACATTTATCTTAGTGCCATTAAACAATATCTTTAAATTGACACGGGACAGTTTACACATGGAAGGAAGTCATACAAATGATCTCATATGAGATATGGAGGTTTACAGACCAAGCCCATTAAGAGGAACGTCACAATGAAACTGTCACGGTTTTACACTGAAAAATGATATGAAAGCCCTATAAACAAGTCCAGAAGAGCACAATGCTCAAGGAGAATAAGCTTGGTTAAACATTTCCTCCACCAATTTATCAACCGGACATATCCAGTTATTACATTTTCATAATGACGTTTATTTTTGGCTTTCATTAATTATGTATTCTGCCCTCAAGGTGGTATTTTCTTAACAATGACATTCATTTGCTTGCCATTGGCTTTGTAATCCGGGATAATGAACTTTATTTTTAAAATGTGCGAGTCTATTGAAATCCCTGACATAAATTCAGGAAGTGAGTTTTTAGACCATTGCCGTGCAGCTCATCATACCTCAGTGAAGAAGATTTATTCCCTAAGCACAAGGAGCCCAAGATTCTTCTTGTCCTGAGACTCTTATAACCTACACTCCACCTGTACCCCACCTCAATTCCACATCCACGCTCTCTTAATGAGATAGGGGGTCGACAACTGCATCCGGACACCAGAGTGGGATCTCAGCAAAGCACCCCTGTGTGGAAATACTACAGTACAAGTTTAAAATCTCTTCGTTAATATTCACAGAATTATACAAAAATGTTCACATTCTAGGAAGTTTTTTGCTTATGAATATACAAACTATAAGGCAATGAGCCCTGTCTTGTCTGTGGAGATTTCAACATCCTGGCCTGGTTCCTGTCTGCTGACCCTTACTACGGCTGAGCTTTTAATTAATACGTGCTGAGCCGCTACATGAATAAAGCAGCCTTTTCAGTCCTTGCTACGGAGAAGTGCTACAGCAGAACTCTGATATTGTCTTTAAACAAGCGAGTGTCTAAATGAAGGTAGCTTAATATAAACACAATATTATTTCATGTCATAAATGATCAAATGAAAAATAAACATAAATTTTATCAGCACACATATTTATAGCTTATTGCTGTTTTTAAATTCACTTTGTATACATTTTTTATTTTAAAACAATGAGAACATTTTGTCATCATTGCAAGGTGTTTTTCGCCATAATTAGGTTAAATACTACCAAACAAAAAATCTTTGAATATGATATTAGTGTATAGCCCATGTATGCTGTGACTCAATTAACATATCAGTCAAGACTTAATAATTAAGAGCTCATCTATATAAAGGCAATGAATGCAGAGTGTGCCACCAGACAAAAGACTGGGAAGAACTTATATATCAATTAAGTTGTAGGGTAACACCCTGAAACACATTAATAGACAGCACAGTTTGTTGTTTAGTTACAATTAAGCCATACCTTCCTTGTCATTTGCTGTATCAGGGTTCAACAGTGGTGATACTAGTGAGGCTTCGAAACCCACGGTGAGTGGGAGTATCCAAAGTTAGCAATCAATGAGCACACTACCCAGCATTGACTGATAGTTTAGGATACTCCCACCCACCACAGGATTTAAAGCCTTATTTAGTGCCAGCATTGATTGGTTACTTCAGGAAACTCCTACCTACTTTTGGTTTTGAAACCTCATTTGTCCCATCACTAGGTTTTAGTATTTCCAAGCATCAATGAGTTAATTTTCTGTGTAGTGCCACAGTGGCTTCACGGGCAGCACCGCAGCCTCACACCTCAATGGCTGGCGGTTTGGTTCCTGTCCCGAGTTTTGTGTATCTCAAGTCTGCATGTTCTCTCTGTGCTTGATTTTGGTCAGGGAGCCAGGCTTTCCCCTACAGAACAAAGACATGCAGTTAGGTGAACTGTTGTCTCTTAAATGCTCTTAGTGTTTCACTGTGATTGTGTGCCCTGTGACAGACCGGCATCCCATCCAGGGTGCCCTCTGCCTTGTGACCTGAGCAGCTTGCGATTGGCTGATGGGTCTTGATAAGCGGTTGTGAAAGATGGGTGTATTGGTGCTGTTCTTGCTATTTCCATGTCTGGAGGTTTCTTGTGTTCTTGGGCATGTCGAATATATATTTGGTCTTCCACATATTTGTTATGGTGAGTGAGGAAATCTAAAATATTTCTAAATATAATACACGCCAACAATTACCATGGATTGGGAACAGCTGCAATCGGTTTGACATAATTCTGTCTAAGTTAGGCTAATTGGAGTGAGCAGGATTCACGCTATGTGGCCCGCTGTGGCTCGGGCCCATTATTCCTGACTACCTTTGGTACCCGGCTGATTATTTTTACCGGTGATGAATATTCAGCTATTACAGAGACAGAAGTAATGACTGGAGGCAGGTTTAATTATATGTGAATAACCACAAAGACACAGAAAAGGTAATTGCTTAATTATATGTAAATAATTCATTCAGTCATCATGCAAATGCACTGAGTGGTTCCTCACAGAGGCCGTAAATACCTCTGCTAAATGTTTGTACTTCAGCAGACAGCTGCTCTGTCGGAAATGTTTCTTAAACAAGTATTTCATGGGATGAGTTCAATGGGGAACAAAGGGCACTCAAGAAGGGGCCGCCTAAATGACATAATGGTGCACACGGGCGGTCAGGCAGGCCTGTGAGTGGTGAAAGTTTGTAGTATCGCAGAACGGTGGTCGTGCTGAGTCAGACACCCATAATGTAAGCCGTATTGGTCCAGTGTACATGCTTACTGGAGAGCTGAAGAATATGACTAGAACAACCTCTTGGAGATATTGTAGGAACAGCCCACCTGACATCATTTCATGCTTGCGAGGTGTGAATAAATGCGGAAATTAATGGACAGAAATGGCCAAAAGATGTTAGAATTGCTCTTTTTTTCAAAAGCTCTCACATGTCTCCTTATCGCCACATTGGACTTCCCTTAAGCTCTTGGTCTCTCCTGCTGCTTCTTTCTTGATAAAAATGTTCACAGGGGCTTGGTTTTATGTTTGTGGAAGCTCAGAAGTGATTAGCCTCAGAACACATGGGGAATACTCCGGGTTCAGACAGAACGTCCAATCTTCTCGTCTTTGGGGGGAGGCGGGAGCATTGCTGGGTATGGGAACATGAGCAGCTCGGAGCCATAAGGAGATTGTGTTGAGTTATTAAACACTTGTGCTAAAGCTGCTTACCATTAATTCCCCCGTGTCCTGCTGAAACGATCGGATCACACCAGATCAGGCCCTGATCAAAGAGCCCGGGAACCGATTCATTTAATCAATAAAGCGAGCCTCTCGGGGCAGCCCAGCACTGGGATCAAAGAGGATTACACCCAGGAAAATATGAACCTACAATCAGATTATTACTTTTTTCAGCTGTGGGAAGGCAAGGAGCGATGGTAAAAGATAAACGTTTGTTTTCCGATGAAATTTAATAGGAAAAACAGTGAGAATAAATAAAGGAAGCTTTAGCGTGTTCTGTGGAAAGAAATTGGCAAACACAAACAGAATGAGGCAAACACACGGATGGGAACGGGGAATAGAGAGGCCTCATGCTGAGGTTTAACACTGCATTCATGGCTGATGGGGACTCAACTCTTAATCCCGATGGTCTGGGGGTCTTAAGTCCTTTCCCATGCCAGTGTGGGCTTTGAAAGGGAGAGGAAGGGAGAGGGAGATGTTGGAGTTCAGCCTAATCCAGGAAAGTGCCTCCCACCTGCAACAGCGATCCTGTATTACCCTCTGACGTGCCAAGGCAGGGTCACAACATTGGACAGATATACCTCCTGAGGCTAGTCATGGTATCGTCAACCCACATATACTGTACATATTGACCAAGTCGAATGTAACTTAGCAGGAACTTACTGGCCAATCAGCTGGTGATGCTATCATCCATACTATCCACTACAGCAGCTATGGTGTTGTACTATATTCCCCTTCCCATGATACTCTATCCTTACTCCGCTATACTCTACTTCCAGTTTGCGGTGCTCTGTACAGCACACTCTGACAGAGTGAGCCATATAATATTCATCTACCCGAACCATTCCTTCGAAGACGGACTTTGAGCTGATTTTCACAAAAAGACCTTGCAATTGTGCTTTGCTGAAAGCTGTTTTTTTACCAGTCCCAAAAATGGACTTAACGACCTCATTAGTCACAGCACTTCCAACCTTGTCCTTACGATAATTAAAACACGTTGTTCAATGGAATTATCACCGGGTAAAACACTCCGAGGGTGATTATTGCCATCACAGATAAACACAAGCCCACGGCATCAACGTTCCTCCTATGCGGCAACCTGCCTCCCCCCCGCCAATTTGTATCGGACAAATGTATTTCAGTAAGTACGGGGATAAATTCGTTTCATAGACAGATAAATAGACTTGATTTGACAAGACTCATGCCATTTTAGTTTTTTTTTGATGTTGTGTTATACCCACCAAGACCCTCTGCCTGGCCATCCAAGTCCAGTTTTAGGCTGAAGACTTGGCTCACATGACCAACTCTGAGAAACACAAGAAAAGAACAAATATACAATAAGCTTTAATTAATATGCATGTCACTGACCAGAAATGAAAAGAAATTGGAGTTTCCCAGTTAGACATGGAACGCATTTACATCTCCACAGAGTGGCTGCTGTTTCTACAGCTGTGATGCTCATCAGATTTACCACGTTTCTGTCCAATTAAACTGTATGGGCTGAATTAATAACAAAGAAGAGCAGAAAACTCCAGAAGCTGTAAAGAGAAAAAAGCAGTGCTGGCAGAATATTAGGGAGATGAAAATCCTTTATAGGATGACTGCTGAGATAGCACTATTGAACAATTAATGTAAATGATACAAACAGATCGCTGAGGTCAGTTTAGCACTGAGCGGGCCAAATTGACAGCTACACCTAAAAACAAACATGTTAAGACTTTGTCAGTGACACTTAGCTCCAGGGAAATTTTAATAAAAATATACATTCTGTGAAATACTCTGCATAATTTCATAGGAGACTGGCTGGCCCATATTTTCTAATTGAGTTTGAAAATAATACTTTAAATCTCACATTTGGGAGCTGTTCAACTTCCGTCAATATTCACTAGAACGAAAACTCTTAGAATGAGATAAAGACACTTAATTAAAGAGATAAACATGCCATACAGAAACGATTCACCCATTTTTTTATTTTTTCACCTGCCTCACAACTGATAAATCCAAAGGTACGTGGCAAGAAGAATGTTTAACGTGTGACAAAGGACTGCCAGTTGTAAATTTGCCCTTAATTTGAATCTTAATGTTAAACCATTTATCTCTGCCTCTCACTCCCGTTTTCATTGACCACAAGCGGACTCACTTTGGGCCAAAAATTAGCTCGGTCCTCAGCCATCATCAAAGGCGGAGGCCAAGGGACCCACTCTGACTCATACAACAAAACTCTTCTACCACTTAGACTAATCCTGCCAGTGGCCTTTTCTCTTGCCGTCAAACAACCTTGGCCCATCAATCACGGTTTGTCTTTCTCAGAGTGTCTCTCCATTAAGGGTCTTCTGCTGGCAATAAACACGCACGCAAGCTTCCATCCAAGGGCCCGAAACACAAATATGTGGAGAGAGAGAGAGAAAGAGAGAGCTGGCAAATGGGGAGATGGAGCGAGAGACGAAGAAAGAGAGAAAGGGACACAACACAAAGGCCGCCAGTTCTTTTATAGGGGCTGGCCGCGCTCCAGTCAAACCAGTGGGAAAAGACAAAGAGCCTGTGTTGTGCCATGGAATCTATTTTCTTGTTTACTTCCTCCAGTAACAAGAGCGCAATCACCAGCCTGGCCCTTCTCACTGGGGTTTGGAGCTGCTGATGGGAGATTTGAGTGGCTGCTAACACCCCCTAGGCCCCAAATCTGCTCATGCCCTCCTGCCAATTCTGACACCTCAGAAAAGACCATTGAGATAAAGACCACAGTCCCAAGAGACACTTCGACAAAGTACAAACTATCCATTGTGGTTCTTTTATCACTTCTCAGCTAACCATTGCTGGCCTCGCTGTAACTGGTTTTCGCTGCCGATGGAAGGATCCTAGAAGAATTTGATGTGAATCATCTCTGATCAACACTAATCTTAATTTAGTAAGCATTGTTTTTAGTAAGTACAGGTTTTGATTTTGCTGGGTGTAAAGCTTAAGGTTCTCCTCTTCTTATTTGGTTCACTAGCAGTAAAAAAAAAAAAAAAAAAAAAAAATCTTGAAAGCTTTATATACGTTTAGAGATGGGTGGTATTTAACTTGCTGAAGTTTGTATTCATGGTGTCATAGTGTTTCAGTGGCTTTCAGCGTCTCATCACGTTTGCCAGGATGGAAATTTGAATCCAGCCTTTGATCTGTGCATGTGGTGAGCATGTACGTGTGTGTATATGTGTGTGTGGGGGGGTGATTCACACATTATCCTCATTTTGTAGGGGCTTTCTTCCAGGCACTCCTGATTCTTTCTGTAGTTAGGTCAATTTGGGTGTGTATATTGTCCATAGTGTTTGAAAAGAGTGTGCCCTGTAGTAGACTGCCATAGTACCCTATGCTGCCTGGAAGAGATCCATGAACATCCATGGATCGATGAACGTTTGTTTTCTGGTTTACAGGGGCCACCTCTAATGCACTGTAATGCCTGGCAATGTTGAATACACCCTTTACAAAGATACAGAATGTAGTTAACTAGTTTATTTAAAGCTTATGATGTTAAAAACGTATTTTGTATGAAACCTTTTTTCCTAATTGTTTTGATGGCTGCAGAAATCTACACTGAGGATCCTATTTCTATCTGTACATTTCTTAGACGATACTGTGCATTCACACTTGTCCATTGAACCGTACTTTTGAAGGTTCTTTGAATGCATTTTATGTCAAAGGCATCTTACAGTTATTTCTGTAGTAATTGCATGACAGCATAGACAGATGACCTGCCACTAATTACGTGACCAACATGTCTCACATCCTGTGGCTTATGTGAATCATTTTGTCAAACGAGCAACATGACAATCTTGATGACTCCTGCAGTTCGTACTAATCATACGAATTATGTGGGCTGTATAAATCATGTGGATGACGTGTGACATAAGCATTACAAATAACATCTAACATGCTATGCAACGGTCTAACTTAAATTCTTCAACTTTAAATTTTTTCTTCATTGCTTACAAAATAATAATAATAATAATAATAATAATAATAATAATAATGCCCTGTCTGTGGCTTCCTACATTTTAAGAACCTGAAGAGACATCCACAGGTACTCAGTGGTTGGATTTCTCCGTTCTCCAGTGGAAAGTTGTTATCTTAATTAACACAGTCGAATCCCCGATTAGCTTCAAGCTGGCTTCTGAAGGCTTGGAATGCATTTCTAAACTATTTTTATGTATTTACGCAGGTAATGCATCATACAGGCCACTTGCACCATGTCTGGAGAAACAAGTAAGTAAAGTTCATTTTCTCAGAAATGCAATAGCACCTCCCATCTTTATAGCAAGATATATATGATCCATGTTCAACATCTTGCAGTGCTCCACCAATGCATTCTTACCCAACATTTTGCTGTGTCCCACCAGCTAATCTATATCTAAAATCCTACTGTACACCACCAGTTGATTCATACCGAAAACCCTTTTCTGACCTAGCAAATGATTCCTGTCATACATCATGTTATATCTAACTGGCAACCATAAACCTGTGAGATGACTCAAAACCAACATTTATTTGAATAAGAATACATTAATTAATTCCCACACCACGCCCTGTTCAAACCAAGGATTGAACCCAACTCTGCTAGCTCTGGTGATGTGATGCCATTGCTAGTGTTTTAACTAGTACTCTCACTGCTCACTATTACAGAAGGTCTAAGCTTCTCTCAGTCGGGTTTAGACCTGTTATGTGTTGCAGGAAGCACCGTTACGCAATCCGTGTGCCATTTTTTGGGATATTTTTCTTCTGTTTTGTAAGACAATCATTGGTCTGAAACTATTTAGGTCATCACAAGCACTACAAAAAAGCAGAATCAAACAGCAAAATGTGGATATCGCATCTTAAAGACAACATGCTCTTCTGTAAAAGGGACACAAAAGCAAAGTAAAGCCATGCTAGCATGGTGGGTTCTTTATTAATTTAACTGCAGGTAAATAAAGTCATTCGGGGTGTAGGAAATGAATGGTGCATAATTTTAAATGGTTTACACTCTATTTAAAGTGCAGAGGTGGAGCTCAAAGGATTTCCGTGATCTACATTCTATACAATGCCTGAAAGCTAAAGTATCTCAGAGCAGATTAAGGGTGCAGCTTTCATTAGCTTGCCTTTTCGTAGAAAGTTCCCAGGCACCCAGGCAGGAGATGTTATTAAGAGGCCAGTGACAGCGATAAGCATTAAATCAATTAAGTCCTGTTTATCCCGAACTGAGAAACACCACATTAGCACCCTGATACCTGTAACAAGCAACCAGACCAGCTTCTTAATCGGTCTTACGTAGGCTTGCTTCAGAGAAGTACCTGCCCTAAAATTTCCAGAATAACTACTAAATTTAACTGTTCAGGAAGAGAGGTGGTTAGAAGTAATCTGATCAGGGCATCCATTATAAACTTCATATATGTGTGTTGTTGGCAAAAAAGGTACATCTGAAATATTGAAAGGTATTTACTAGTGAGCTGTGATCTTTGTAGGGAACGTCAAGCTGGGGAATCGTTGCTTGCCACGGAGCGATGGGGAACTGCAGGCCAGTGTCTTTCGGTGGGGTGCTGTGTTGACATTACGTCTTGCTATGGTAAAATTAATGAGTCTGAATTCACCTTCAGCCATTGGCTGCAGTCGCTGTGAACCACAAACGCCAAACCAGAGGTGTGACCGAAGTCTACCAACATCAGAAAATGACTTTGAGATGGAAGAGAGGCTCTCTGGCTATCGCAAGAGGTACAAATTTATTAGTATGAAGACATGACTGACATACTGAATGAAAACACTCTTCTAGCATTGGCAGAGTGCGACCATCAGATAAATCTGTTGAATAAAAGGTCTGCAACTCCAGCAACAAACAAAGCTCAGCTGTCAAGGGTAAAGTCGCTGATGGGAAGATTAAAAATAAAATGAGAAAGTGAAATAGCATACTGTGAAATCCATTCAATTCAACTGTCTGGCTTTAACCTTTATTAATAACTGATTACACTGGCATATGATGGCAGGTTTGGAGTCATTTGGCAGGATGCAAAGGTTACACATTGTCTGATTTATGGAAATAAAATCCCAAGGTTGCAATTGCTACAATCTGACTAAAAATATTTCTCTCAAACAGTGTTACTGGAGTCATCACTGCGGAGACCAAACATTGTAATGGTGTCGTGCAAATGTCTTATTAAATTTAAATACCATGATGTCAAAATATAGATAAATTAAAATGCGGAAACAGTTTGTTATTGTGAAGTACTCTGTCAGCAGAAAAAATTGCAAAAATGCCCTCACTTTTCCAGGTCTAATGTAATCATTGTCTAATATGCTTCATTGATCACTGGCTGTTCAGAGTCACTGTAAACATCCCCAAAGAAACCATCCTCGTCATACTGCACCGGAATGTGTGAGCCTGTGTGTGTTGACTCACACACCCTGCTCAATATTTATCATTAGCTTTCATTCGTGTTTTCATGGAATTACCTTCCTACACACGTTTCAAACTTTACAGCAATGACCCATATCTGCAGCAACACAGTGACACCCACTCAGCGTTTTTGTTCGCTAAGATCAGGTTCTCAGACATTACCCGGAACTTACATTCCCAGGGGTCCTTTAAAAATGGTCAGTTTGATCAACCCATTGTCCCAGTAGCTGCTAAAAGTCAGTGCTTGCTTGGCATTGCCTTGATAGCGGATAAATCTATTCTCTGTAGCTGAGCATTAAAAAACTGATTGATTTAAAAAATCCAGCAATGTTTCTGGCTTTCCTCATATAGGTTGATATATTAGGTAGTTTGCGATGGTGTGTTTGCATATGAGGAGCGATCTGAAAATTAGTTTCCAGGGCCAATATGTGAATGTGTTGCTGGCATGCAGTAAAACACACTGTAACAAGAGAGGCTAACTGCTCAAACGAATGCATGTGTGGAATATCAACAGCTCATAAGGATTGAATTAAACTTCATATATATAACTGCTGAAATCGCAAGGATCCTACACTTGTGTCGGTAAATCCCGAGGATATTGTTTGTCAAACATGAAAGCACAGAGAAACGTTTTTTGAATTAGAGACATATTTAAATATCTTTTATGTGTCAAGACTTGTATTGAAATGGAGAGTGTCTGTATATTATAATAGTCTTTGGGTTTTTTTATGTTAGTCATAAAGAAAGCCACAACCTACGACCCTAACCAATGTGCTACAAAAATGCAGGGGCTGTATTCAGTCAGATAGCCTCCTTCCATGCCAGACAATCTCTCTCCTGTTAGTTGTGGCTAATAAACGTAACTAACATGTTGCCGTAGAAAAATCAGTCAAAATGAACTTTTATATGCCCCATCCATCTTCTAACCGCTTTTGCTGGTCAGGGCTGCCTATGCCAGGCAGCATAGGGAACAATGTCAGGGTACAACATGGATGGGAGACCAGTCCACTGCAAGGCTCCTACGTGACCATTCTTTATGGGCAATTCAGAGACACCAATAGGCTAACTGTATGACTTTGGACTGCAGGAGGAAACCGGAGTACCTGGAGGAAACCTGAGTGACACTGAAAGAACACGAAACTCCACCCTGACTGGAGGTGGGATTTGACCCCGTCTCCAACCCTGGAAGTGCATAGCAACAGTGCTGCCCACTGAGCCATCATGACACCGATCTTCAGCTATAGGATTACATGTTATATGTTAATGATGTATGAGGCACCATTCACAAAACTCTGAAAATGTAAATTAAATATCTGATAATATTAATATTAATAATATTAAATAATAAAACAATAACTGCAGGGTGGTATGACATTAGGTAAACAAACAAACATAGAAAGCTTACATTTTTATTGGGAAGTATAACACAGTGAATTAGTATTAATGCAGTGTCTTGATCAAAATTAAAGATCGTTTCTATTTGAAAAAAAAAATCTAATTTACATTTCAGGTGCAATGAACATTATGTTTTCATCACGTGATCTTTAAGGTTATTTTTATTCTTATTTCTGAGGCATTGATCCCAGTCACTGACACAACTGGCACAGCACTTAAATTTCAAGTGTTTCACTAACATTGGAACATAGTCTCCACGGCTGTCATTCATCGCAGCACAAAAATTAATTCATAAAATACTCTGTGCTGGTGGCCAAAACACTTTGTACCAAATGTTTAATCTTATATTTTAATCTAGGAAAATGATAAAAAAAATTGTCAGCCACAATGTACGACTGATTTTGTAAAGTTTCTATGATGCTGCACATTTAAATATCTTTCCATGTGAATTTTGTTTGTTCTTAAGTCATATTAGCTAGTACTGGGTAGAACATACCGTGGTCTTAAGAATTAAATGATTGTATTTTCAGAGGAGCCATCACTGTCATACTGAACTGTTATTTTTGCACTTGCGGTCTTCCTCTTAGTTGTCCCGAGTTCTGGCCATTTTGCTCGGGCCTCTGACCTCTCTCATTAACAAGGTGTCTTTGGCCACAGAAACACCATTGACTGGATGTTTCATGTTCATTTCACCATTCTCAGCAGATTCTTACCCGTCTGTGTGTGTGTGTGTGTGTGTGTGTGTGTGTGTGTGTGTGTGTGTGTGTGTGTGTGTGTGTCTGAAAAAATCCCAGGAGAGTGGCGGTTTCAGTGATGTTGGAATCACCATGCAGGAATACCAACAATCACACCACATTCAAAAGCAATTTTCTTGTAGCAGCATGATTCACTGTTTGGATGAACAGGCTGTTTACAAGTGTTAACAAGATTACTAGTAAACTGGCCATCGAGTACACACTGGTGTATACATACATAAAAACCAGAGCAAGCTGTAGTGTACAGACAAACCAAACAAAGTAATCTTTACTGCTGATACTCTATTTTAGTTAATAATTACATACCTGTTGGTACATAGAAAACTAATCTGTTTGCATTACAGTAATTCTAAGCTATGCCAGCAGAATTTTATTAAATATGACATAGCACTACCAACCCATACTGTAAGAAAAATAAGGTTCAGTTGTCTAGGCATAATACAGGTAGACAGTAATGAAACTGCAAATTCAGAGTTATTTTATCACTTCAGTGCTGAAGTCATAACGTCTTGTATGTTATTTTTCTGCTATATCAAACAACATTAATCCTTTCAGTGAAACCCCTGAAAATGTCCCTGAGAATGTTCTTTTCATTTTATTGTTATTCAGCATCTAATGGGTTATCTAATCAACATTAAAACAATTCCTGACTTGTGTTCTGTAAAAGAAAAGTTATAAATCAATGACTCCAGTGAGAAATGCTACCCAGGTGACATACTCTTCTCTGTAATGAAGTGTGTTTTTTTTGCCTTGGTGATTATCAGCATGTACAAGCTGTTGTTGTAATATATAATGGCAAACACTTTCAGTCCAATGCTCTGAATTCGGTCTTTACCCCCATCGTAAGCTCATTTGCCAACGGCACTTCGAGACCGAGGACTGAAACAATCTCAAGAGCTGTACGTTTCCAGCTTGATTGAGATTTGATTTCTTGCAGGTTTTCAGAACCTACTGGAAGAAGTATAAGGAATTTTCCAGAAAGGATTTTGTGGCTTTTGGCATTTGTGTTATTTGTGTTTTAAAAATGAAAAAAAAACTAAGAAGAAAAAGATTTGAGTCGACGTTTAATTTCTTGCCAAGGCAGCTGCTGGTGCAGTAGCATTTGAGAGCAGTTAAAGTGAGATTTTCCACCATGGAGAACAAAGCAGAGCAGTTAACAGGAGGACAGCTTGTTCTTGTTGCTAATGTGTTTAAAAAGTTGCTGAGTCTAATTTGAAACAGCTTTGCAGTTCTTTTGCAGAGTAGATTGTGTGACTCTGGTTTCAGAGGTCTTTTTCTTGGGTAAATTTAAACCGAATGCTGAAAGCCCAAATGAGAAAATTACAAATTGCAAGCTGATAGGCCAATGTTATACATTTGTTTTTCTTTTGTGGACTGAAGCAAAATTTGATAGAGCCAGTATATTTAGAAAAGCTTCCAGCTTAAAGTAAACTTGGGTGTTTGCTAATTCCAAATTGGCCTGCTGGCTAGTTTACCTCAAAACAGACAGAAGCTTTGTCAATTCATGTTGTTAGCCAGCTACTTTCAAAACTGATGAGTCTCACACAATAATGTAGTTATTATTCGACACATCACTAACAGTTGCGTCCGTGCCTTTAGGTTCTATAAGCCCGGTATAATGTAGAAGGCTGCTACAAGTCGCATTTTGTGCGGCTGTGCATGGGAAACAAGGCATCCAAATTAATTTGCAGAGAGGTGCTTGCAACGTGCTCTTGAAGAGTGGGTGGTCATGAAACAAAAAACAGGCCTATCTCCTTTAACTGGCTTGGAAAAGGGTGGGGGTGGGGAGTGGGGAGCTACAGAAATCCCAATGCTCTGTGCAATGGGAAATGCACTTCTAACAAAGTGCTTGTGATATTCACCGTAAAGTGATTAATGAGGCCTTTTTAAAATGCATGTTAAAGTTTAAAAAGCAAATTGATTGTCTGATGTGTACACTGTGTGGTTACGTTGTTGACAGCCCTGGAGTGGCAATAAGCTACAAAGATGTGTGACAAAGGCTTGGTCAAGGACACAAATCTGAGACAGAAATGAACGTGTTTTCTTTTCCCTTACGAAGATGAAAAAAAAGAATATTGACATAAAGAGTTATACACTAACCATCGCAACATAATCAAAGATAGAAGTAAATTAAAAGCAGAAAAACAACACAGCTTACCCCCTTTCAGCATGACTTCGTATTAATCTGCAGTTCTGTCTGGGTGGTGAATAAAATCTATAAAAACTGTCTTCCCAAAATCCGCTATAAAGACTGGCAGGGTTTAATTGGAGTACGGTGGGTTTTGGGGTGGGCTTCATTTGGAATCTTGGAAAAATGCTTCAGGATGCTTTGCTGTCTTCAAGAGTTTGGTGCTTAACAGCTGCATATTTCCACGGGAATGGCTTTAATGCCCAGTGATTGGACAAATGAGGCTTTATAACTGAATTGCTAGTACAGGATACTCCAACCAAACATGGGTTTTGAAGCCTCATTTAGTGCCAGCATTGATTGGTTAATTGAGGATACTCCCACCGAACACAGGTTTTGAGGCCTCATACAGTGCCAGCATTGATTGGTTAGTTCAAGATACTCCCACCCACCATGATTTTGAAGCTTCATTTGTCCAATCATTATTAATGGTGCAACATATGTTTTGAGTTCCTCTCTCATTGATATGGATACAGTGGAAGTTTAAGCAAGGCGTAATCAACAGGAGCATCCACAGAGTACCATTGAATCAAAACAGCATGTGGTTGGGGATGGGCACGTATAAACCCATTTTGGGTACCAATAACAGGTGTAGCCTTAAGGGTTGAGATAGAGGTAAGGTAAACAGATCCATATCCTCGCACATGAGGGAATGTACTGTGAGTTTTAAGAAGGATACTGGGCATCTGAATAAACAGGTGCAAAATGGAACCTAAACTATTGTCTGTCAGCAGAGCCAAAGAATGGTGTAGGATTCACATGTTTTAAATGCACGTCGTTTTACCCCTGCGTGGGCATGCACAGGCTTCTCGTGCTGTCCTGACAAAGTTGATACTTTTTAAATTTAGAGTTGTTAATTCGCTAAATGAAGATATGCCATACTCCCCATTTTCTGTGTGCCATAAACCCCGCATGCTTCAAGGAACAGTTTCTTCATTCTTAACCAAACTGGAGAGTTGGCAGTGTTCCATCCACGCCTATCTCTGGCTGTGAACCCATGATTAAACACATCTTTCCAGAAAAAGGCTGAGGACTGATCAGACTAGTTTTTTTTTGTTAGTGGCTTTCGTTCAGCATGCTAAGTGTCCCTCTGAGGGCTGCTAATTCTCTATGTCCTATTCAATCAAGCCTTCAAATGCAATTTTATCATCCACTAATGAGGAAAAATCATCATTACCTTTTTCATTATCAGTTTTGGAATAATATAATCAGTTCAGATACTGGCAGCTTGATAAGCAGTGTTTTTTTTTCACAAACATGCTTTTATTTCATGAATGATCTTGACTAACTAGCTAAAGATAGGAAGAGACCATCACTGATGCCTTTCAGCTGTTTATCCCAAATTCAGTATTACCATGGGGAATAACTTATGCAGTGTTTGCTGTGCTGACAGATTTTGCTGTGAGAATTCTTACTTGTTTATCTGATGATATCTCATATTTGTTTTCCATTTTTGTTTGTTAGCTTCGGATGAAACAGCTAAATACCTGACACCCTCTCTCGCTTTCCTAATTCAAAAGTAAACAAACATGGTGGTTAGTGTATACGGAAGATTACTTTTTTGACAGCTATATAGAAAGCTGTGGCGTCCCCCAAGGCTCTTTCCTTGGTCCCATTTGTTTACACAGTATATTTTAATACATAACCCCACTTGTAGTGGTTTCCACATCTCATAAATTCCAAAGAACATTGACAAATAAAAGCTGAAGAAACAGTAAACAGGCAAACTCCATCCGGATGTCTCTAGACAAGCCACTCGCCATGGGAAAGCAATACTCTGGAGAAGCTTTGCTGTGTGATACAAGTGCAATATAAAGCCAATGTTACAAGTATTACATTGCATAAAAACCACACAAACTATATTTTACAGGTAGCAGGTTGTGTTCATAGGGCCAATGTTTTTCTTTCGTAGTTTGTGCAGATCAGACCTAGAGAACATAGCTGTATCACAAGTTGCAATTTATTACATTTTTAAATGAAACATGGAGAAGAGTGACCTAATTCAATCCATGTGAGGACCTACTTTTGATGTTAATGGGTCCTTTCTTGCAGTCCAGGCATGCTGGAGCCCTTTAATAAAACCCCAGCACACTTTGCCAAGGCTTTTATCCCAAGGGGCTAATTCTATTCAGATTAGGACTACTGATTAATGAATTCAAAAAAAAAAAAAAATCCTGGGATCTTTTATTAGGATTTTTCAGAAAGGACAAATAAGCACTGGGCCACAACAGTATTCAAAATCAAGAACATGTCATAATTAACAGCAGCACCCTGAAGAACATAATCTTAAATGGTGGCGGGGGGGGAGTGGTGACAGGGGATTGGTGGGTTATGACTACGGGCAAGTTTTTGCACAATGCCTATGGAGCTGTGTGTATGCGTGTGTGTGTGTGTGTGTGTGTGTGTGTGTGTATGCTTGTGTGTGTGTGTGTGCGCGATACAGGTTAATATTCTCACAATGACTGAAAGCAAAACTAGTAAATGTAAAGTGACAAAGCTGAAATACATATAGCAACATCAGGAACATAAACGACTGGAACGCACCAGATTTATTTTTTTCTTCAGCTGTGGGGAAGAGAAAAGCGGTATAAGCTTTGGAAATATTTTACATGTATTTAGGGAAGCAAGTATAGAGTGTATTCAAGAAAAAAATACTTCAAATGTAGATATTAAAAAAAAAAAAGGATTGATTTTAAGGCAAAGAAACATCACCCACAGGGTATTATGGAAGCATAAGATTGATTCCAGGTTTTTAAAAGTTCTGTCCTGTGGTTCCAAATTGATGCTTTTAATTTTTCTAAGAAGGTCTGCAATGTTGGCCCACTGCGATAATGATAATGGTCTGTTCCTGTTTTTCCTCTTCAGCCGCTTTACATTTTGGCAATTGCTAAAGGCGAAGAAAAAAATGCAAAGGTTTATATTTATTGATTTTTTTTCTTTGGTACGGCTTGAAGATAGGTAGATCACGATGTAGACAGAGATGGACACAGAACAGCGCCTTGATGGATGATCAGTGTGATACTGCTGTGTGCTTAATTTACATTTCGTAATTCCGGTGTGTTTGTGACATAAATGTTATGAATAGATATGCATAGTCTTCTTAGCAAAGATTACTTAGCATCTTGCACTGCCATTCAATTTATCTGTGTTGGGAAAAAAGGATTCAGTAACTTTGTAAGCACACATTTTCTTAACCAGATATCCTGGGTATTGTAACCTTAAAATTTACAAAAATGCCAGAGATAGGACAGAAAGAGTTTTGGTCGATAAAATTTCAGTTACTTTGTGATCATTGTTTAAATTGTAATATTTCATTTATGGAAGGATTTTTATTCTTTTTCAGTTTATTCAAAAGTTGTAGTGTTTTAATATAACTGGTTTTGGTAGTTGGTAATCATTTCAAGAAAGGTAGTTGACACGTCAGCTAGAGAAAAAATGGCCTTTCATCAAGATTCTGAAGTTATTCTCCACTTCTCAGCCCCTCATAGGTGACACGTGTGTAAAACTCACACCTTTAACAGGTGATATGATTTCTGGTAGTGTGACTTAGGGATAGAATCCTGAAGTAGAGTTTGTGCCAGGGGCTTCACACACATGTATATAAATAGATGTAATAGAAAAATAAAAATTTCTAAATAGGAATTTTTTTAAAATGACGGAAAACAGTTCATGTGGAGTACAATAGCTCAGTGGTTAGCATTGTTACCTCACACCTCCAGGGCTGGGGGTTTGAATTCCACTTTAATTGTACGTGCGTGAAGATTACATTTCTCTGTGATCTGTGGGTTAGTTTAATTTCAAGAATATCAGTAACTCTTTTAAAAAATACATCATACGCTGAGCCAATCCAGTGTTAGTGGAACCTTTTACCCAAAACAACCCAAAAGAGTTAGTGTTACATGTTCCAAAACGGCGCACCCACTTAGTCCTGAAGGAAACAAATTCCCACCTGAAAGGTTCCACTCATAAGCGAACAGAGCGTAGACTGTTTAGTACCTTCTAATCCCCGGAAATCAGCCAAGTGCACTTTCCCCTACGCGTAAATGTACTTCTGTGTTAAGTGTCTGTAATCATGTGCCTGGGGTCATTCCACGCCACCATGTGTTTTGATAAGTTACAGGAGTCCTGGGGTTTTGGTAATGCTCCAAAACCACTAGTCTTTGGCTTAAAAAAGAATCGGCTACAGCAAACTCCAATTTGGGGCTTTGCTGTTTTACTGACAGGGGTTTAACATTGTTTTTGGTTTCTGTGGGGTGACTGTAATGTCTAAAACAGAAAATGAAATCATTCACTCAGCTCTGGTTCGCATCCCTCATAGGATGTGACTGTTTGTGATCTTGCATGAATATTTTGTTACATCTTTCCCACATGCACATCATCTGAGTACATTTTAGCATGGATGAAAGTATTATAAAGATATTGAAAAAAACTATTTTATGGTTCTGCCTTTCAGCTCTGCACTCTTGAAACGTGTGACTTAAGCTCTGAAAGCATTATTTTGATAGCTGTGGTAACATTTTAACCCTATGCTTTGCTATTGTCAACTTATTGTCTACTTAAATTGGCAGAAACTATGATGTATGTTTAAGGTGATGCTTAATATGATAGCCAATGAATGGTTGAGAAATAATTTACAAAGTTCAGAGGTATCTCTAAGAACAGAAGACCAGAAATTTTCAGAATATGATATTAGATGTGAAAGCTGAGCAATGAAGAACCAGGACAGGAAGAGTGTTGGTGTCTTTGGTCTTTGGTGTTGACAAAGATTTTGAAGAATACCATGGACCTCAAAGAAAACAGACAAGTTAAATCTTTTGCAATCAAGCTTGCACATTCACCTGAAACACACATGACCAGATTAAAGTGATTCTGTTTCAGAAATATTACAGTAAAGCTTGAAAAAGTGAAGGCAAACAAGGAAGACAATGACCAGCAACAAGATAGATGGACATGATCACCAAAATGATGAACCTGGCACTGGGAATCCTGAAGATCCAGACAGAAGATGGAACATTCTGGACAAGTGCTGTCTTTGTGGTCACCAGGAGTTCACATTGATTTGTTGGCACCTCATAATAATGATGATGCTGAGAGTGTTTAGTCTACCAATCACCCTGTGGTGGCCACAATTCACAATTTTTTCTGCAATACAGTAAAGAACTTCTCAAATTCTTTTTTTGGCCAGTGTGCTTTGACTATATGTTTAATAAGTCCTTGATATATTCTGTTTACCTAAAGTGTTTGTTATCTTTTGTCTGCATTCTCTTAACTGTGACTCAGTGGTTTTCTCCATTAGAGATTTAAAAACATGCACTGGAGATATATTGTCACTGGTCTATATTACATAAATCTGTCCTTTTTATCAACCCAAGTGAACTGAGTGATATTTAAAGAAACAGCAGACTAAGGATTTAGTTCGTCAACAGCGTTTTCTAAAATGTGTTTTATCGAGAGCTGGAAAGAATGCTAAATCTGGTTTTAGGAAGCTGACCTTGATTTATCATGGAAAGTTCCCGTGATGCTGATGGTGCGAGTACAGTTTTCACACGGATGTTTGTCCTCATTCTTGTACTGTGAGAATACTGGGTGAGGAGTAGAAGCATTTTCTCATGGCCCATGCTTGAATCCTCCATTTGGATCAGTTGTGAATCCCCCTGTCCTGGTTTGAGTGGTACAGGCCACTTCCCAGTTTGCATCTCACAGATTAATAATCTATGGCTAGATGCCACAATGGGGTGAAGGTGCTCCATGAAGAAACAGAATATATCCATGCTGACTGTGAAGCTGTTCTCCCCTGGCTCCAATAACCCGCAACCAACATATTTGTCCTACAAGCCTGCTGAAGGGTGTGTGACATCAGTGTAAGCTCACGGCCAGTAATAATGGAGGCTTGGGCAAAACATGTGGTATTCATGGTAATTCATGATGGTAATGGATGTTGATGGGCTTTTTTTCAAGGAAAGTCTACTTGTCATGTGAGTCAAATGCTTTGAACGAAGAGATTTTGTGGTGCCTGCAGTTTTGAAGCCTTTAATAAAGCTATTACATAAAGAGAACACACTGCTGAACTTATATTATAATACTGCGGCACTGCTGGAAAAATAAACCAGTTCTATAAACTACACGACAAGGGATTTCACTCCATGCAATCTGTTTGTGTTACTGCGATGTTTAATGAGGCGGAAACGCAAACAAAGTCTGATGGAAATGTCTTCTGTGCCTGTTTCTGGGTAAGGGAAGATAATATAGCATAAACAGAAAATTATGAATGCGAAAGCTCACATTTACCTCATCATAATAGTCAGTCTAGTGGAGAATGAATTTGTTGAATATTTAACATGCATCCATCTTCTAACCACTTATACTAGTTAGGCTCATGGGGAAACTGTACAACAAAAATATTTATTTACTGATTGCTTCTAGACTGCAATGAACATGTATATGCTAAAACCCCTAATAAAATTGTTTTGAGTGTTATTTGTTGGTTTTATATAATTCTTCCTAAAGTCAGTTGTGATGCACCAAAAGGGTCTGTTATGTGTTTTTTTCAGCTGTGGTTCCCAGCCTGTGATGATGTCATCCAACAAGCGGGCTCCAAGCTCCTCTAGCCCCAGTAAATCATTCTTGATCTTCAGACAATGGGAATCAAAGTCATCTCTCTGTATATGTTTGGACTCTCTTTCTGGTGGTGTATGATCATGTCGGTCAAAAACTGTCTCCAAATTATTTTCTCAATATGTGCATCAAATAAATGACTGTACCTTCCACGGTAGGCCATGTGGCAATTGTCCAGATGGTACTGTGCGCACCACAGCTGCACCCGCACGGGAATAAACCCCACACGCACATGGCAAACCCAAACATTTATCCATTTAAATATAACAACCATCCATATCAAATAGATTGTTTCAAATCCCTTGGAATGATTACAGTTATTTACACAATGCTGTAACAGTCATTTCTAAATGGTACTGATAATCAAAAGCTCTTTTACAAGTAAAACGTAGATTAAGCCTGAATTGTCAATACCAGGCTTTTTTAATGGCTTTGAACACAAAAGAAATTATCAAGGCCTCGAGGTTTTATGTCAGAGGTAGCCTTTTCAATGTCATGCAGAATTGCAAATTGAGATCATGTGCGCAATTTTTATGTTCCCTACCTCTCTGTCTTTGCCTGCATATTAAATTCTTTCCAATTTGTAAATCTATTCATGTTATGGCTGTCACTGCACTGTCAAAGGTCTCAGAGAGCACCAGAACAAAAAGAGGTCAGTGAACACTTTCTGGATGGTGAGTAAAACGCTTTGTGTGTATGGAGATGAGGGCCTCCCAATATCACTGTGCCCGTTCAGATTTGATGTGTCATCTTTGTGACTCTGCCAAGCATCATGGCAAGTCAGGCCATTGCTGATAAAGATTTCCCATAGACAGAATCCAAAGTCAACCCAAGGTCATTGTATGAATAAATCATACAATTATCCATCTTGTTTAACAGGAAAAATCACTGTGAGGGTCACAGTCATGGTCTTTATAGTTTGATGGCCAAAGATTAACAGGCAAACATAGTTATGTTTCGTTAGCAATGGCCTCAGATCAGTGGCCGAGGTTGCCCTGTAACTTCTACAGCACGCATAGACTGAAAAGGAAACATGGTTACAGCTGGTGAGGATGGGAAAGGAAAGACATGATGGCTGGAACAACCAGCAAAAACTGAGAGTGAGGCAAAGTACATCCGCCGCTCCAGAGATAGAGAGGAGATGATGTAGCACTGCTTACTGCCTCTCAGGAACTTCACAGGGCCCTGGTTCTCCAACAAAAGCTGCAACATGCAAGTCAAAGATGTATCATTGAGCTCTGAAGACCCCAAGTCAAATGATGGTACCATGCAGCATTCCTCATTCGCCTCCTGCAATCAGACTACCTTCTCCTTGAAACACTCAAGTCAGCCGCCACTAAGAAGCTTACAGGACATGCACGATAATTAAGTAATATAACACACTTTTATTAAATCAACATCCGAATAATGCAATTAGCACACGGTTCAAGAGACAGTTCTTAATCTGTATAGAGCCGACTCAAAGTCTTAGATGAACTGTAACTTTAGTCCCAGTGACGACCTTCTTGAAAGCCATGTACAACTGCTGTTCTTTAATGACACAAACATGATTTTCAGATCAAGAAAAAGACGACACAGCTGTTGGCGTTTAGATACTACAGCCCTTTTATAACTCCTTTTATAGATTTTCTTTGTAAGTAGTTTTGTAGCTGAATGGAAAAGCAAGCTTTTAAGACTTTCTTTTTTTAAATATTAGACCTTGCAGCAGAATCTGATGGAGGCCCTGTCACTCCAGATAGTAACAGTTAAAGATTAATGTGCTGCGCCTATAGAGGACGGGCTCCACATGACTAAATCTGATAAAACATTGATGAGATCTAGCCAAGATTCTACAAAATAGATGAAAGGCAACGTATTTCCAATTACGAATAGCCATCGTCTTGAGTTACGCTATTCATGCATGCATGAGGCCAACCGTGCAACAGCAGAAATACATTACTTCAAATTGCTTGGTGAATTATGAGATCGCACAGGAAGGTAACATCTGAATAACCCATTTCCAGAGCCCCCCCCCCACGTCTTCAGTCTCCCCGTTCAACGTCTTGGAACAGGGTCGTTTACGCGTTCCTTTCCAGAGATCTTGTAAGGGCTGAGCTGAGAGAGAGTGGAGCTGTTCCTGTCTGAAATTGTGGTGCCATGGGCCTATCCATTATGCTTATAAAGGTCATGAAAAAAATGAAGCCATTTCTCAGACATGGTACTGCTTCTTTGCTGAGAGCCCTGCTTTATTAACATGAGTAATAAGGATGCGAGCACATGGTGAGCAGCCAAGGCCTCCTTTTTCTGCTCCCGTGACATTCGCGCATCGCCCACACAAAGCATGGGGTTTATTTGCTAATAGGTAGGCTTAAGAGGATCATTAATGATAGACAATGATGGGTTTTTTTGCTTTTCTTGTGTAAACAGAGGCAGAAGATCTGGGAACAAAGGGGCTGGAACTGCATAAAATATCATCTGAAAGGAAAGTGAATCAGCCCCTGAGCCCGGTTGACCAGATTGCAGACCAGCGAAGACCAGTTTGCCATGCTGCAGAAGGATTTGACTGGGGTGATTTAGGTTGGGGGTCCAGTTTGGTTCCATAAGACCTCATGATCTCAGCACAAATATTCATTCTGCTCTGAACAGACCAGAAGGAGCTGAGAAAAGTCATTTCTCATTATTTCTGAGCTGCCTGTTGTTTGTTTGAGTTGTCATACAATGTCTCCGCCTCCATTCCCTTGTCCCCTTTCCGCACATTATTCACACTGCGGCAAATGGCAAAGCGAATCCAGCGCGAGGTATCCTGCATGCAATCATTTCGCAGGGTTTAAATGACCACGCTTTTGCCGAGTTTATCAATTTTCCAAGTCATTTCTCATAGGAGTGAGAAACTTGGCTAAAAGGTCGTCAGCTCAAATGCCAATTTGCTACCGGAATGTCAGTGAGAGGTTTGCATGCTGTAGTGGACAAGCAAAATAATCAACAATGCACATTGTTTTAGAGAAAAGCACCTACTAATCCAACAGGCAATAAAGCGACCCCAACACTACTGACGGCCGCATCCAGGTCTCCGGTTTTTCTTGCACCGTCTGACACCCAGACTTAAGTGGGTAGGGTTCAGAGTTCACCAGGTGTTTGCTCCAATGGGGGAAGCACTCAGGCCTATTATGTGAGATGAGCAACTTATCTGACTGTGGAAAGGTAGGAACCCTCTTCGGCGTGTTGGTGATATCGCGTGTGGCTCTGGTGAGTCATGACAGGGAAGAGAAAGTCACAGAAACAGAAGCAGTCACAGGCTGGCCTCTTAACGGTGTCCTCTACTGATTAGCATCTATGGAAATAATGATCTGGCCATGCCTAATTAATCCAGTGAATAGCGTCCGTGTTTAACAGGTGGTCCGCCCTTGGAGAGCTGCTTATTGTGACACGCTTTGTGTACTTCTGTGCATCATTTAGATCACAATGAATTGACTCAAGCCATCTAAAATTAGGAAGAGAATATATATCATCAGCACCAGACCCAAAGGACATTAAGTCTGCAACTGAATTGCGAGTGGCCCATTCTGATGTTAACCCTGAGCATTTATGGAGGGTCAGATGAGGGTTTTAATACTGGTCTGGGTGAAGGTTGAACTTCATGTTTTGGTTTATGCCATCCTCCACCTGGTTGTGGGAGGGAGGGGGGTCTATGAGTTGTCCATGTTACCTTGTGATCATGCTGAGCCTATGGAAACCCCTTTTGGGCAGAGGATATCAAAATGCATATGTATCATAACCTGAACCCAGCAGGTCTGTGGACTCGTAGAGCCATTCATCACCATTACACCCATCAATCATCAACTGTGGAAAGGGGTGCTGAGAGGGACGAGCTGGGTGGCAGGAAGAGGGAAGGAAACAGGAGGGAACAAAAATAGCGGTGGGCATAACGAATAAGGTATCTCCAGGCTCATGCGGTGGACGTTGCCAAGGGTACCATTAAAGGCCACATTTTGGCAATAAGTGTGAGGAGCGCTCCATTATCAGCGGTGGCAGGGGGGTGGATCAGCCTACTTTTCTGCCTCGGCTCTCCCAAACGCTAGTTATAAAGTCGACGCTCACAGCAACGAAAGCGGGCAAGCAGCTGGAGTTGCGGTGATGTACGGCACCGTCCCACGCTCTATCACCACGCTCTATCACCACGCTTTATGAGATGGATGGGGGGCCACCGGTAATGAGGTGAGGAAGGAAGAGGCATCCATCACCCCCCCCCTCCATGTGCCTCATCTTCTCGATGAGTGCACCACAGATCTGGGACTGCCTCTATATAAAATTCCTGATTAAAACTTGGCGCTTGACACCTGATTATAGGTGTCTCGTTAGAGAATAAAGAAGCCCCCATTTTTTTTCTCTAATTAAATCCCCGGGTCGTAAATATGCGTCCTCACTAACAGGAACTAGCGGCATCAGCCGCTGTGCCTGGCTGTGAAACGGAACGGGTCCCGGGAGGCCCGTCCACCACTGCTCAGGGAGCAAGACCGGCGTCCGTAACAGCGGTACCATTACGCTCAGTGCGCCTCGCTTGCCCCGCCCACATTTTGGCTGCCTTTCCTGCAGGCTTTCCATTTGAAAGAGCCTGACTCTTTCCTTATCATTCCCTCTGCCTAATGAGGGCTTTGCTGGATACATGCACAAATTATTAAGCCTCTATATAAAGTCATTAGTAAGTGTTATAAAATAATTAATGTTTTTTTTATTATGTTATCTAAATTTGTTACCAGAAGGGTGCCTTTTAAATTGTTGTTTATTAAACTGTATTTAATTTTATTTCAAAGACAGTGAAAACACTGCTAAGTCTTATATATGACAAGTGAAGGCTTTATCTCAAACATCTACAAGTACTGAAATAAAGCCTGCTGTCCAGAATGGCTCCATGGTTTCTTAACCCAACCATTGTGCTGTATGCATGCCATTTGGCCATTGTAGATTACATTAGTCCTGTTTCATAACAGTCACCTGTTTCCAGTAAGATCAGAAAAAACATAAGAACGATCATCAGTGCGTGACTGTCCTTTATCATTACCAGTGAAAATATGATGAGAACCACACAATGTGCAAAGAAAGTGCCGTGTGTGTGGGTGTGTACTGTATGTGTGCTGACCTCTGGGGGTTTACTGTGTGAGATGGATGGTGGGAAGAATTCAGAGTAATGCGTTTCTGCCCCTTTGGGGAGGTCTCATAGGCTTTGACCCATACCAGCCTTATCCTTGCTCAGAGAGGCATTGTGGGGATCTGCACTTAATCCACCACCTCCATTTCCGCCCCCGGCAACGATGGCTCACTTAAAAGCCAGGGCCTGAGCCAAAACACGGCCGGTGGACTCACTGCTTGCCTCCGGCCACTTCTTATAGATGGAGTCGGCTCATTTAGGAACCTGAAGAGACCAGCAGGGCTGCGGTGGATTTGTGGGCACCAGGGTGTCACTGACCAGGATGCGTTCTACCTTCCAAATGGAAGCTTGGCCACTAACAGACTGAGCTTGGCACCATTTGCCTCCAGACACACTTGGAGGGCCAGCAACGGAGAATCACATTTATGAGGATGGAGAAATCTTCTGACATCCAAGATCTTGTGACAGGGAGGTGGGATGTGGGTTGGGGTAGGTGGGGGTCCCTTTATCGATCTACAGAGGGAAAACGGCTCACTGTTCATTAACGGCTCACCAAAAGCCTACCTACCACAGCTTGCTATCTCAACCATGCTGAGGTGCAGTGCAATTAAACAGACACCTTTTCAGCACTCTACATAGCTGGTAGCTGCGGAGGATGTGCTTGTGGTTACAGAACGTGGGCCACGGGAGTCTTTTAACCCATCCTCTTACCAATTAAAGCTCGGTAAAGAGAACCTACGGAACATGTTCTCATGAATCTGACTGTCTGTGTACCCCCTCCTCCCCAGCCAATGGGGATCCAGCTCTACTCACTGCTAAGAGAAGCATCTTCTTTAAAGTAACCACCTCGGGTCCTCTCTTTTTTATATGCAATCAGGCTGAAATGGCACAGGTGACTTGACCATGAGGACAAATTATGCTCAGTTCACGACTTGGCAAGAGTGCAAGAGTGCTCTTATGGGGAGAGTGCTGTAATATTTAAGGCACACTCTAGTGGTTTTAGAAGGGGTTTCTCTGGGGTAATGAAATGGACCAGACTGCTGTTTAGCTTTCCTAGCCCCAGTTCTTTCACAGTCCGTAGGTTTTCATTACCTATTCATTTCCATCAGGATGTCTCATTGGAGGCATAATGACATTTGTCTACATATTGTTAGCCTAATCAATGCATCTGTTTTCCCTTTCAAAGAGCAACACTAGTAAAAAGCATAAAGCCTCACATACGTAGACTTTCAGACACACATCTACATGCTCTCTGCCTTTGCAATGTTAATGATTGCTTAAGTGGATAATATTAAGCATATAAACCCACAGCACACAACATGTAACTAAAAGTGATTGTATGGAAGATGACAAAATTAAAAAAAATCTGTCTTCACTGTGATTTTGATGTAAAGGAGCATGGATCGGAGTCGTTTGTGTAGTGCTGCTTGTGTGGGAGGAAAAAAAACAAAAAGCTGGCCTCGTTTTCAGCTGTTTTGTCTGAGCTCTGTCATGTTTACATGAGTGACGCCCGTCAAATGTTGAGCATTTCTGCGTTTCACACCGCAATGCAGTCCATTCTCAGCTACCACTATCTCCTTCTTCCTTTCATCTATCCCTATAAAAATTTATCTTTCTTTAACTCTCAATTTCAGAGAAAGGTGAAGGGTGAGGATTGAATGTTTTTGATGCAAAAAAAAACAGGCGATAAAGGCGACATCCTGTATTAGCAAACCAACTGTAAATGAGTTTGGGAATCACAGTACCGCTACAAGGTGACTGATATCATTACCAATAGTAAAGCAAATATTAACAACGATACAGGCTAGTCTTCTGGCACTGCTGGGTGGCTGACTATGAGAGCAAGGAGATCATATAATTAATTTCCAGTAACGAAACTGAAGCTGAGTCTTCAAACAGAGATCCCCAGAACCCATGACAGGATGACTCCACTGTATCCAAAAGTTCACAAGCTCCAGTATAGCTGGGAAGGACTATGTGTTTGTCTTATGAATCATTACAGCCTAACAGGCCCAGTTTTGTATGGGCCAACCCACAACTCCATTGTGCTCAGGGTCCCGTGTCCTCGCTTCACTGCCACTTGCTGCCCTCCTCACCACACCAAGCCCATGAAGAGTCTGTAAGTGAAAGCAATGGAAGCTAAGGGGCAAGCTCTGTAATTATCACATTGTGGTAACAAATCTGAATCCATTTCATGGTCCCAGACTCTCCTAATATTCTGAGGCCTGTCACCAGCATTGTGCCCCAGACCAAAAACAAATGATCATATTTTTTGGTTGTTTGCTTGCTCATTTATTTATTTGTTTTAAAGGATGTACTGAAAGGGCAGCCTACGAGATGTGCTCTACATAGCGGCTTAAACGCTATCCATTTGCATAGACTCTCTTGCCAGCAGTGTTGCTGAAATAACGAGGCCCAGAGATTGAATATGAACTAGCCCACCCCCTACAGACGAGAAGCCAAACTGCAGGGTTCTCTGTTACATTAACCCTGCGTGTTCCATGGCATCTGGGAGTAGATGTAAGCATTTTTTTAATAGCACTCATTAATAATTCACCACTTCCAGGAGAACAAATCACAGCACAGTCACTACAGTTGTTTTAAAAGCAGTCAAGGACAATGGCTTTTACATCCCTCATTAATATTTGATTGAGGGGTTTTATTGTGTTTATCTTGATGGCCCTGTATAATTCAGAGGCCGGCTAAAACAATATGCATCCAGCAGCACCATGTACCCCAGCCTCCCTCTACCTGACCACCAACAGGTGGCCGTCTGTACCCACTATGGTCATCCACCCATGGAGCTCGGGGCCTTCTGTCCGTGGTGGTCCTGCCAATGGGGGGGGGGTGGTGGTCTTACTGCTATTGAGCTGAATGCATTGAAGGGTCAGCAGCCAGGACTTGTCTAGTGTAGCTGGGGCATCCTCTCAGCAAGTAACGCAATGCCCAGAAAGAGATCAGCAATACAGCAGATAAATCATATACTGTATATCTGGGGGCGGGAAGCAAGGCGGTACATCCTTTCAGCAGTGGTTTCAGTCACAGCCACAGTCGAGTGACAATACGCATAAGCATCAGGGTACATGCTCAATTTTCTTTCCAAAATCTAGTCATAGTGTGTGCCTCTGCATTTTTATGTATGTATGTACTCTACATACATACAGCCACCTAGGCGCTTTCTTACCAGTAACATAGAATGCCAGCTGCCTATATGGGGGCATTGTGGATCAATGAATACCACTGTTGTTTCACACCCCCAGGGCTGGGGGTTTTAACTTCCCTACTCCGGCTCCGCCCTGCTTTGCGTGGATTTCCTCTGGGTGCTCTGGTTTCCTCCCGCAGTTCAAAGACGCTGCCAACTGGCACCTCTAATTTGCCCATAGTGTCTGAGAGTGCATACATAACCTGCAGTCCTACACTGGATGGCTTCCTTTCTGCATTGTGGCCTGTGCTGCCTAGGATAGGCTCCCAGCCCTGTACCCCATATAAATATAGTATATACACTGATCAGTCAGAACATCAACACCACCCTCTTGTAGAACAATTGGCTCTTCCTCACAGCCAGGTGGCACACCAGTAAAGGTACAAATGAGAAAGGCAATATAAAATGACTGGCACAAGCTAACCAGGAGCAGGTCTATCCAGGTCTAGTCTGCAGGTCTATCTGTCCATCCTGGCAAACCAGAAACCACCCTTTCATGATGAGTGTCTATCCCGATGGCACAGGTTGATTCCAGCGGGATAAATCCCCTTGTCATGTCATTAGGAGTGTGTGCGAATAGTCTGAGGAGCATGACAGTTAGTTATGATGTTTAGCTATGTTGCCATGCCCCTCCAGGTTTGGGCTTTTAAATCCACCTCCATCCAGTGACACAGACTTGTGATTTAGGCTAACTGGCATTTCAAAATTGCCTGAAGAAAAGAAATTTAGCACGCCAGTGAAACAACACCAGGTGCAGAACTTCTGGTCACAGTGGCTAATAGTGGCAATTAGTCAGTCGAGTTTTATTTAATACACATTTTACAAGCAAGTGTCTGCGCAGTGCATTAACACAGCAAAACACTTTTATGGCTAGAGAGCAGGCGATCAAGTAATACTCTTGGAAAATAATGTCTACAAAAGTGGACGTCATAGATTGCAGGTGCAGTTGTTAAGGGTATGGGAGGGTCTCATGATCAGGAGTGACAAGAACTGTTTGTTAAGCACATAGGAGGGTCTTATGATCAGGAGTGACGAGGACTGTTAAGTACGTAGGGGGGTCTCTCGATCAGGAGTGACGAGGACTGTTTGTTAAGTACATAGGAGGGTCTCTCAATCAGGACTGATGAAGACTGTTTGTTAAGTACGTAGGGGGGTCTCTCGATCAGGAGTGACGAGGACTGTTTGTTAAGTACATAGGAGGGTCTCTCAATCAGGACTGATGAAGACTGTTTGTTAAGTACGTAGGGGGGTCTCTCGATCAGGAGTGATGAGGACTGTTTGTTAAGTACATGGGAGGGTCTCTCAATCAGGACTGATGAAGACTGTTTGTTAAGTATGTAGGGGGGTCTCTCAATCAGGAGTGACGAGGACTGTTTGTTAAGTACATAGAAGGGTCTCTTGATCACAAGTGACAAGGACAGCTTGTTAGTTTAGGATGCTAGGGACCAGGCACTAGGTATGGGGTGGCTGGATCAGTCCAATGGAGCAGGCTGACACTTGGAAACTTTCTATGGATACAGTCATAATCTAAACCCTGCCACTAGTGTCTAAGAGCCAGACTGGTCCAAGTTGGAAACTAAGACAGTTAAAACATCAAAGCGTTTTATTACTAAGTAGTTTGATGATACAGGCAGTCAACAATAGCCAATAGTCAAATATTAATGCAGAATTCATTACAATTGAACTAGCATAAAGTGACTTGGGGTCTATTGATATTCAACTCTGACAAGATTTATTACCATAACTGATCTCCAGAGATGCTATTGTTTTGGTATAAGCAATACATACATCCTTTCAGTTTAGCTATTTTCATTTACTCATAGGCAAACCTCACAATACCCAAGTGCAGATTAAATTAATTGTGAGTGGACCAGACAGTGAAGCACCATCTGAAATGCCAAGGGCAACACCTTAAACCAAGTGGTAGTTAACAAAGTTGATTATTTGTTTTCAGCAGATATCTAAGATGCTTCTGATTTTCAGAGGTGGGTAATTCTAGCCACTCTGAGTTTTGATTGAAATCTTGAATAACTGCATTGAGCTGCATCACCTGATCGCTTTTTTATTGCTTTACAGGGAAAAAATAAACAAAAATAAACACTGGCAATGTTAAGAAAGGATAATTAGCTGCATTTTGAAGATAAACGGTCTATTACTGATGACATATATTTGTAGATGTTTGCATGCTCCTGTGTGTGGGCAGCATCTTTAAGGATGTGCGTCTTTCCATATGTTTATGGGTAGGTGTGTGTTTGCCTGCCAGTGACTTGTCTGTGTGCATGTATGTAAATGTGTGTGTATGGCCCAATCAAGATGCCAATCAAAATCTATGAAAGGATGTTGCTGTGACAGCTGTCATGTTGTTTCTGGGTAAAAAAGACACATTTTACACCCATTTAACTACAAATCACTGCAGCATCCAACACTAAATCTGTCACTGCATTTTTTCGCTGTCAGTTTTTCAGACGTACAATGTTTACCTTAGGAGATCCTCAAAAGCTGTGGTGAAAATCTGGGCTGAAATTCCTGTATGTAATCATCAGTTTGCATTACAAAACACACACACACCACGAGCTTAAGAATTCACGACAGATCTCCAAAAGGCTGCTGTAATCTCCCTGACACGACCAAAACTCAGCAACACCCATGCAAGGATGGAAGCAGCATGTTCATTTGACACTGTGTGGTTCAAAGTAAATCCATCATAAGGCGACTCTCGATTTAAGCTGCTGTTCTCCTAAACTGTTTACAAGATGTATGTTAATACTCAACATGCTTAAGACAGACAGGGTTTAAAATGATTTGCAGCAGGATTAAAGGCCAGTTTGTACTGTAAATTAGCTGGAAATGATCATTCATTAATGTAGGGATTATCATCTTCAACAACAACAATACTACTACTGCTACTACTACTAATAATAATAGTTTAAAGATCATTTAATCTCTATCTTCATGTGGCTCTTCATGGTCAAGTGTGGTCAAGTGTTCTGCTTATCCTCCCAACCTCCCTCAGCTGCCCCCACTGGTTTTACAGTTACAAGCCGATAGCTTAGCTTTTAGCACCACCTCATTCTCCACCCTTCACAATCAGCGAGGCACACAGAGGCACACCTCATCTCCACTGAGAGCCCTTCGCTGAGCGGGGGTGTGTAATCAGCCTCTCTGCTTGCAGCGGTCCAGTGCAGGTTATCATAACAGAGGCTGGATTGGCATGTGAAGCCCCAGCTGCATGGCAGGCAGAGTCAGGGGGCCCAGGAACAGAAGGTGCAATGAGAGTGTGGAGGACCCATAAGCATGGCATGGGCTGTACAAACCAGACAGGCTCTCTTCCACTTCAGCCGCAGTGAGGCACTCAAAGGCGTGTGCACACACACACACACACACACAGGCATACTCACATTCCCGGGCAGGTAAAGTGTGGAACATAAAATCTAAGTGGGCTCAACAGCCTACCCATCTCTTCGGGAATAAAAAAAGGTCAATTTACAACGCTCTGCCTGCCATTGTTATTTTAACATATTTTTACCATGTTTGTCAGGGTGTTGAGGTGAGGGGTTAAGTGCAGCGAAAGAGCCTGATACGTGCTTTTACACACTTTCCCTTTTCATTGCTTCCAGCGGTCGGCTCACAAGCACGCCACAGGATTTTAGCACCATGCTAAAGTGGCAGCCATAACTGCGGCCCCCGAGAAACTGTGGGGGTGTCACGGACGAGGGTTTGACCTAGGAAAGAGAGAGGGAGGAAGCTCACATCACAGCCTAACCACCACTCTACATGAGATCAGACACTTTATTTGTTTGCCATTTGTACATGGAATATAGGAAATTTTGGGGTTTAGTATATCCCATCATGCTCTCCATGACAGGTGAGGTTTTTAGGTCAGAGAGCAGGATCAACCAGCATGCAGGTCCCTGGAGCAGCTGGGCCACAGGTTCGTATGATTACTCTGCACCCACAGGATTTGAACCCACAACATTCCAGAGACAGGCACTGATTCTTAACCCAGTGAGCATGTGAAACTTCTGCATTGCAATCACGTTCCTTCTTTTTGCGGCAAAAATGACCACTGTCACCATGACTCACCAAAGGCATGAGGATTCGCACAAAGCCCCCGGTCTGTATTCCGCTCTTTACCTTCGAATGACCCTCTGTTTAATGTTGTTACACACCATTAACTAATGCACAGAGACAGACCGTAATGCCCCCAGTCCACAAAGCAGAATCGTCACAGAAAAGGGCACGGGTTTAAATGAGACCCTTCACCTGGCAAATTCATGGTCTTCATTAACCAGTCACTTCACCGTGGCAAGAGACATGCAGATTCGCCTGAGTGGTGACCCGGTGTTAAGTGCATGTGCGTGTGTGTGTGGAATGGAGTTGAAGGTGGACAGAGGTGGAGCCTGAAGGAGGATGCAGAAGAGAGGGCACAGCCATCGAAGACTACCACAGGAGCCATAGTAAAAGGGAGGAAGATGAATTCTATCCTGGAGAGCAGAGACGAGGCACTGCTAATCCTCGCTGAGTGCGATCTAATGCTGTTCCTTAATCCTCTGCTCCGGGAAGAAAATTAAAGTGTAATGCAATACTGTCAGACACGAATCACTTCTGTTCCCCGAAAAGCTGATTAAGGAATAGTTAAATTCATACAAATCTATTCCTTTTGTAAATTTTATTATCGTATTCTGTAACATCTTGATTCCATAATCCTAAGCATCTTTTTTTTTTTACCTCTCCCACTCTGAACACGGTTATTAAAGTTATATTACAGAAGATCAGATCTAACTGAAGTACAGGCAAACCCCGGGTGTTATGTCGCAGGGTAGCAAGCGTGTGCGTGCGTGCTGTCTGGGACGGGCGAGAATGACGCAGTTCTGCTCTGACCTCTGCTTCTACTCGGTCAGGAGAGAGGTGACAGAGGACCATAAATCACCTGACCGCGGGGTGGGCACACATCAGCGTGCCTGCCTGCTCTGTCATTATCTCTCCAAAGTACAGCTGCATTAAGTCTTAATTCTATACTGATCTGGCGTCTTTAAAGGGCCGGCACACCTCATAGAATTAAACAGAAAGAGAGAAAAGAGAGGAACTGGGGATGAGAGAAGGAGTTCCGGGATGGAGATTCATAGAGAAATGGAGAGGTAGCTGAGAAATGTATAGTTTATTGTGCAGTACAATGTGGTCCTGCATATCCTGGCATATACACATCATATTCCATCAGTACTTATTCAATTCAATTCAATTTTATTTATATAGGGCTTTTAACATGAAGCACGGTCACAAAGCGCTTTATATAGTCCCGGGCCCACAGTCCCCAGAGAGTAAGCCAAAGGCGACAGTGGCAAGGAAAAAC
>JAACJT020000034.1:22574932-22587960 GCA_009936485.2 Gymnarchus niloticus
AAAAAACCACTTCTAAGAAATACACTTTTAAAATATATTAAAATAAAAGGATAAAAAAAAAAAAAAAAGAAAAAAAAAAAAAAAAAAAAAAAAAAAAAAAAAAAAAAAAAAAAAAAAAAAAAAAGACTCGAACAAGACTATTCAAACTCTGAGGGGTATTTTACCCCCTAAGCTACTTCCAGATGCCATAGTTTATCCGGTAAAACCCAAATGCAGTAATGACAGCATCTAGATGATCACCTCGGGCCAACAGTTAGTGTAATCAACACTCAATTCAATTTTATTTATATAGCACCTTTAACAAGAAGTACTGTCACAAAGCGCTTTACATAGTCCCAGGCCCAGGGTCCCCAGAGAGTAAGCCAAAGGCGACAGTGGCAAGAAAAAACTCCCTCAGGAGGAAGAAACCTTGGGAGGAACCAGACTCCCATCAACAAGAACCCCGAACACTCCAGCTTCATCCAAACACATGAAATTGGTATATGCTGATTGACTTCTGGACCAGATATAAGCGACACAGGCAATTTAATGCAAAGGCCATAATATTCACACATGGTAACTCAGGTGGACAAAAACATCAAGTTCACTCCCGTAGGGCAAACAACACAGTGACGATCAAGCATATGCATCCAAACCCATGTCCCCCAACACACACACAGACACACACACTCAAAGCACAACCCTATCCAATTTAGATTAGTATCCTGAGCAGATCTGGAAAGTTTATAATGTGGAAGAGAGACTTCAAGGAGCAAGTCGATCGCTTGACTGAGGTGGTGCATCCAATTGCGTCGACCCCCACCGTGGGTCACGGCGGTCAACTTTGTCATTAAACCATTTGTTACACCGGGACAGGCAGCCGGTGTCAGCAAGAGAAATACAACATTAAACAAGCAAACAAATAACGAAAAAAAAGGCGGTAAATTGAAAACAAGCACTGCTTATTAAAAAAAGCAAAAAGTCTGGTGCACCTGAGACGACCAATCGGTCACGATTAAAGGTGTGGAGAGGACTGAGCCTTCCTATAACACACCTCCATACAGCTGATGTACACACAGCACATTCCCCACAAGATCAACGTCCTTCAAAACAGGACGAGATCGGTGGCCGACAAGAGGACACCACAGGCAGTCTGTTCTCAAGGCTACAGGGACAAGAGGGACCACAATTTGTATTGCTGTCCTCCACCTGTGATTTATAACAGGATGATTATTATATGAATCTTGTTCATGTACGTGAACAGTCTGCAGTGACACCCCAATACAACATTTCATGGCCAGAACACACATTCTTAAACAACAATGCTTTGCTAAACTGCCATCCCAACAGAATGACTAATTATTCAGCATATCCTCTCCTTCCCATATAATTCCAATAACAGGAGGACACGCAAAGTCAAACTCAAATCGTCTCAAAGAAGAAACTAGTCCTTAGTCTGTCAATTAGGAGACGACGGCAACGAATCGGTCTGTGGGCCAACGTCCCGCCAAAATTAAAGCGCGGAAAACAAGCGTGAAGAGCCCGAGAGGTTTTCCTTCAACATGTCAGACTACGAAGCCACTATCCCCCACTTCCATCTTGAGTTTCACAGATAAAGATCAACAACCCCGTCCAAACACATGACTGCCTTCTACATTCCACATTTAACTGGGGAAAAATGAGATGTACCGAAGGCAGCAACCATATCTTATTACGGAGAGGGAAGAGAACTCGCGGCAATTATTATAAGCATCGCTCAGACCATGAAGACTATTCCCTTCAGAGCTGATGTTCACATCTAACATTTGCAGTGAGAACCTTGTCGACAACTGTTACTCTAATTGCTTTCACAGAAGGAGCCAGTCGCTATGTAAAGGACACGCGTGCTAAGGTACCCGCCCGCATATGCACGAGCGAAAGGAGCGCGAGCTGTCTGAAAATGACGACCTTCGTCATAAAAACCACCAGCTGCAGATTGGTTTTCATAATTATTCCATTCGTAAGCCATTGAGTAATTCAGAAGTGAAACAGAGAGCTTTCCCTTGATTAACTCGCAACCGAAAATAGATTTGCGCATGCCAATCTTTCTCCCCGCATCGAATTATTAAGTTATTCAGCTGATGTGCTGTGAGCAGACACTTTGAACCACAATTCGGTCTACATGGAAGGTCGACTGCAGGAGGTTACTCGGAAAACTGCTTTGTGCATGACGCAGAGAAACTGAGTACCAGTGTGCTGATACACCACGGACTGGATGCTCAACGGGGGCAGAAAACGATGATTCAACTCCAGAAGCACTGGCATCCACGTAAACAACCGAGCTCATCCATAAAGTGCTGCACGGTTGGGGGTGTATTTATTAGGAAAACAAGCGCATCTTTATTCATTAGCAGGTCCACTTACATTTCATTATTACACTGGAAATATCTTAAAAGCCAATTTGTGCCTTTTCAAAAAAAGATTCAAATGATGTGTCAGATAAACAATATATATTTATGGGATAGAAAATGGCATTTCAATGGGAAAGCAGATTAAATTAGCCCCCAAAAATTCCAAGTCCCCCACCAACACATCCCTTCAGTTCTGTGCCATTACAAAACATGAGGATGGAGCTGCAGACTTGGACAGGCCTTAGAAAGGCATGGAAAATAAGCAAATGGATTTTATTACAGTCCCAGAATCCTCTATAAGGTAACACCTGGCCCTTGGAATAACGGTGCACTGCCTCCTCTCCAGAGATGCCGCAGAGTTGGACAACAGATCAGGAGATTTGAGCACATGACCCTTTCCTGCCTCCCCTGAGGTTACACTGTTCCTTGGGCAGATATATTTAGATGACTTGTCAACTGGTGGTCCACAATCCACAGCACACCAAGGAGCCATGTAAAACGTTGCCGTCAGAGAAAGCTGCACACGGGAATCTCCGGCACCCTTTCAGCCTCCACCGGAGCCCAGCCACACTCAGGAGGGGTCTCCTGTGAGGTTCAAAGCATGCTGGATCAGTCCTACCTTCCACCACACGTAAGTAGGTACAGTACATAGCAGCAAACACACGGTTAAAAAGGTACTCCGGAAACCGCATTCAGGAGCTTCATTTGGTGGGAAATCAATCTAAATAAAATCAGGCAACCCAGCACAAAATGAATGACCTCCAAATTTGTAAAAACTCAGGACGAAATCCTCAGTGAGAAGCCACATGAGCGACAATTCTTGCTGAAGCGGGCACAAAATAAAGACCAGCTTTTCTGGATTAGCATGAGGATTTGCTGCTCCAATTTAGCACCGAGATGAAAATCAGACATTTAATTTCTATTATGGGAGGTGGATAATTGCAACATTTTCTTATCATTTTCCAGTAGTTCAATCACCCCCAAGATCCTTTGGGAGGCTTAGCGCATTACATGAAAATTTCTAAACAGACTTATGAAGGTTTTGACAAAAACCTAGTCAATTATCACTCAGAGTAAAAACCAGTATAAAGCTTCTATAACAAAACAGGGGTGAGGAAAAGTACATTATTGTGACAACATAAAAAATGTAAGCTGCCATTGTTAATAAATTCAGAAGACAAACAACTCGAACACATGGAGCCTAATTCTGGGGCAAAAGGCACAATGCAAGAGAAGACTTCATAATTACACAAGTGAACAAATCACTGCACAAAGCACCTCACAAACCTAGCCGGAGTGACACTATTGTAGTTCATGAACATCCAAGAAATGAAGCCAAAGAAATTCTCAGAAATAATGATAAAAAAAAAAAAAAACTGAGCAAGTACCCTGGCAGAGTTAAATATGGATCACTCAAATAATGGTGCTTATGAAATAAAGAGAATGTACATTGCATTACAATAGAGCACTTCACATCAAGACAGAAAAAACAGCAGTACACCACAAGATGTACACACAATTAAAACAGACAAATACATCACGATGACCTGAAACTAAACAGCCAAATTCTTTAACAGCAACCTCTACATATTGCTGTGAATACAAGAGCACTTCCAAAAGAACACTGTTCAGTTTCAACCATTGCACTGGTTGCTTACAATAACTACAATAACTAGTCACTATCCAAACTGGGTGGAGGGATTGACTAACAGCAACACCAACCTGTCCAATTACTACCATATTTTTGGATTGGATCAGGATACTCCCACCCACCACAGGTTTTGAAGCCTCATTTAGTGCCGGCATTGATTGGTTAGTTCAAGATACTCCCATCCACCACAGGTTTTGAAGCCTCATTTGTCCCATCACTTAAGCCTTCACCATCACCCCCACCAGGACAAAAGCACACATTTCACCACTTCAAAGAGACTCTCACAGTCTGTGCGTCTCCAGCCGATGTCACTACTGAGAAAGCGTTTATCTGCCCCAAGTCTGTGTCACATTTCCCATCATGGCTTCACAAAACCGAATGACGCCCGCCACCGTTTAGATAACGCCGGAAAGCTCCACCACATTTTCAACATCTCTGTTTGACACCTGAGAAAGAACAAATGCACAACTGAGGCTTCTCACAACAAACAAAATACAGAGTACATGTCATGACTAAGATAACAATTACCTCATTTTTTGGCCCTGGCAGAAACAACAAGGAAAACAAGCATTTATAGGCCCCTAAGAGGGGGCTGACAACTGCTTTCATACTTTATTACTACGAGTTTGTCAGCGTAAGTGTGAAAGGATTAGTCATTTAATCTGGCAGTTTCTCTCTTCTTATCACCTGCCAAGTACTACTCAATCTAATTCACTGCTCCACGTCCGCCAAGACACGGACCGGCTGGCATTTAAAACCAGTAATAGAACAAAAGAGGCTCGGGATACTCCCACCCCCCACCGAGTCTGAAGCCTCATTTGTCCCATTATTTAAAAGGCAACGTGGACACTACATGCAAAGGCCATTTCTAAGCACTGTTTATTTGCTGCTTACAGTTCACATGACATTTTACCGTTCAAAAACTGGACTCGCTCAATAATACGTCCAACAAAAAGGTTCTGTGTATTCGAGATTCCCATGAATGCTGTGTTTTATGAATGTTTTTAAACCCCCCCACACGTCCCCCATCCAAATTAACACCACATGAGAGAGCTGTCAAATAACTTGATTTACATCATAAATTTTCTCTTTTAATGGCAAATGTCCATAAATTGCAGGGCAGGTGGGAGAGTCAACTTCCACTTTAGGACAAACACTTTCTCCTTCAGGCTGCCACACCTGTCAGAGACACTGTGGGCCTTAACGTGACTCCCATTGGGTGGTGTGAATTCCCGGAGTTAATGAAATAACTACATAATTACCCATAGCCTGACAAGTTAATCTTGTAACCAGATGGGTTGTGACAAATTGATGACAAGCTTTTCGACGTTTGCCGCTTAATTAACCAACCAACAGACAACTGAACATAGCAGTCAGATGTTTGAACAGATGACACGTCAAAAGCGAACAAGAATGGGACACGTTCACACGTTTTAATCGGGCAAGAGAGAAACTCTGGGAATTGTACTTTTACAGCACCACTCGTCACAATTAACAAACGTTAATCCCGCTTGAATCGCTGCAGCGTGTTGTGCCATCATCAAATAAGATATATTTGAGAAAAACAAACAAATGGGCTAAAATGACAGAAGCTTAATTAATATTAATAAGAGGCAACCAAAGCACATTAGTTCCAGATGCAAACCTTCCTCCCAAGGCATACCATGAAATGACACCTAGTTCATGGCATGCATGCATGTGAGTCTTCCCTCAGACGTGCTCCATGCACACAGGCATGTGAGTCTTCCCTCAGACGTGCTCCATGCACGCAGGCATGTGAGTCTTCCCTCAGACATGCACCATGCACTCACCCTCGAAAGCGACGCCGGTATTTGCATGTCTGGCCCGTGGCCAACAGCATAACATCACCCATTCATTAACTTAACGGGAGGCTCAAACTGAAAGTACGCTCAGGCTGAACCACGTGACGGTGGCCCAGGGTTCAAGAAAGACCAGCGGATCTCACGTGGATCACCAGTGACTCGGGGGGGTTCAGAGAGTGATGTCACTGGCAACATTCAGCCTCACAGACACCTGAGGTTCACGTAGGGAGTGGGGGGGTCCGTGACAGCACACAATGACACTAAAACTTGTCCCCCACGCCAAGAGGAACCCAACAGACGTGTTCTGAATACCAAGTAGACTTAAGCAGCCTATTACCTCCAGACAATCCAGGCTCACGAAACTGGAGATGGCAAATCCATCGATAATATCCTCTTCTTGGGAGCCCGATTCCCGTCTCTTCCTCCGTGGGGGGCGCGGGGTTCTGCCGGAGGGGGACGAGTTCAGGACCTTCTTGCCGGTCTGCGAGGCGCGATCCCTGGCGGGACTTCGCTCCGTGTCCGAGCAGGACGAGGCGCTCCGATCGCGGCCATCCCTGATAGTGGCTTCGAGTCTCCGCACCCTCTCACGCTGGGAGCGGGATCTCCGGCTCTGCTTCACCTTCCCATCCATTTTAGGAGCGCCGAGGGGGAAAGCTAGGAACGTACGGCGGGTGTGCAGACGCAAAAGGACACCCCCCACCCCCTTTTTACGGGATCGCCAACGAAGCCAAGTCGTGCACCCGAAGATACGCACGTATGTGCCAATCACACGTCTCTCTTCATGCGATGACCTTGGTACCTACACATCAGCCAGATATGACACTGTTCGTGTAATCCACACATGCAGGAGCAGCAGTCCGAAGCCTCCTGTCCTTTTCCTCCGACGTGCCGGGTCGAGATCGGGGAGGCTCCCTTCATTTAAACAGGTGCAAATGGCAACACGGCGGCATCTCACCGAGCCCACTCGCCTGGCAACTTTGTCTCAAGATCGCATTAACGGCGCAGACATCGCGGAAAGAGCCCCAGCGGACCCCCCTCATCTTCCACCGGCCATTCCATGATCCACTACGGGAGAGGGACGAGGGAACGTCAGAGGAGCCCGTGCCTCTGGGTCCGGGCTGTTAAATATCGGCAGAAGGTTACAATGTAGCCAGCCGATTGCGCCCACTGTAATCTTAAGTTTCAGCTGGTAACCATCGGAGTTACACTATGAGGCGAGAGGGAAAAAAAAAGAAACGCTATCGAACCCGGGACCCCCCACCAGCACCTCAGCCCCCCGGTCCTTTACGTCCTAATGTGCGAGGATCTTGAGATAATTACCTATTTGTTTGTTTATTTATTTACTTATACACGCAATCCAAGAACGCGCTCCGACCCATCCATTTCCAAAGAAAGGGAAATAAAAACAACAACAATAAAGATGAGAAACAGAAAGGCGGAGATGAGCGGACATTCCCAGGCTGCTGTGACTTGTACAGATCCACGGCTGGCCGCCGGCTCGGCTCGGCTCGGCTCGCCTCGCGTCGTGTCGTGTCGTGTCGTGTCGCGTCGCGTCGCGTCGCATCGCATCCTCCCCGGGTCTCTCCGGAGCTGAACGCTCCGATGGGCTCTTAAAGAGACAGGCTGGCTGGAGCCGGCTCCCCTCGTTCCCCGCATCCGAAAACCTGCCCCAGAGCCCACAGAACTGACGCACTTCCGCCGCCTCTGCCATCACCCAAGGAAGTTGGCCCGGTTTACTACGTGGCTGGCAAACGGAGCCCGGAAAGTTACTTTGTCACGGACTCTCGGGTCCGGGGCCGCCGCCGGCTGGGGGGCTGCCATCTAACGTGCAAACCGGCTGATTTCCATGAAGAGCGTGCAGACTGAAATGGTTGTTGTTATCTGCTGTAGAAATCGATTTGGGAACTATTTCAAGATCCAATTTATCAGAAAAACGAAAGTAGAAAAAAAAACCACATTTCGTGACCGAAAAGTGACAAGATGACTTGGGTGCATGCGATGTGTGGTCAGCCTCTGCAGACCCCTGAAAGCAATGTACCCCGACTGGGACCTACATCTATGTCAGAATGATTGCTCTTCACTTCTTACAGAGCTTTAAATGTTGTTTTAGCAGTGTCAACTGTGTCGACCAAATGAAAATAAGAATTAAGCAGCAAGACGGTAAAAATTGCAGGGTTAAAATGTAATAGTGATTTCGGACCATTAGATTTCATCAGACGTCAGATCAAAGTGGAATCATTGTTCACCGTAGAACAAGAGAACTTTCAAAAGAAGGGCTGTTCTAAAAAAAAGTGCTTGTGTTTTTCCAAAGTTGTCCAACAGTCTCTTATCATCTGTTACAAGTTAATGTATACAATCACAGTCAAAGAGACCAGATTAAACTGTGTACCTATTACACAATGTAACCAGTGGTGCCGGACGAGGGGAGAGATTGGAATTGCTTCCATCCAGCACCTGCAGGTGCATTGCAGTGGAAATGTGACTCTGTGCTTCCAAATCTTATATTTGTCTCTGGTTAAAAGTGGTTAAATCACACAATGGTCATATGAAGGCAGGAAACAGTCTTCTCTCCTGCTCCTAGGCAGTAATTTAGCCTCAATTCAGATAGAAAAATGTCCCTATTTAAAAGAAAATCTGTGAAATTGCTTTGCATGTACATGTGTACAGAGAGAGACATCAGTTTGGTAGCAAAATCACCTGAAATGTATACGTCAACAAAACGGGAATAACAATAAAAACAATAATAAATTGTTCCAGGATTGATGGTCCAACTCTCTGGAGTGGCTGAAACATTCTGCCGAACTGATCCAATAAACCCGATGACCCTGACGGTGCTGACCCTAGCCTGCTGTCTAACTCTCAGTCCAGGTCTTTACACAGAGCGCCAGAGGTGAATTAATGCAAGCATGCCTGATTCTGTGTTTATACAGAGCTCTCCTACACTCGTCCGTTTCACAACAAAAGTCTGAAGAATGTATACTGTTTGTATTCCACATATCCGTCTGTCCGTCAATCCATCCATTCATCCACTGCTTATCTTGGCCTCACGTCTCAATGTGCTATTTACTATGATTTTTGATTGCAAGTTATTAATTTTAATTACCTCTATTAGCTTAATAATGGGTGAATTAGTGAAGCATTTAAGCTCCGGAAATCACAAGCCTTTTCTCAGAGTAATCATGCTACTTTGTAAATACACTTCATCTATAATATTTCCCCTCATTTAGTCTAAATGTCCTTTTGTCTGAAGATTCCTGTGACATTTAAGTGGATAGCAGTCAGGTTGTTAAGGGCACAGTCATCTGATCAAATTTCCAGTGAGCAAACCCTCCTCTTTTCTCTTGATTCCATCCCGTATCTCAGATTCTACTGCAAGGCACCATAAATCTGTGCCGTTCTTAACGAGCCCAGTGAATATTCACACTCTAGCTGAATGAACCTCCAAGGAGAGTTTGACTAACTTTTCAATGTTTTTTTGTTTTTTTTTAATTAATAAATTACCTTCCTTAGAAGCTGCCAGTACCCAATAAAACTATTAAACAATCAAAACAGATAAATGGTTGACCAGTGTTAATGTATGTTGCAAATTCCCTAATGAAGTTTAGGGCTCACATATTTAAGTTATTAATGAAATACTAATTTGTGCTCAGGATTACCATACGTTGCCAATGATTGTATACGCAGTTACAGATCAACTTTACACATGCCACAATATATCTCTATTAATTTTATAGCAACTTAAATCAGAGTCATCTTTGAATATATCAAGAAAACAGTCAAATTCTATGCCTGGTATCAACATGATGCACGGGGAAGTATTAATAAGCTGTTTTACTTGTTTAACATTTCTTTAATTTTCTTTCGTTCTTTCATTGACATTTTAATGAGTATTAGTACATGTGAGCCAGACCTACTGAACTTCTGAAATTGGAATATCCAGACCATCATATGTGCTTAAATGCAAACAAACATGCTTTTCTTTCGTAGGAGTTTTGATTTAAAAATAGACTTAGCAGACCTGTCAGAGCTTGTCAGCATGGCTGCTGTGATCTCAGGTTTGATGTACCTTTTACAGTCGATTTGGGCACACTTTGAACTCAAGAACCACTGTCGGTACCGCACCACAGTCCAATAAGCCCAAAGGTATAGCTGAATGCCTGTCCTTCTTTGCTGGCTACACATATTTAGGGTAGGTTTAAACACCCCCCCCCCACCCCACCCCAACACTGTGAATTATATAATTCAGTCTGAAATGTACTGCAGATGCAGAAATGGGCTGAAAATATGGTGATAATTCAAACCCACAGCGTCAGCTTCTCACAGCCCCTTTCAAACAACATGCAACTTTGAAATGTTCAGACGCTGACCGCAGGGAGACCAGCAGAGGCGGGGTGGAGGTTGGGACCTTAAAAGACAGGTGTTTAAGCTGACCAATAAGAAGCTTCCTTTTTCCACCTTTAAGACACAACGAGACGTTTGCATTCTGTTTTTCTTCCTTAGGTTATGGAAGCAAGACAAGGAGGCGGATTTGTAAGTGAGCCTCAGTGTCACTGCCAGAGGGCCACATCCCAAAACTCCTCAGACAGGCCAGGCAGGAACTCCTACAACGGGGATCCAGCAGGTTGCAAGCAATCAAAGGTGTGTCGTGAAAAGCCAGGGATCATCTGCTCTCAGTTACTATGCGAGGCGTTTAAACTGAAAAAAACAAAACAAGAGTCACATCAACCATGGGGGACTTTTAAAGTCCTGATCCAAATTTGTACTTCTCAAATAACACTTCTATTGCATTGCCTGAGCTCATACAATGAGACTTAGGTGTTTATTCTGACCTTAGTGTGTTGTAAGAATCCCTTAGGAAGGGCGTGGCCACCCAGTCACCTGACATTAGACCCTCAAGGTGGGCACTGGCCTCGCTTCCCTTTTCCTCTCAGACGGCTTCTGAAGCCCACTCAGAGGCGCACTTGCATCCTCGCAGTGCGAATACCATTTTCTGTGTGGTGTTTATCTCCTTTCTCATACCAGAAAAACAGCACTGTTAAATCAAATAAACACGTTGAAAACATTAAACTGCCCCAGGGCTAAAGAAATCGCAGTGTACATTTTGTCATGGTATAAAATATTCAAGGCCGACGTGTGAAGAATGTAATATTCTCAGAAACATACATCTTTTAAAATGTGCTTTAAAGGTTTTTTTTTTCCCCATCTTATGATTCGGAAGGTCCGTATTAGAACGTCTCAGTAGCTGATGTTTACCAAACCGTTTGCTGCTATAAAAAAAGAATATTGCAGATTGTCATTTCTTTTATGAAGATGGTCCTGTGTCTATAGTGTCACAGCAATAATTCTCCAGCTTTAGCGAGATGTTGAAAATATGCTTCAGATTACAGTGCCAGAGCTCAAATTTACAAGATAAGCTTTGAAATTCTGCTGGTCACACAAATGATGCTGGATTCCGTTGTCCGCTGTGACATCCTCTTCAATAAAGTGCATGCGGCTGCCGCTGGCTGTGATGAATATTGTCATTCAAATTAGGATCGTTATTCTCCGGTTTGTCTTTACGTGTTACTCGCCGACGCTCCCGATTTGTCAGTTATTTTATGAAGAGGTTGTAAATTTGAGAGCCGTCGGATGGCCATTTATACCTGTGAAAAAGCACTTCTTCAATTGTTGAAAATTGGCCCCAGAGCCCAGTGTTTGAAAAGAGGGAGGGGAATTTATTGGGAGCCAATTCAAATTTTATGGCAGAAGTGATTCTTGTAGAAATTAATTATGTGACCCACCATGTTGCTGGAACAAGCTGAGGAGAGGGGCGGGGCAACTGTGATGGATAATGATGTCATTCACGCCTGCATACTAAACAGCTGCTAAACTGTTTCTTTTTTTTTGAAGAATTAAAACAATAAATCAGTTCCAGTCATTATTTTAAAGAGCATTTCTGTCTGGCAAGCCGTGTGATATTGAAACACGGCAGCTAGCTTTGAAAAGCTGTTTAAAGGGGACCTGAAGCACTCCTGTGTGGAATTGTGCCTTGGCTGGACCACGGCATGTTAAGGAAGCACGGTAATGGATTTTATCGATCCCAGCAGCCTGGTCGGCCCACAACAGTGCAGAAACAGCACTCTCCTTTCCAAATCTTATCAAGAGGTATTATGTCAGCACGGCTTTTCATAAGAAACATCCTGGGGTCGATACGTCCCCACCGCGACGTATGGATCTACTCTGAAGCGTCTGTGTGTGTGTGTGTAGGGGGTTAATCCAAGGATCTAATCTGTGCTTCTGGGCTATCTCATTAAACATGATGAGGACAGGTTGCTGTGATACTTGAGCGAAGATGTAGAGAACCTGAGAGAAGCACTCCTCGACAGTTCCAGGACGCCATGTCTCTGTCATTTGAGAGATAAGTCACCATAGTGGATCAAAATCTGTCAGAACATCTCAGGTGGTACTTAATTGCTTCTCACATAATTATGTTCTCCATTTCTTTGTGTTGATGTCCTCTATTAATCCAAAAATTTGCAGCTGGGTAAAATTATGTCAATAAATTGCCCATAGTGTGAGCGTTTGTGGGCACGTGCCCGGTGATGGGCTAGTGATCCCTGCCATGAGCTCCCAGGGTTTGGCTCCAGGCTCTCCACAGATCTGGTACTAGACCAGCAAAAACGAGTGACACTCTCCCGTCTGGGCTGTACGCCTCCTGTCACTCCATTACTTTGCTTTTGCAGACGTTCTACCATCTTCATCCTGAAAACAGCTGACTTAATTAATTAACAAGTTTCCTGTATGGGGGAAAAACAGAAGCTGTTTTCATATGAGGTTGGGAGTAGGTCCCCGAACGCAGAGTTAAACAATGGGAATCTGTGAAGCTTTCTGCTGCCTGTCCTCTCTCGGCGTTATACCTCACATGTCCTGGTGTGAGCAACGTGCCAGCGTGTGCCGTAATGGCTGGCGGGTGGCAGATCCCGCCAAGTCCAGGTGTCGCCAGGCAGCCGTGCATTAGCAGGGAAAGTAATTACGTGACGGCGCCCCACGGACCGGCGCATTATGACAAACTGTCAAGTTGCATTTCACACAGATCTCACACCTCTCCGCACACAACACGCTACTACCCAAACAGCATAAAAATTGAAAATGGAAGTTCATAATTAGGGAAATGTATGGAGAACTGAGCATCAAGCATAAAGAGGT
>JAACJT020000034.1:22596585-22611261 GCA_009936485.2 Gymnarchus niloticus
TTCTTTTTTTGGGCCCATGCCTTTCTAGAACCCCCCCCCCCCCCCACCCAAAATTTCTTCCAGGAGGATTGGCTCTAGTAAACATAACCCCATTGTCAAATGTGTATGGCTGCTGAAACTTATTGTTAACGTTTAATGTTTTAATCCCTCTTTGATATTTCTATATATATTTGTTATTTTAACAATGCACAGTCTTGGAGGTAGCTGAACATTTCGCTGCACATTATACCGAGGGTAACTATGTACATGACCAGGAAATAAATTTGAATAACTTGTGATTTTATTTTTTGTACGACACAACACTTTAACACTTTTTAACTGCTTTTTAAAGATGTACGAGCAAACGGTTAAACGCCGTTTCCTGTGAAATAGTTCTTGTTGATCTTCAGTTATGTCTCCCGTGGAATAACCCGACCATTACATCCCAAAGTTATAGTAAGCATCGCTGTTACTGCTCTGTTGCCTTGGCAGAAATTCATCTTTATTTATGGGAAACTTAGTTGTGCGATTCCTCAAGGAGCAGTACAAGAACCTGGATATTTCACTGAAGGTCCGTTATCATACTTATGCTGCCCAGCAAGGCGCCAAGAGTTTGTGGTACGAATACATAGGCTTGTATTTTTAAGATATTTAAAACATTATCTTAGAATACACTGTATATTTATTGTTCCCAAGTCTGTATTTACTAAGCCTTGGCAGGGTTTCAACCTGTAAACTCACTCCAGAGTACATTTTATTCATTAGCATCCTCATATTTTCACTGCTAAAGAGAAGATTTTTGTTGCCGGTGTTGTAAATGCAAATTTCCCTCATGCATATGCAAATTTGGTCACTTCCACTGTAATACCAACAACTAGAGGCAGGGATAAAGCAAATTAAATTGTAATGAGATTTATGGAAGCCAGCGGCGCCTCTGTGGGGGAAGGCGGTTGGATGCAGGATGTAACTGCCACCCTCGGCTGGAACAGACATGAAAAGCAAACCGTCTCGCTGGAATTGTGCTGGGAAAAAAAACAAAAAAACACAGGACATGATTCCCTATGGTTAACAAGTTAAGGGCATATTAAACACTGATGAGGGGTACTTTAGGCAAAAAACAAACTGTTATTGTTATCTTTTACAGTTATTTAAATGAAGTTTGAAACTTAATAGGAGGAGGAGGGAGTGCTCCAGTGAAACAGAGCGAGAGAAACTAAATTACAGACACGTCCCATTGACCGACCTTGTTGAATCTCTTGGTATTTCATTAGCCTGTGGGTAGAACACAGGTTGTTTATGGGAGATCTTTGCAGACCCTTCCTATTACACTGGCTTTATGATCCTGAGAAACAGTCCTGGTCTCACTAAGATCAGGTTTTACCGATGAGCTCTTCTACCACCGTGTGTTGACAGGAACCAAAATACAGCACAGCGTGTCGCTTCAGAAGGCCTCGTGATGCCTGTTGGGCATGGGAGCATTTGATAAAGTCTTGACATGAGCACGATTGAGTTCAAGGGCATGCTCTCGAGAGTAGAGGCTCACACGGGTCTTCTCAGCCCTCCGGAAGATTTTTGGACAGGCAGAGCAACACCTGGTGATACGTCGTCAAGTCTTTACAGGTGTTGGATCCAAAGCCTCTCCAAGATCTACCCAGAGGAGTCTTGCCTTTCACACATGCTGCTCTGACAGCTGCAGTTTGAAGGTTCCGATTGCTCAACATCTCAGCTTTCCATTTAGTTGGCTACAAAAAGCTCAGATGTCATGGCTATTGGTGAAAGGCCAATCCCTCTTTTGTTTTCCTGTACCTCTTCATCTGAAGCAGCATGGTTTAAGCGCCCCAGACTTCACGTTGAAATTTTTGCTCCCTTCATGTATGTTAGCAGTCCTCAGTTGTCACCGGATGCTGCTGAGGTCATGAAACACATGCCTACCACCTGGAGGAGCTGAGGTGACTCTATCACTTGGAGGCAGTCCCTTCTAGAGAGACACCAACAGCATGCAGCTTGTCACACAGCCCCGTATGTGAATTCAGGTCTCCCAAAGTTAATGGAAGAGATGTATACTTTGTGAAGGATCTGGGACCTCTCACCTTTGGATGAAAATGGCAGAAGTACTTGCAGTCTTGGAGTTTGGTACCCTGCATGAGTTACAGGGGAGCTCTGCCTGCGAGATCATGTCCTTGTCACTCAAAAATAATGCTGACCTGCATGTGCACAGGTATGCGGCTGAGCTGCCAGATGCACGGAGGCTGAGGTCCCCACCAAATGTCCTAACCCACTGGCAGTGCACCCTCTAGGGGAGATGCTGAGTTTCACTGGGGGTTGTGTGTGTGTTAATCTAAGGTATGCACGTGTTGGGAGATGGCTTTAAACAAATCTACAGAGGGGCCCATGACAATACAAGTTTAGGAATCTCTGCTGTGACCAGTTTGTGGCTTGTATGAGCTTACATTAGTCCGGCTTCATTAATCAATCTGCTTTGTATCCATTATGTTTTCTCCTGAATATCCACACTGGCTCTGGAAACAGCGTGAATACCCTGTAGCAGTGAATGTGTGTATGTTTATATGTGTATGTGTTTGTCGGTGTGCACGTTCTCAGGGTTAAGGGTGTCCCTCCTCCCTGGTAATATAGAACACATCCTGCTGCTATAGGGCTGGCATTTTAAGACCGGCTTTGCGAACCAATCAATAAGGCAAAGTTGCATAGCCAACAGGAAGACCCTCAGTGGTTAAACAGACGCTGCCAATTGTTAGAGTTTCTCTGCACATTTACTCTTGGAGAGTTGGAATTTGTTTCCCATTGCCTGGAATAAGCCAAACCGAAGCCCTAAGCACATGCTGACATGCTGCATATTAAGAAAGCCGATAGTAACCAAGTTTCTGAACATTTATTCTGGAGAGTGTTGTGGGGGGGGTGTTGGAAAGGGTCCCATTTCCAGGATGTAGTGGCGGATTTAGACCATTCAACTACTGGTGTCAGACTACGGCCAGTTGTTCTGCTTGAAGTCCAGGTATAAAAAAAATCAAGCTTGCATTGTCACCAATTGAATTTCAATTTAATAAAACAAACTCGCATGTAGGGGGGACAGTGGGTGGTCCAGGACTATTAACAGGGTGGCACTGCCCCCCGGCCACCCCCTAGAACCACCCCAGGAAATGTAGACATTAATTAGTCTCACTGTATGTAGGAATGGTGGACATCCTGTGCCACATGGGGAGAATAGGGGAAACTCCACACATGCAGAGGCGGGATTTAATCCACTGAGGCTGGAGGAGCGAGGTGATGGTGGTGTCCGCTGAGCCACCAGCAAATAGTGACATGTCTAATTTATTCAGGCAAAGCAAAATTTCAGAGAAGGAGATGGAGAGATAGAAAGACGAGTGAGGAACGACGGACAAAGAGAGGGAGAGATTGGGAAAGTGAAGGACTGTAATATGGATGGAGGGAGGATAGAGGGGGAGACTGTGAGAGATGAAAAAATGGAGAAAGAGAACGACAGACATTGATAGGGCAGAGGGAGAAACAGGGAGAGAACTGGACAGACAGAAAATTTGTGCTGCAACTAAATGGCCCATCAGACTTGCTGGCATTTGAAATCTATTCTTTACAGACTATTAATGAAAACAAAATATGATATTAGGGGAAAGTAATCAATCTTCCAACCTCCAGCTGCCTAAAAATAGGTCTGAACAGATTGTGAAGCAGATCTTACAAAGTGTGCAATGCCATTTGCCTCCAGCTGCTTTGTTTTTCCAGCGCGTGGGTGACGTAGTAAACCATAAAGTCACCCCTGGCCCATCCATTACAATAAGCTGCATCTTTGAACAATCGCGGAGGCAGACCTGACGGCGAGATGTTTGTCTGAGACTTTTCAACTTTAATCGTTTCTCTGTTACATCCATGACATGTTCATGGATGTTCATTATGAAACTATTTATTCATATTTGATGTATCTTATGGAAACAAATCAAAAATCTTTAATTTGGAAAACAAACAGGGGTTTTCACTGCTTAAAAGGTGGCCTGCCTTCCACAAGCTCTACTGTGGACAATTAAATGCAAAGCAGGGAGAGACACTTTATGGTACTTTTATAAGAAAAGTTGTCTCTGCGGCTCTGTTAACTCCAGCACGGCTGTGTCCTTCAGGAGCAGTCATTGGCTAGAAGCTCGAGGAAGGCGGTCCATTTCTGGGAACCATTTTCAGGACACGAGGTAAACAAAAAAACAGAATTAAGAGGTGGGGTGGAAAATGGACGTTGTGTTGCAAATCTGAGGCTGCTCATTAGCACTTCTACATGTTTCAGGTGCCTCTGCTGAATCCTGGCAGAGAACGGAATGTCCGGGTGAGCCTTTAGCTTCGGTGTGGAATCGTCAACCATGCTGTTTGGTATTGAACTTGCAACTGACCAGCATAGGGCCTTAAGCTCGAGCCAGGCTGCTGCGAGCCCCCCTAAAACATTCTGCAGGTAATGCGACAATTCCCAATACTCAATATCCAGAGCACATCTGAGGATGGCATGTTTGCCAGTCAAGGGCGTGACAGTTGGGGAGCAAACTGCTCTCTTACAGCTACATGAATATTCAGTCTGTGCCGACTTTGCCGAGCGACTTCCTTGGGAAAACATCCGCTGTGTTCGGCTCCCTACTCTTTACCAAGAGCCCCGGTCAGATCTGATTACCATTTATTATCAAAACGCACAACATTATCACGGAACATCTAACACACCACATTAGCATAAGGCTGCTACGGCACCCAGATGCAACACTCTTTTGGATGGTCAGCCCTTCAGCCAGGTTCTGGAAGGTTCTCTGAATCCAGGTTAATGTTTAAAATTTCCTTCTGGTGTGCGTTTCACAAGGCAGTTTTTGGCCACAGATACAGGTTTCATGTTTTAAAAATCACCAACAGTCAGCTGCTGCTGGAAAAAAAACAAAAAAAGAGAAATAAACATGAAACAGATGGACACATGACTGAAGTAGCTCTCAAACATCTGTTTCCATTCACATTTGGAAAGACGATGAGGAACATGGCACAAGATACCAGTCAGTCCTCTCCTCTCGCTATCTCTTCTGAGTTACTCTGCCTAGGGTGATATCTTTAGTGTTGATTTCTCCATCTTTACACCGAGTGGTGTTGGTATCCTAGCAAAGGCAGCAAGTCCAAAGAGATCAATACACCAAAACTGCATTGTAATTGCGTGTAAGCACATTTTTAAATGTTATATGTATTGGCTTAACACGGCACTGGGAAATTCGACTTCTGTTCTCTTATAAACGAAAAGAAAATTTGTAAATTGAAGTTAAAAAAAGAAGAATTAAATTGTATGTAGAATGAGCCTGGTAGTGAAGAAAGCAACTGAAGGGAAAAAGACATACATGAATATAGAAATAAATATCAACACAGAAAAATTATATACACAAGGGTCACATTGGAAAGGTATACTTAAATCGAACCTGTCTGAAAGCACGTAGGAAAACAAATTCATTTTGCTCTTTGCCAGTAACAGAGGGCGGCCAGCGCTGAGTATTGCTGAGTATTGCAGGCTTTGTCAGAGCTCGAGTGATCACGTACCTGACTCTTCATGGAAAGAGATCCTCACTTATCTGCCCTCATCTTTGCCGTCACCTGCTCCATTCAGGAGATAAATGGAGTCTGACGCTATCAGAAAGACGTTCTGCCCGGTGCTTCCGAATACCTCTGAGCTGCCATCTTCATTGTCCGTGGAAAGAACGTAGAGTGCCGAGCCCCTTCAGCGCAAACTGTGCCATTAATCGCCACTCCAGTCAATAACGCAAATGCAATTAATTAGGGTAGTCGCAGACCTTCTCCATGTATCAAAGGGGGGGGAGGCTGTATAGCCATGCCAGATCTGCTGAACCGTGCCAAGCTGAAGGTGTCGTGGTCTCTTCGGTTATCATGGCAACCACCACTTCGAGCAGCCCACATCCAGGAAGAACAGCTGGGCTGCTGAGGTGGCCTGGATCAGCAGACTCGGCATGAGGCGTCTGGAACTGTTGGTAGGCGCATTGCAAAACATGGAAATGAGCAACACATGCTAATATCTGATTCCTGATAATCGCCAAAACCCAGTGAAGACAGGCACAGGTTGGGCCTCCCAAACAGCCTCACCTGGTTACCTGGATAGGCCTCAGGCTATCAGTCAACCGGCAGGATGTGGCTGGAGTTAAGGAAGACGGCTGGTTTCTACACCGTAGAAGTATTAACACTGAATTTGGATACCACCAATGCTTTCTTTTCAACTGTGATTCCATGTTGATTCAACGTTTATTTTTAGTGATTAATTTATACGCCCTGATCTTTCAAGCCAATGGAAACATGTTGCCAATGGAGACAGGCATCCTTAGAAAGTCATGACCTCTGCAATGGCCTTGCCCTGAACGCTTGGTTTGAGCTGAACACTGTTTGACCTTTTGCCGCAGCTCCTGGATGAACGACCAGCGGGCCACAGCGGGAAATCCATGCTAATCGATTTGTAAGTCCGTTAGCTAATAACAAGCTCGGAGCCTGCGCGGAACAACATGCCTTCCAGACCTCTTTAATTTGTCATAATACTCAGGGGGCAAATAAGATTACCCCGCCCCCAGTCTCTTATTCTTCATTCGGAGCAGACAAACGAGGCAAGGAGTGAGGGATAATTTAAAGGAACGGCGCACGCCTTTTGCAGACTCTCCTGGCTGGAAAATCCAATTTGGAAATCGCACCGGCTCTAATCAGATTTGTTACCAGCTAAGCTCAGGTATGTTTGCCCTTAGAATCGAGGAGAAAGGAAGAACAACTCAGAATGAGACATGATCTGCTTAAGATTAAGGCTTATTGAGGACCTTTTTAAACTCATAAATCTAAATAAGACCTTGAGATAGAACGGAGAGATTAGAATCTATATGAAATTACTGGGTGTCGTAATCACTTAAAAGAATAAATGCTGAAAGCTGCAATTGATGACCTCTTATCAGTACATAATGATAGAGATATATTTACTTAATAAAGGTTTACTTCCCCCCACTTAGCCTCCACCACTACTGGCCTACAGAAGACATGGACTGGGACCTCCTACTCTTCCAGAGAAGCCATCATCACCAGAGTCACCTCCTCATTCCAGCTTCTCGCAGCCATAAGCAGTAAGACATCTATCTAATAATCTATCCATTCATGGATGCTCCAGTTACTCTATAACAGCTTTATATAGGTAATACCATTCCAACCAATGGCGCCTGTCCAAAGACAGTTTAAACAATAACTAAGATGACTTTTTAAAGAGATCGGTAACAATGTTTTTTCTCAGTCATGTTTACATTATCTTGCAAAAGACGCAACAATCTTATTAGGCCATATTCCATGATACATTTTTATGTAAAGCCACACAAAGCTAGCATATTTTTTGTATAGATCAGCTAAGCAACATTAAAGGTACAACAGCAGTGTCCCCCGTGATGAGAATCAACAAACGCGCATACATCCATGCATCTTCTGTGAGATAAAGTTTTAAAAACAATGCGATTATTGACGTTAGTCATCATGCCAGAGTATGGAATGCTTTACAACAATTTTCAGCATTCTGGAAATTTGTTTTCTTTTCAATAATTTGAAACACAAAAGAGCAAGCTGTGCTCCCTCAACTTTTGAGCACCTTATATATTTGTTAAATTTGCAGAATCCACCACGTGCCGTAAAATGGGCGGAGACAGACTTAGACAGAGACTTATATAAAACGGTGGAGTGACCAGACACCTGGCAAATGAAATTCAACAAGGAGAAATGAAAAATAAATTTCAGAGAATGTAGCAATAAACATAGCGAGGGGGGTCTACGAGGAAATGACAGGGTCTTCTGTGGAAGATTTTGGCATCGACCAAAGACGGAAAACCTCTGTCAGGGGAGACTAGAAAAATAGCGGAACACATAATTATTTATGGGAATAAATTATACAAATGAGCTTGAAAAGCACTAATACAGACAGCAGGATCAGTGTTAACATGTCTGAGGCTGAAACACTGTATACTCAAGAATATCTGATGTAACAAGGGAAGCCTATAAAAAGGGTGGGATTAACAAATGGATACGCTGCTCTCTTCGTTAACATGTGCTTTGGTGCATAGTAAATGCAAATGAGCTTCATGGTGTATAAATTCACCAGACAGATTAGAGTGCCGTTATTGGTCTTAGAGAACTGTCTTGAGGCTCCATCCCTTGGTGACAGCACAGAGAAGATTCCGGGGCCATAAACTCCACCCAGGACTTGCTTGGCCTTTGGGGGTTTGGTTGAACAAGGCTTTGCCTGGGAATCCTCTTCAGCAAGGAAGGTGGAGTTTGAACGGGGGCCTGGAGTGCACACGTGGTGCTGAGGGGAGGGGGGGCAGCTGCTCCATGCCGGTCAAGGGCGGAGAGGGCCCACAGGCGGATGGCAAAGCCGGGACGTGAACGCGCATCATGGGAGAGAGGCAGGACGCCTGCGAGGCAGGACTGGGCCAGCTGCTTACACCACAGAGCATAAACAACATGGAACAGCAGTGGCGGTTCAGGCCAGGGAGGCTATTTTAAACCAGCCTCGGAAAAAGCAAGGCTGGGAATGGAGGCCAACAGCCAGCACTGAATCCAAACAGAAGCTCAGATCCCAGGCAGACAGTGACTCCATAGTACTGTGATTTTTACAACAAAAAAGCAAGGCTGGGAATGGAGGCCAACAGCCAGCACTGAATCCAAAGAGAAGGTCAGATCCCAGGCAGACAGTGACTCCATAGTACTGTGATTTTCACAACAAAATGCAGGCGAGAAGACCTAGGGTCCAATTAATGCAGCAAAATGTTCAGCTTCCGCTTGAAATAATTTCTCTTTTGGGATTATTTCTGTGTGCTCTCCTGTTATTTTCTTATTTCTGTGCTGCTCTTTGTGATATTTTTAATTTCCAGTATGTTTAGGTTGTTAATACTGCAGACTGCTCCCAGGTGACAAAAGAATATCTGTACTAAGGTTTACATTCATAATTAATGAGGAATGCTGGAATGCTGGAATGGCATGTTACAAAAAAAAACTGATTTGATAAAATATTTATATTTTTATTGAGCAGTGTGGGTGTTTATCTCTGGTTTGTATGTTTAATATCTAATCCTATTGTATGGAAATTTGGCAACTATTGACCTTAACTGGACAGAGTAGATGGGTAAAGTGCAATAAAGCTTCTCTTTGACTGTATCAATATTCCGGTATTTCACGTCACAGCCGAAGCAGGCATTTGACGAGACACCTTTACCTCATCGAGGCAGCTCTGGAGAGAAAAAAAAGTTCTGGTCATCGAACATCTGCGGAAGGTCACAGAAACCCCGTCTGAAAAGCTTACCTAAGCCTACGGTCTGTGCGTGCGTCGAGAAGCACAGGAAACAACTGATGATGAACTTTCTGCCTACGGCTGATTTGAAAACTACATGCTTTATGCGTGTGTCCGGAAGGGAATACTTGGTATTTACAGTGATTTGCAATGATTTTGGACATGGTTGAATACTACACACTGAAAAGCATCTAAGTTTATGTATACAAACCAAGACTGTCAAAAATTAATGTCATGCTTTGTGTGCTATGTTATTTTTGCATTATTCACATCTGTAACTGCTGATCCAGAGACCTGTGGAACAATTCTGTCAGTCGCGCTTATTTCTCTGTCTCAATCCTCCCAAAAGGAACCCCACTCCAGGCAATTTGTAAGCTAATAGCAGCAGATACAGTGGGAAACACATCTTTGTTGTGCATTCATTAAGAAGGCTTCCTTTTAAATCTGACTGAGGATAGCTTCACTCTGGCTCCAGTTTTTTGTAAACATGACAACTTTCCTGTTGTCTACCTTTCCCCATAATGAAATGACCCTGCAATAAAAATGGCATGTCCTCCGGTTGTTTGTCTAATACAGCGCCAGGATGCCCTAAACGCCGGGGTGACATTGTCCATTCAGATAAAATGCCAGAGCACAGGGGATAGAATCAGCCTGTATTCAGTGCGGCCTCTTTTGACATATCCCCGTCCTTCAGGAACCAGACGATGTAGACAATGAATGACATTATGTGCTCGGAATATGTTAATTAATCCGAGAGGACTGCTTCAACATGCACGCTTGCTCGTGTAGCCCGAGACCATCTGTTTGCCGTAAATGCCATTCAGAAACACAGAGATGCTTCAGCCCCACACATTCCAGCCATATTTTCCGCCTCGCAGTGACTTCCCGAACTTTATATTCAGGACTCATGTCGAACCCAGTAGAGAGGGGCGAGAGATTAATCCTCTGAATAATAAAATGGAGGGGGACACCTGAATGGACAGAAAAAAGTTAACCTTTCTATAAAATAGCTATTTAGATACAACTCTGAAGGTAGCATCCAGCCATTCCTTGAGGTATAATGTCCCCTGGTACATAATATACTACAATTTTTACAGTGTACTCTAAGTAAAAGACAACGTTCCAGATGTAAACTAAAAACGAAAACGCTAAAAGTGTTTTTGCCCTTTTTTCAGAATTTGATTATCATTATCATTCACATAATCATATTTAGATTTCAGCCAATAAGAAGTTGCCGCAAGAACACAACATCCGTATGTGTCTGATGGGGGTAAATGTGACTAACAATTGGCCGTGTGTGGCTGTTTTGCACGATGGTGCACCCGTCGCCGTCTCCACCCGGTTATTAACGTGTCAGAGGTCCTCATCGTGAAATCAGAGAAGCCGCAGGAAGTCTCAGCCATGTGTTGACAAGACGGGAGACTCATCTCCAACCAACCTGTGAACAGGACCATAAAAACCGCAAATAGCCTGAAAGGAGCAATGGCTGTGCAGCAAATTCCCTCAAGGGCATATTAATTAAGCAATGTCCAGATATGAATTATTGACAGTGCTGGTAATTAATGTGCTGGGGACGTGTCTGGAGTAGTGTTTCTCGGCTCTCGTTCCTGGAACTTACTCTATTATTCTATTACTCGATTTGCAGGTTTTTTTTTTTTTAACTCCATCTGCACTTTTAATTAATGATGTCTCATTGAACTCTTAATTGAATGGTAGCCTTCGTTTGAGATCTCTTGATGGTCCTGTATAATTACTGCTTTTATGGCCGAAATGTGTGCATCCTAATGAACGGATAAACTTACTGGGAATCTTCACCGGTGCTTCTCACTGCTGTTTCCGTTTGCAATATTTGTTATGTGGTGGGGTCTTTCTCAAAGGAAACCAGCAGTACATTATTAGCCACATGTGCCATTAAGGCTTCCTTTAGGACAAAAAAGCAGTTATTAAAATCCCTTTATTATAATCTTAAATAATGTCAATAGCTATTTCTGCATCATGAAAGGAAGAAATTCCCCCATCAGCCCTTCACACAACAGCCCACGGAGAAATGTTAATAGCCATCAAATTTTATTCAGCTACTTGGTCAACTTAAATTTAATAAGCATTTTTTTTTCTAAGGCCCATGTTTGGAATTATGGTACAATAGCCAAGACCAAGGAGCGTCGTGAGTGAATTGCTTTCTTAAACAGTCAGACATCAGTGTGTTTCCTCTGCAAATACAGACCTCAAAAAACACAATGACCTCTAGCTGAAGGCTGTAAAGTAATTCTAAAGATTTTCATTTTTCCAGTCATTGCATATAATAGGTTGTTTCCTCATTACGTCGGTACTTCCTTTTTCAGTCTCAGTTTTCCTTTTTTGAGTTTTAGGAAGTCAAATGTCAATCATCCAAAACACCATTGTCCTGCCCCCCACTAAAAAAAAGAACAATATCTGCTTTTAGTGCTATTCTTGTTATGCTGAAGTATTACTCCATTTAATGTATTCATTTCTCATTGCTTATTCAAATGGTACGTATATGTGGTACAGCATAGAAATTACAGTAGTAATTTAATAGTTTAGTAATGATTGTACGCCTAATTAATTACACTTTGTTTTGTATAAACTGGGTATTCTCACATTTCTTCCAAACTATTTGATTAACTGAAGAACCCTGGGCTGAATTACTTCTACTGTTTTATGTTAATTTGCCTTTGAAGTTCAGACTTTTAAATCACAAGCAAATGAAAAAGTAAATAAAAACCTGGTTTGTCCTAATGCTTTTGCACAACTGTAGGGTACATACAATAAATGTAAATTTCTGTTAGCAGCAACAAAACTATATAATGTAATAAGAGTGGCTTATGAGTGTATGTTACATCTGTCATTAACTAATCTGGGATTATGGCATTTTATTATGTCTGCTGATAATATATAAGATGGGGAGGGGTGAAATCGGGTGACCAACATTGATCAGGTGACCATCACTAGTCCTACAATGTTGGGTTCTGTTTTCTTAGTCCCAGAATACGCACCGAGGCCCTAAGCTCACTGCTGATCTTTCAAAGAGCTGATAGCCCTTTCGTTTTCTGCGGTTTCCGTTGGGTTGAAGGTTCAAAATAGCAGAGTCCTTCCTGTCTTTGTTGATAAACAGATCTTCACTCCAGGCTATTAAAAAAGACCCAACTCCATCCATCCATTTTCCAGCCGCCGATCCTGATCCTTACTGTCCTGAAGTAATGTTTCCTGCGAGGACACAGCCCTCTCACTGCATGGTGACTGATGCCATCGGCTGGACTCGAAGTGTGAGTTTAGTAACAACCTTCCATCTGCATGGGACATTTTTCATTGAGGCAGCCATTCAGAAACACCCACGGCTCAAGAATGCAGACTCGGACCTGCAACTGGCCCCTTGTGATATTTGATTCCAGCACTAAGAGACACGTTCACCTCCAGGGCAGTGAAGAGAGCGAGCAGGATCCCACCACGTCAGCAGCCGTCTGCTCTGGTTCATGGCCATCATCTCAGAAGCTTCTTTCTGGTTGTCACTTAGCTACTCAACAAACCCACCTAACTCCATCAACCCCTTATCACTTGCACTGCCGTGTCCTATAATAGTCTCTGCTTGACATAACTGTTGTCTGTAAATTATACTGTATGTAGGTCATTGTGTGCCACTGTTGTTATTTTGTGAATTATTGCTGTTGTCTTACGCGTGTCATACCTCCTAGCAATAAAGCGCTCTGATTCTGAATCTTGTTGTAGACCGTCTACTGGAGGGCGCAAGACAGCTACATCAATCACGCTGAAAAGGTCATGACTTCACCAAATGCTCACTGTGTTCTTCAGAAGCATAATTAATCAATTTCTCCCCATGTGAAGGATCAAAGCCTTGGAAATTTTCAACCAGATATATTCATTTGTTGCACTGCGACTTCAACAAGTTCTTTTTTTCCCACGCATTTTTCAGAATTTCCACCAGAACTTCTATAACAGCCCCCAATGCGCTTTGCTTAGCTTGCAGCTATCTTTACACACCACAGGTCGCAAGGTGCTGTGCTGTGGGCCCTGTGCTCTGCAGGCCTGTGGTGCAAGTAGATGTTTACTGCAGCTGCCATTGAGGATATCTTGGCTGACGAGCCTTTAGACTGCAGGTAATGAACAACACAGCAGAAAAGAAGTCTAACAACTTTCTTAGTCCTGTGATGGACTAGCATTCCTGCCTCGTACCTCAGCTTCCTTGGATACGCTCCAGATCACAATGATGGATACTGATTTTAGCAGGTCTAAAAAAGTCTGTGTGTATCTTTATCCATCCATCCATCCATCCATCCATCCATCCATCCATCCATCCATCCATCTTCTACTCACTTTTCTTGGTCAGGATCATGGGGGGGCCTAGAGCCTATCCCATGCTGGCTATATACAGTATACAGAGGATGACATAAGTAGTAAACAAATATGCATATATGGACCTATTTTACACAATGGAGGATGACAATACAGGGCATCTTTAATTTTTACAGGTGAGGTAAGTTCGAAGCCAGGTGTATCGTTTTAAGAAAAAAAAAACAGTACATTATAATTATTGGGCCATGCATTCATACCTCTGTCTCACTTATGTCAACCTCTGTATACTTGATAGATAGATAGATAGATAGATAGATAGATAGATAGATAGATAGATAGATAGATAGATTCTTGCTGCTTCATTAAGCTCATTAGCAAATTCTAGATCATAGAATAATACATAGACGGGGAGGGGAGGGACTAGTAAACATTATTTTTACCTGATTAGAAAATCTGGACCATGATGATGAAAGGCAGTCTCTCAAAGGGAACATCGGTGCGGGCAAGCCTCAGTGCCTCTCCCCTAACTCCAGGCTGTGGAAAACGTACCCAGCCAGGGGACTCCTGTCACCTACGTCATGATCCTCAGAGAGCCGCAGATCAGACCGGTGCCTCCCTCATCTATAATTGAGGAGCAGAGATAGGTGCCCAGAGATCGGAAGCAAATTAGCTGGACGTATTTTTAGTACTCCAAAAATACTTCCAATCTATTTCTTTCTTTTTGGGGTCACTAAAAGAGGAAAATCAGGGGAGTTATTCTAAGCAAATTGGCTTGATACTTATTTATCAAAGTTTGGTGTGGTACTTGTTTTAAAAAAAATGCTTATTACTCTTAATTAACACAGACACACAAGTAACCTATATGTGTATTGGGAATATAAGAAAAAGTTAATATTTTAATTAATATGTTATATATATATATATATATATATATATATATATATACGTGAAATAATATAATAATAGCTCTTATTTTATATAAATTTGCACATAAATATAAAAAGTAATAAATATGATATATA
>JAACJT020000034.1:22614080-22625022 GCA_009936485.2 Gymnarchus niloticus
CAGGGACTGCACTTAATTTCGTTGTACTCGTTACAATGACAATAAAGATATTCTGATTCTGATTCTGATTCTGAATTTGAAGAAAAAATGATTTGACAGGAATAACCTGACTAACCTTAAATGGATAATGACCATAGTTATTGGTTAAATTATTTATGCCTGCTGGTTTTTGAAAATTGTACGTCTATTTTTTCACAAAATGCAACTGTAAATGCCCTTAATGTACAGTATGACCTATGTAAATAAATATAAATTGAACAGTACAAAAACACATTGATCTCATACTATATTCTGTGTTCTTATGGCCAGGTGTTGCATGCTTGCAAACCCATTCCACATATAACACGTCTCAATTTAAGAGACTCCCCCATAAATCTATGCATATTATCACATATGTTATGCATTATTACTGCCATTCAGTAGGACATTTCATTATTTAAAGTGCTAAGCCAAAGACGTTTTCCAACCCCCGCCCCCGCCACATGTAACTCTGAATAGGATAAAGCGGTTTGAAAAATGGATGGATGGATGGATGGATGGATGGATGGCAGTATTACAATGTATTAGCATTTAAAATATGAGTGGATGGATGGATGGATGGGTATTATGAATTATTAGTAAAATAAATGTTGATGTGTTTCAGTTACTTTGATTGTATCACACATTTGCCACAGATCCTGTAGGTGCAGCCTGTTCTTTACTGTTTTACCGTGAATGGTTTATGTACGATATTGAAAAGTTCTTGATAGTTTTGCACTGGAAGCTAAGAAACCATGAAAAAGAAAAGTACTCTGTGTTCTGACATCAATTTTTCACAGCTGCTGCTCAGAGAGTGCTTTTCTTCCTCGTCAGATAGAATTCAGCTGTTCAGCAGTTACTAAACATTACATAAAGCTGCTGCTATTAGTAGGACCTATAGAAAGGCACATCGTCTACAACAGTTTTAAGGCAAGGTCTGTGTATCCCCGTCATTTAATGCGATTGTCTTAAACGCACACACACACACACACACACACACACACACACACACACACACACACACACACACACACACACACACACACACACTCACGTGAGGAGGTACATTTTCATTTATGCAACCGTGTCCTGATGCAAACACATTTGTAACCTAAGGTTAACGTTGTCTGGACAATAGACAGCCTGGTAAACTGGTTTCCATCTGCAGGTTGTCCTGACTGTTACATGACATTGTGCAAATGCATTTGGGCTTTTTAAATTAGCACTTCAGTCATGCCAGCCCCACCAAATAAAATCAGACACAGTCGAAATGTAAAAGGGCTTCCCAGGAATCTCTGCATGCAGAGAAGGAGGGGGGTGGGGGAATAAAAACTCATTCCAGATTAAATTTCTGGCTGACCTTTGAGCCTGAAGGTCACGGGCTGGACAGGAAACACACAGCTGTAATCAGCCCAGACAGGAACCAAGAGAAAAAAAAGCAGAATGGGACAGAAAGGGGCAGAAAGGGGCAGAAGGGGGCAGTCCCAGGCCAGGACGGGAGCGTGCACAGAATGCACACAAAAGGTCACAGCAAAAGGCCTCTCGAAAGCTCCATTCATGTCTTTCTGCAAAGCTGAGGGAGGCACGATGCCCCCGGATTAGTGGCGGGTGCTGGCGGACAGATGACTTTTCACTGAGATCCGCTGTTTTCTCGGCAACAAACCGAACGGACGTCATTCATGCGACACACAGCCGTCTGTGGCTAACCCCGACGGTGCATTTCAAATGCTTTTAATGCGCCGTTACTAAGTGCACCGGGTTTATGAACCCCGGTTTAAAAAGCTGTGCGAGTCATCAGGAGAGTATGTAGACAAATGTGCAGATTGGAATCGTGCCCTTCTTTACACGGCAGCATCGTAGAAGCGACACCCCAAACTGCAAGGCTTTAGAAGCCGGCCTGACCTCTGGGCGTGCTGATTTCACAGGTTCTCCTGGCATCAGATCTCCTGCCCACAGACGCCAGGATTTCTTCATGAATTTTAATGGCACTAATCAGTAAAAAGTATGACCAAAATCACTTAGACAACCTAATCCAAAGGTTCTAAAACTGGGATTTTAATCTGGCATTCAGTTTATGAAATGAGTTTTGATTTTTAGAAGAATACAAATGGGAAGATATTGTTAGGGAAAACGGGGAAAAGGTATATAAAAGGTGATTACATGAACGATTGACTGACAAGTACGTATTCCTTTAAGACAACTTGCAACTCGTCCTCGGTTTAAATATAGGAACACATGTTAAAATGTCACAGAGTCCTGTTTTTTTGCAAAAGAAGTGACAATGATTTAGACGACCTATTTTTGGTGCACTCTAATTAAGATAAAGTATATATAGGAGTATTTAACCCAGATGTAATTTGCTTGACACAGGCTATATGAAATCACAGTCTGGCTGCTTCTCTTGGCAGTTGATCAGTATACTCCATCTTCCAGGCACTTATCCTGGCCAGGGTTGGGGAGGACTGGAGCCAACCCAAAACAGCACAGGGCACAAAGCAGCGGTACACCCTGGATGGAATAGCAGTCCATCACTGGGTACTAGGCAGGGGTACACCCTGGATGGGTTGGCAGTCCATCACTGGGTACTAGGCAGCGGTACACCCTGGATGGGTTGGCAGTCCATCACTGGGTACTAGGCAGGGGTACACCCTGGATGGGTTGGCAGTCCATCACTGGGTACACCCCCAATTATGGGAAATTTAGAGGCACCATTTACCCTAATTGAATGTCTCTGGACTGTGGGAGGACATCACAGTATACTGAGAAAACCCACATGACACATAGAGAACATGCAATTAAACTACAGAGGCTGGCATCAAAGCCCCGATTCTGGAGATGTTAGGGAAGTGTGCTCTATGCTGGGCTGCCCGATCAGAGAAGGGTAACATTTCAATGTGAGGGTCAATTTTATGGCCTCCATGACCTTGGAGTTCCACAGAAGGAAGCTCCTACAGTAGAGCTGTGATTTTTACTGAATTGTTAAATGCATCAAGGTGTCTCTCTCCTCTGGTGTATACCTGGTACGGCCATTGTGTTTGTAAGTAGCTGTTTACGATATTTTTACTATGGACAGACTACACCACTCAAAATGCATTACAAGAAAAAAGTACAAAAATGGTAATTATTATAAAACATTCAGTATCATACCTTTTGATACGTCATCATTTGCATTTTTAGTATTTTCATTTTGCAAAATATTTATTCTTTAAAAAATATAACTGATCCTTTTGTTATATACAGTTTTTTTTAAATTAATGTGATCTGTGATGACGTCGCTGAGCACAAGAGTGAATGAACAGAAAGAACTCACCTCTCGTGATGCAGCCAGTATCTAGGTGCCATCGTCCTGCACCATCGAATTCCGGGCAGACCTGCTTCCCCAAGCCTGCCAAAATTTTAGATCAGGGCACACACAGTTGTGTTCCTGCCAGGGTCATGTTTCTCCAATCTGTGCCCTGTAGAGTTAGAAATTAACCCACCGTCCACAGTGTGCCTTTTAGCAATTACAGATTACATACATTTCCTGGTACTGTGTAATTGCATTTCTATTTGTATTTGCCAGGTTGTGAAATTTGTCCCATCCATGAGAGGGTACCAGCGTCATTTTCATAATTACACACATCTCTATGGACCTTCTGGTCTGTGTGAGGAAGCTTAAACTTGTACTTCGATGGTGTTACTCAGGGTAACTCCAGACCGGTTCCCAGGAGAACTGTCTACCAGCTCATTTTTATTTTACCTTGTCTTCACTTCCCCAGACAAGTATGCCCCATTAGTGTATATCTGTCCACAGTGTTTATCAACTTTGCAGCTGCCGTATCCATCCAGAAAGGACTCGTTTCTCTGAGTCAGAGAAGAAACAAATTCCAGATATTCGGCAGGAAATCATAGCAAGGTTTGCATTCAATTCAGTGATCAAGAAAGCTATGAAAGCACAGCTGCAGTAACTGGAATATATGATTAATAATCACCCAAAAAGTGCTGGAGTATCTTTATAACGCACATACACACACACGCTCCTGCTGACAATCTGTTGACACTGGATTGAAAAAAATGGAATTTCGTTTCTCCTGCATTTGGGAATTAATAAAATTGTGATGTAAAGTTATCCACTAAATCATTCATTAAATGATCTTCTAAATTTTGAAAATAGTCAACAGATACAACAGCAAATAAACAAATTTACTAATTGCATGAATAGCCTGACTCTTTTCTGTAAAAATTCATTTTGACACACTCCAGACTGACATTTATTTTTGTTCTCTTCGAGTGGTTTTTCATGCAATTTAAGTAAATTGTTTTTTTTTCTCTTTCACCAAACTAAGCAGTCCAGTTTGAAAATATTGGAAATATTGTTATTGAAATGATTTCTAATTGGGTGTAAATTCTCAGTTCATTTCAATGCATCATTTTAAAGCCAAAAAATAATGTTTTTATACCATTTTTATGAAGACTCCATGTATTGTTGACATCCAATTAGGATGGCATGGTAGCCATGGGTAACCAGCTGAGTGATTTCCTGGGTCGACAGGCAAGTGTTCCACACAGTGTTTAGAAAACTGTTATTATTGGAATGTCTTCACGGAAAGTTCCAGAATAACTGGGCTGAAAGTCAGGATGTCAAGGGTTGGGTCTATTGTGAGGAGCAGCCTGTAACTGACTGCAAGTAAATGAACCAAACACCATGCAGACAGAAAAGGTGACCCCCTGTGACAACTCTTTGACAACTCTTGTTTAATTCTTCGTCAGCATGAATCATTCTTGCCTCCAGTTATTGCAGCAGCAATAATTAATGTATCCACAAAACATGATTAGGCAAATTGGCGTCTCTGTATTGTCCGTAGTGTGCGTGAATGTTGGCTGGTATCCTGTCCAGGGCATTCCTCTGTCCCGTGCCATACGCTAACTGGAGAAATAGCCCCTCGTTCAAGTTGTAGACAGCGTGGGGCACAAAGTACACTTAAAACAGGGTGCTGGCCTACTGCAGGTCACAGACACACACAGTCAAACTCTATGGACAATTAGCCTAACTGCATGTCTTTCTGCTGCAGGTAGAATCCAGGAAACCCACATGACACCGCAGAACATGGAAACTCCACACTCGCAGTGCAGGGTTGGGGTTCAAACCCCCCACAATGAAGGGGTGTGGTTTCAGTGCTACCAGCTTAGCCTTCATGTCACTGCTTCAGTTTTTATGTACACTTTTGAATACGTACATGTTTCGTTTATACAGAAAAAATGCCACCTGTTCAGGTTATATTCTATTTCATGAAAAACTGATAATTCCAATTCCCAGCTGGCAAAGTCACGATGGTGCCTCTCTGCCCTGTGCACGTTGTCACTTTGCCCGAGTGACAGGTGGCCGTGTACGAGTTGCAGCACCACAGACAGTGGCCACCTGTCAGAACTTCAGCGCTCTGTTTTGGACAGCCAGTGGGCACATGGCTGCGTGGCTCCGCCCCTAACACTGAACGCCTGGAGATGACTGATTAAGACAGCGGCCCTCCTCGCTCCTGCACGTCTAAAACTGCTCCCTCAGCAGAGCCGGCTGGTTGAACCATGGCTTAGCGGCTGACCGGCCCTCTCGGTGCGGTGAATGATCTCATGTTGCTTTTCTTTTTATTTATTCAAACAAAATTGCCGCTGCTTATCTGTCTCTCTTTCTTGTCCCCCCACACTGTAGGGAAACCTGGCACCAAAGCGAGGATGCTGGCAGCTGTCTCCAGCCGCTCTGGAACTCCCGGGCCTCCTCCTCAAAGTCCTTCGCCAACTAAAGCCAAACTCCTTCTCCAGCACTTCCTCCCTGCTCCTAGTTTGTCCTTGGCGTTACCCATGTGCAGTTATAGTCACAGTCTACCGCAGACAGCAAAGGGATGGTCCGGTGTGATATTTGCAGAGAGAGTCAGAGAGAGAGATGAATCATGTGACATCGGCATGGGTGATGAGAAAGTGTTCTGTCCAGGGTACCGCACTTATGAAATGTAGCCAGGGATGGGATGAAAAGAACCGGTGGACATGTACGAGGGGAAAACAAACAAGACCAAAAGCCTCAGGCTGGATAGTTTACTCAAGATGGGATTCAACACAACATGCCTATTTACCTGACTCCTCCCTCTACGGGCCACCAGGCCACTCCCATTTCACATCATGATATACGCCACCAGCTGGCTGCCTCTGGCCAATGCAGGAGTTTGTCTGGCAGCGCACATGCTGAAAACCGTTGCAGTATGAGCCATTCTTACAAATTTGTCGATTCCTAATTCACACAACAGTCTGGCTCACACAAGTCCTTCGTAACAGCACAATTAAACTGCTGAATAAAAAATTCACTTTACAATTGCAGCAGTGTAGATGAAAATTCAGTGCTCTTTCACACCCTTCCCTATTGCATGTTCTTCCTGTGGTTAGCTTTTTTATGTCAAAGAACATGTCTAATTCAAGGCAAGAGAAGCCTCCTTTGTGACGAATGTGTGCAGAAATATTGACTGGTATGAGTATTTTAACACTGTTTTAGGAAACAACAAATTATCACCCAGACTAAACCAAGCAGAAAGTAAAAGCTAATAATAAGTGGGACGCTAATGGTAATGCTGGCTAGGATTTTCAACAATTCCCAACACCGTTCAAGTAAATGTACAAACAATCCATTTTGCTACATGCAGTGCTGGATGGTATAACCAATATGACTGGTACTCGATGTGCTGTCCGTGGTATTCATGTACAGTACTTTAACTGATCAGGACTTGTGTAAATGTGCCCCTCAATGTCAGAACACTGCACAGCTTCATGTGTCTCCTGCCAAAGAAACAGTGAGGATGGGGGAGATGGAGAAGGAGAGAGAGAAACATAGATAGCGGGAGAGACAGAGAGGGAGAGCGGAAGAGGGGAGATAGAGAGAAAATGGGGGCGAGAGGGTGTGAGGGAGAGGGGAGAGAGTAGGAGAGAGGGAGATAGAGAGAAAATGGGGGGAAGAGGGTGGGAGAGAGGGTGGAGAGAGGGTGATAGAGAGAAAATGGGGGGAGAGAGAGGAGGAGAGAGGGAGATAGAGAGAAAATGGGGGGGTGGAGGGTGGGACGAAGAGAGCGAGAGGGAGCCTGATAAAGGAAGGGGTTGGCGAACCATGCAGAAAGCACCGAGAATCGGTACCGTTTAGCGGCGTGTTTTCCAACTTCAGGGAACAATAAGAGATCGCTCATCATTGGCGTCAGTCTGCTGCCATTTAAAGAATACAAAGGGAAGAAGAAGGGGATTATGTAAAGGGAAGAAGGAGAGGAGCGGGTGCAGCATTATGCCCGAATCAGTGTTGAGACGAGCCGAGTGACGGCGCCTGCCCGAGCGGAATGTCAGAGCTCGACGGCCGCTTTTTGGAGCCATTCGGAAATCCTGCGCCACTTCCATGAGGAGTGACACCGCAAGCCATCCACATGTGCCAGATGCCCCCGTCTGACAGGGACACGGGAAAAAAAGAAATGTTTTTTTGACTTGATGCAGGCGCTCCTTGTCTGATCACCACGGGATCAGCCCAGACACGGTATAATCCTCACCGGGCTCGGACTCCTCGTACGTCCATCCGTGCAGATACTAAAAAAGGGGCTCAAAGATTTCGAACCCGAGTCTTCCTCGGCGCTGAACTTTTCCGAGAGGAATCAGTCGCGCCGGTCCGGGGACACCAGGGCACCCAGCTCGATCTACAGAAGGGAATCTCTCCGTGGTGCTGAAAGGACAGCTCCGAACCCCGTGTGCTAAAAGCGCTCTCTTTAATTATAAGGAAGCCCTGCCAGCATCGCCGCCCCCATGCTGATGCGTGGCCCCATGTCTCCGGTGTGAGCGCTCCTCTGCGGCTTCATGGCTGTGGCACGGAAGATCAAGACTCTGCTGACCGTCAACATCTTGGTCTTCGTGGGGATCATACTGTTCTCGGTGTACTGCAGGATCCAGGACCGCTCCGAGGAGCTTGTGCAAGTCGGACGGGGCTCTGACAGACTTCGCAGCAGAAGTGGCAAAGTTACCAACTTAGTGGAGCGGCAGTCCATCCTGCAGCGGCTGGAGCACCTCGAAGATGTGGTCTACAACCAGCTAAACGGTATTCACCACCATCACTGCAGTCTCCCTCATTGAATGCTCTTTTCGTGCATTATGGCTTCTTTAAAAAGCTCGGTTTAACCATCTGAAGATGCTCGATTGTCAGTCATTTTGAGGACTTCGTAAGATGACGAGAAGTTGACAAGTTGTCGGGAAATCTTATATAGGGCGTTTGTATGAGGCGTCGTGATCTTACGTGACAAACTTCATATTTCTAGGCGCTAGCCGTAATTTATATGGAAAATATGCTATTACTGGTCTGTTTTCGAAATGAATTCAGCACGAATACAGAATAGCATTTTCAGAAGAACTTAAAATAAGGAAGGACTTTCACCTAAATTAGCTTTAATGTACTAAATCGCATCCACGCCGCATTTTTAGCAATATCACGGTGAACAGAGAGCTCAGATTTTAGAAGCCGACAAAGAAGATTCTATAATAACTCAGTTACTCTTCATTTTGACTTTGTATAGTAGAAGAACATAACGACGCTTTCAGTTCCTTTATAAACATTTGCAGGAGTTTCAACCAGTCTACCAAGCTAGTAACAGATCTCTGAGCTCTATTTACATTTTCAGCAATTGTCAGGTGAATTGTACATTTTTCATTTACTTATATCCGTTTACAGGATTATAAATTGCATTGAAGGAGTAATGCATAAAAACATGTGCCAGTGAATGAGGCTTGAATTCTGATTACGACATTCCTGTCTTAATTTAAATTGTCTTTTCATTTATTATGCTTTAGTTAATAAATCCCCTTAAAAAGTAATGCGAGGTGGGATTCACTCATTGCTGTTCATAACTGAAAGCTTCTGGGAGCTGAACTTTCATAATATTTGCCAGACAATTACTAATGTCAGTGAAATGTGATTCTAAAGGTCTGTCCCTCCTCATTCCACTAACATCTCAATTCAAAGCATGCAAAGGTCAAAGTTTACACGTTCCTTTTCAAACTCCACTTCTCTGTAAAGCAGTTTACTGGCAGGGACACAAATTCATGATGTCGGAGCGTTTTCTATTTGATCCCATTACCATTCTGTGGGACTGGCATCATTTGTATATGAAGGAGGTCACTCTGTCTGTGCAAATTATCTCTGCCTTTGGATGGAGTCCAGCTCCTCCCCACAGAAAGCAGAATGTGTCTCCTCAGAACAAGCGTCTTCAACGAGTATGGCCATCTTGGATCTCAAGGGCAGAATTTTTAGAAAGTACACTTTCTTTTTTGGTTTTATTTTTTTATTTGTTGACATAATTATTTTGGGTCTCCATTTGCAAGCAATGCACATCCTGATACTTGCTTCACATGGCCACAGAGACAGATTTGTGAACATCCTGGGCTGATAACCGTTACCATGCCAAGCAGCAATTTGAAGTAATTGCCACTTTATCAGTTTATTTTCTCAACAAAGGCATTGCCAGGGGATTACTGCACTATGTAATTAGATTTAAAGAAATGTTTCAAAGCAGCCTAGAAATGAGAATAACTGGGCAAAAGATGCATTTCTTTTGAATGTTTAAACATGTAGAGTCGGATTACATGTAGATGTGAGAAAAACATAGTAACAGGCTTAATAAATAGCCATTGTTGTCATGGTGCCAGGCAGGACATACAAGACACTAGAAAGTTTTACATTAAAAATCTGTTAATTGACAAGCACCGCACAGACAAAACCAATATTGGATGTGAATAAACTACACATATAAATGAAACAATAAAGATGATGGAAAAGGGTAGCGGTGGGTGGGGGGTAATGCATATTTAGTCCAATAAGTTATACTCTATGTACAGACAGCTGTTATCATAGAAAAAGGATTCATTTTATTTTTACCATGAAACTGGTTTTAAAATGATATATGAAGATTTAGAAATGCTACGATGGTTGTTTCTTTTTCATAAAGTGAACCAGAACATGCAGTCACATCTTTATGACCGTGTCTCGCTGAAGAACAGGATTGGAATATTCAAACTCTGGCCACTGTCCTTATAACTGTTGAGATATAATTTAGTCCACCCTCAGAAAATCAGCGTAATTTATGCTTCACTTCCGCTCTCAGCCTAAAAGCTGAAGGTTTACAGTTTGTGCTACAGTTTTAATTTCACAGAATGAATTCCTGGCAGATTCTGGCCCCCGAACGTGGTTTCATTTTAAACACACTCGCATGTACTGTAAGAGAACTTTTTTTTTTTTTTTTTTACCTTAAACTCATTAAACACCTTGAGATTTTAGCAGTACACTAGATCAATTCAGATTTAAAATCTCAAGGAGGGGGGTTAAAGGAACACTCACTAGCATCCTCAAACCCCATAATATGCCACTTCTTTAATAATAAAAATAACAATAGAATAATAATAATAATAATAATAATAATAGGTGCTGGGGAAAAAAAAAAACATGTAAACAATTACAGCAAGGGTACCTTGGGAGAAAAGGAACAAACCATGAGCTACAGTGATAAATCACGTTTTTACAACATGCTTTCGTAGTGAAAATACAAATTGACTCAAGTGTTCCATAGAGGCTCTACTATCAACATCATGTGTTGGTGGAGTTTTGAGGGGGCGCAGGCTACGGCAGATAAGGGCTATTAAAGACGAATGGGACCAAACTGTATAGGGTAGGGTGTCAAACATTAAATTCAAAGATCACATCTTGGCATTGAAGTTACAGATTAACAGTGGTGGAGTGGGCCAGATTTTTACAGTACTGTGGAAAAGTCTTAGGCAGGCAAAGAAAATTATGGTTAAGTTACATTTATGTTGCTTAAAACTATTACTTTATGTCTGTAAAAGTGTGTCAGTTAATATTTTCAAAACATCTCCTCAATTCACCACCAAATTT
>JAACJT020000034.1:22633346-22664219 GCA_009936485.2 Gymnarchus niloticus
AGATCAACCTTGAGCTTTGTCTGAGTAGCTAAATACAGGTTCTGTCACAAGATCAGCCTTAAGCTTTGTCTGAGTAGATAAATACAGGTTCTGTCCCAAGATCAACCTTGAGCTTTGTCTGAGTAGCTAAATACAGGTTCTGTCACAAGATCAGCCTTAAGCTTTGTCTGAGTAGCTAAATACAGGTTCTGGTATCAATATCAACCTCACTCTTTGTTTAAGTAGCTAAATACAGGTTCTGGCCTGAGATCAGCCTTGCACTTTATCTGTGTAGCTAAACAATGCCTTACCAGGCCATTTTGATAGCAGCAAATCTGTCACAAAGAGGAAATATTTTAGCTGAAAAAAATGTCAGCCGTAAACCAATTTTACTGAAAACTACTGATCGGCCCAATTTCCTAAATACGTACATATAAACAATTGCTGTGCCCCTTTGAATGGTTATGAAGTACTCATACATTTGCCTTGAAATCCTTCATGCAGCGGTATGGAGTAAACCTTACATTCCGAAGCTGAATGCCAGAGCAGATTTTTTAGGTAGGAAGCCTGTTTCATAATGTATTCCTGTTACCTGCTGGTTGCATGTAATTGATTTCAGTGGGGAGCTGAGTAAGACATGTGTGTTGAATTTGAGACACATTCCTTATGTATCAGCTGCCAGCCAAACTGCTGATCACACAAGTGTTAATTCTGCTTCTTGGTGGGTGCAGTAATCCCCTACATCTTGACGATTGCAGGAACCAAGCTTTAATAAACTCACCTGCCGCCCTCTCCTTCCTGCGCAGAACGTCGTTTCATATCTGTGTTTCCTCACCTACGGTACCTGCCAGTGATGAGAAAGGCAAAACGAGACGTCAGAAATGAGGTCCCCGTAAACCGCAGACAATGTGTGGAAAATGAGACGTAGAAGAACGGCTCATTTGAAAACTCTGGCCCGTTTCAAACGTAAACATCGCACCACTTTGGCGACAGACAGAACACCTGAGAACAGGGGGACTGGCTGACACCGTGGTTACGGAGCTGGACTGGAAGATGGTTAGTTAAAGGCCTGCTAGTGTCCATGTTGTAGTAACCTGAGCTGGGTAATTAACCAGGGCTAGCCCAGTAAAATACTTAACTACACAAAGCCACTTCAGATACATTTATATAAAATGCAAATGCAACACAGCATTTGGGGAATGTATTAGGAAAAAAAAAAAAAAAACTAGGCCGCAGTCCAAGCAATTAAAAAATGAGTAAACAGATAAGAGCGGTCGTATTTGCTGATGTGGAAGGAGAAGAATCCCAGGTAAAATCTCCTGTTATCAGAGGATGAGCTGCTTACTCTGTTGACTGCATTCAGCTGATTTTATCGTCCCATACCTTTCCACTTCACCTCTTTACTCCAGAGTGCAGGATTTGTAGAGGTGTTTGGAAAACGTCCTGCATATACGCATTGGGACTGGGAGCAAAAATTGTACACCAAACAGGAACGCTAACCATACTGTCACGTCGGATTCGAAAGTGGCAGGCTGGGTGCCCTGTGTGATGTCACCTCAAGAGGGAGATGTTTACAAAAAGGTTACAACGTGTAACCCCCCCGCAATTAGTGACAGTGGGCAAGGGGAGGGACTTGTACGACATGGGAGCTGTGTGCAGAGACATGTCGCATGAAAAAAATCAATGGTAAAAAAAATTGTAACCTCCCACACAGATTTCCTGTGACGAGCTGGAGAAAAACAGATGGATAATTTAAACCTTCAGTGTGTGTGCTATGAGAGAACAAGATTTTTGTTCTGGCTTGTGCAGTGATGTTGGGCTTGGTCTCGCCACCCCATTTTCCATTTCTGTTTTTCCGTTTTAGTTCTGGGTACGCCCCTCCCCCCCTTACGTGCTGCCAAACTGACGTCCCCTCTTGGGAATTTACCTGCACCCATTTTGGATGAAAACGTTTTATTCTTAATTCTTTAATTGAAAACATTACAGTGGCGATAAATCCAGCTTTGTGCTGTTGCCAATTTAAAAAATATTCATTAAAAACTGAAATGAAAATAGATGCAGTCTTTAAACAAAAAGTGTCATTAATGTGATTTAATGTCAGTCTGGCATCAAATTAGATGCACCGGCCAGCAAGTGTGAGTGAGAGCCATCATCATGTGGTTGCTAGGCAGCGAGGTCACTGGTTTCAATATCTTCCCTGCTGATAGGATATAATTTTACATCCAGATACCTGGACCGTGAAGTTGTGCGTTTTGGATGTGGAACACTTGGGTATTGATACCAACAGGGTGCTGGTTTTAAAACCTGGGGAACATGTCAGTAAGGTGTCGAGACGAACTCATACATTCTTTACTAGGTTCTTGTAAATAAATAGCAGCAGGCTAGGACATCCCTGAATAATCATCTGTTGTGTAAGTAAAGACGATGAATTTGTAACAAAACACAACTCAACTTAATTGGAAGGTGTAACAGACACAGGAGGAATACATTTATTATAGAATTTTAGTATGTCTAAATGATATAAACTATTGTTTGAGTTTGAAGTTTGGAGTGTGTAGGAACAATTCGAATGTTGAATCAAGAAAAGCTTGAGGATGTCTTGTGAATTCGACCACTTGTCATTCTCAAAACGTACTTGGCAGACAAGTGCCATGCATGAAACAGGAATGAATCGTCTTCAGACAAGAGGGGAAAGAAAATAGAAAGAAACATTGCGACCGGGGGATCGGTTTTAATCAGGCGGTACAGGCCCACGATGGCAATCAGTAATCAAGTCCAATCACACGTTTATTCACTGAAGGTCAAACTGATCAAACTGTGAAAGCTCAACAGCACCCACATTTAAATACCGCAGAAAAGGGAAGAAAAACGACACGTATTTTGTGGACACAATGCAGGTTAGTTTTTTAATATGAGAAACTGATATATGCACCATTGTGTGATAAAAACTCACAGTAATATACTAATAATATGCTACAGCACTTGATTAAGAGGAAATTTAAATGTGAGAAAAAAATTACTACTTGTCAGGAAGAGAGAGACAATTAAGGTGATCGATGTGTGTTAGCTAATTTTTTTGCAATATATGCAAATAAACATATTATTTCTCTGCTGTCTTTGGGGTTAAGTGACCTGCAATTCTTTGAACAAAAAACAATTTTTTTTCCATTAAATTACAATGATTTGCTCTAAGTCATTAAGTGTGGGAAATTACAGTAACGGCTATCTTGATGGATTCTGTAGTCAGCATCGACTCATGGATTAACTAAATGTGCAGAAATAAAAAGAGATTTTTCACATCTGAGATGTCGGCAAGGAAGATTTTAAAACAAATTTAATTAGCTAACCCAGCATCTGCTGCTGCTGGAGGTGAGTTTAACTCAATATTCTTGGGAATGGAGTGTAATATTTGGCGTATAAAACTTGCTTGATTTGTTATTTTGCTAAGCAGATGTTACTACCCAAAGAAAATGACATACTTTGGATATTTTGTGCATTTTCAATGCTGAAACCGCCTCCCCTTTAAAAACCATCCAGACCAATTCACCTGTACAGTCTCCAAAGTAACGCCTGCCAACATCTGTTTTAAAGCTGTTGTGCAACCAGCCACTGCTTGCTTATGCAAGAGGCTAATGGTGGGGGGTGGGCGTATGAGCAACTGAGGGCTGACACCCCCACTCCATCTTCACTTATTTCTCTCATCACAATGTCTACGTGGGGATTAAGAACCTGCCTTTTTGGCCACATTAAACCTCCCCAACCCTGTTTGTCAAGTTGTACTGTTGTTTGATTTTGCTTGAGGTTGCTTTAATCTGTTCTTCTCCCATGGTGGTTGATTTAACCTGTCCTTCTCGCATGGAGGTTGGTTTAAGCCATCCTCCCCCAACTGAGATTGGTTTAACCCATCCTCCTCCCCAGAGGTTGGTTTAACCCATCCTACTCATATGCAGATAGCTTGACTGATCTAATGTGGATGGCTGACTAATTCACTGCCCTCAGAAAACATTAAGAGAACTACCAAGAATGTCTTTCTGCTACATTAATTATGTTCAGACTTAATTGTAAATAATTACACCTACTTCAAAAAATGCAGAAAACAAAGTGTTAGTAAAGAACAATCAGGTTCTGCATTAATCAAGTCCTGTCCCAGTCTGGTTTGGTATTAATCAGGTTCTGTATCAGGATTTCAGCAGATTACCCTGCAGTGCACACACACACACACACACACACATACACACACACACACACACACACACACGAGAAGTATTTTCAAAATTAAACATTGCTTCCTTGGCTCTCTCCAAAATGCCAGGGCCAGTTCCAGTTGCAGTACGCAGCCACACCGACGCGAGGTCATGTCAGACCATACTCCACAGTGCAGTATACAGAGCAGATTAAAATTCAGATCCGGCCTTCCGCTGACAGCCGCTTCTCAGGACTGAATGTGAAAATGCTCCTCACACTGTAAGAGAATTTCACTTTATTTTTTTTGACCCGGCCGGAGATGGAAACTGGAAAACAAAGCAAGAGGACCACCAGGGGGCTGTCCGCCAAGGAACCGGGACTGGGATAAGTGAAGGATGGCGGAGCCGACCAGCCTGGTGTACCCAGTGGTCCGGTTAAGGGACAGGACGCCGGTGTTGAATATTTGTGCGGAGAGCACCCACAATGCAATGTGAAGGTGCCACACGTGGGTTCCGGTCATCAGCTGTCTTCTGTGCGGTGACAGATTCAGCACACCAAGCTCCCGTGCCAAATTCAGCATGTGAACTCGGGTCTTCCTGAGAGCTCGATTAGTATTCATTGTCTAGCCTCAATCTCTATTCCATCTGGTAGGCTACGCTGTGCTGATGAAGCAGACATTACGGCACGGAAAGAAATGCATGGCCATCCCCTGCATTTGTCACAAAAGACATAACAATGAGCCTGGCCTGTTGTACAAAAGATAACATGCTGCCTTACATGTGTGCATGCACCATCGTGAGAGACATCACCGTGTGAACCGAGGATTCACCATACAGGCACTGCCTTGCCAAACATGTTGGACAATGATGCTAATCATTTGCAAACAGAGAGCTTAGCACAGGGCAGCCTACTGCACTTTCACTCTGGCCATCTAAATTTATGAAAATCTACGGGAAATGCAGCTGACAAACTGAAGAGCATTACTGAAGAGCACAACAACCTGAAATTCTGCCACTCGAGAAGGAGAACTGGTATGTCACTGACTGGGAGTCACAGCACGGTATAATCAAGTTTCATTCAGACCAGAGACAGCCGTAAAAAGCCTTCACAGCCTGTTTTTTTGGGGCAGAAAACGGTGTTCGCATCTGGCAATGGTAGTTATTGATGCATCATTGTCATCGCAGTCTGTTTGATTTGCAGTTTTGCAAGATTTGAATCCCATCCATTTGGAAGCTCGTTCCATCTATCGGCGGTGGTGGAGGTGGTGGTGGTGGGTTTAACAAGCTTTGCTTTCACTGGCCTTCTCAAGCCTGAAACACATGGCTTCAGCAGCAGCTGGTGTCTTGGTTCTGGAGCGTTTGGGCAGCTGTGCTTTTTCCAGTTGATTAATGCTGTAAGAGAGAAATCTGGTAGCTTAACGGCACCTGTTTTTGTTTATTCGAGGTCTTGCCAAGCCTATGGGTCTCGTGGAAGGGCCCGGTGGACTGGGTCAGGGAGGGGCTGCTGCGACCCTGAGGGACGAGAGCCACGAGACTGATGGGAAATACGAGGAGTTTGGGTACAACGGGCAGCTGAGCGATCGCATCTCGCTGGACAGGACCATTCCCGACTATAGACCGAAAAAGTAAGTTTAAAGGGCACACTATGGCATAACATAGTGGTGATGTAACTCAAATGCTCCTTGTTCTCATATGGGGCCTTACTGTTGTACCCTAGAGTGAGGTCCTTATTTAACATGCCCTAGGCAAGTATCTCACATAGTCCTGTGAACTACTGCACACATATGAGTCTCCTCCGATGAAAACCTCATCTGGGTAACTAAAAAGATTTAACATGGACCTGAAACATGAGATGAGTTTTGAAAATACATGCTGAGTAACTGTGTTGACTGGAAATGGTGGCTCGAATTTACTGTGTAAATGTATGGCGACTTTGTTAGGGCTTCTACAGTATTGGGTTTCTGGCTGCCCACACCTGACATACGTGGTGAATAGGGTATTATATCTGATCCAGTCATCTATTATCCATGCAGGGTTTGGAGCCCCAGCAATCCAATGGGCACACACCTCATAAAACACATCAACAATAACAATGTGAGAGGACCCCTGGAGAGGCCATAGGGTGAACCGTGACCGGGGCACTTTTAGTCCGAAGGGCGTTTTTTGTTTAGAAATATAACATGAAGAGACAGACACCACATATGTAAAAGTCGGATCTTATGTTTGGAATGTGGTTTGACATCTCAGGTACAAAGTGATTAAAAATAGATAAAAGAATGAGCCTACTGGCAGTCTTATCTACTCAGAGGAAAAAAGGAGAGAATAAAAGAAACATAAGGTTCTTGTTGGCTTTGTGACAACAGAAGAGATTTTCTTCATCTCCGATTCTTTGTTCTCCATAGATTTGTAGTCTGCCGCAAATTAGCCAGAAAGAAATCTGAATGAGAGAGACTAATTAATACTAATAAAGCAGAATGAAAAGAGAAACGAAAATAAAAATTGGAAGGCACACCATCTATGAGGGTAAAGCTCAGGAATTCTGGATTTCAAAGCAGACTGTAGGGAGATCCTGCTACACTTTCAGGGAGCTATTCATTTCTGTCACAATTCTGCAACTTCACTGTAATGCACCCCCCACACATCTATATTTTAATGTCATTAGTAATCGGACCGCTTCTATTTAGTAAAGTAAGCTCTGTTTATGGGGGACCCACGGAGAATAGGCCGGCCTTTGGAGCCAAGTTCATTTTCACGCCATTGTTATTGCGATTGTTGAGGTGCCTTAGTGATTACCATTACTCAGGTCATCTGCTGCCATTTAATATTTCGCAACAAACATTCCAACATTTAAAATTACAGCCTTCAAGTGAGGCCATAAAGATGAACCACACGGATGATTAATCAAAGGTATGTGTCTGGAATCAGGTTAGAACAAAAGTTAACTTCCTATTCCTATATGTGTAGAGATTTTTTGTTTTTCTTCCTATGTCTTCTCTGTTACATAAGAATTGGTACTCCTTCTAAGGCATTGGTTGCATTAAACATTTGGATCTATATGTCTTGCATTATGCCATGTAACATCCATGAACGCACACTGCGATTTTTGTAAGCACACGCTTTCAGCCACGCTTTATGTAGTAAACTATTACCTGTATCATTAACCAGTTCATTGCCAGTATTGCTAGCTCTTTCAGCGCTGCCCATTGAGACAGACTACTGACGTGTGTAGAGAACACAAATTCTTCTTTTCTGATACTGAAACACTTAAAACACGGCCCCCTCTCATCATCCCTCTTACCCTTTCTCAGCTGCTGTTACATTATAAACAGTAGATAACATGGGCTGCAGTGTTCAGCCCCCTCCTGACACAGCAAAGATTAACCTTGCAATATCAGTATTTTCAATCAATTGCAATTCATTCAGCATAAAACATGAACTGTATAACGCATTATGATGGTACAGATCTAGTAGAATAATGTATTGCACTGAGTAGCACTGATCTGCTGCACCTCCGGGGTTGGGGGTTCAAATCCCACCATTGGCACTGTGTGTGAATGTGGGAGGTGCAGAAAGCCCCCCATGCTGTGTGTCCACGGTGTGTGAGAGTGTGATTATCTTGCTAACCGCTGGCATAATGACAAGGGAAACACTCAGAGGATGTAGGCTGAGGCTGGACATGTCTCAGAGAGCTGAATTCACAACTTACCCTCTGGGGTTATCTTAGGATAATGTTAAAAAATGAAATGGGGGGGGGGGGGTGCTGTAAAACGAGATGTTAGTTTGATTGCAACTCAAATCAGAATCAGAAATGGTAACGAGAGAATGTCTTCATCTGGTTCTCTGTTTCTATCAGCCCTGGTTCTCAGTCAGTATATAAGCTTATGGTGAGTCGAGATCCAGATGAATCAGTTACTCGTTATGCAGTGTCCTGTGATGCTTCATGTTCTGGTAGACAGGTATAAATTTTCAGTTGAGCCATCTGCATTTGTATCCAGGGCAAAGGAGCTACAAGATCATTAGAACTTATCCTCAAACAGAATACTTGGAGTTTCATTCTTCTGCAGCTTTGATTCTCGCTGCTTTGACCACGCTGTGGGTTTGATGGCAATGCTTTAGTTCTCACTGATAAAGAGCATCTGACACACCAACAGCCTCTCAGTGTGAGTGACTGGATGAATGCACATGTTTCAGGCATTAATAGTTGATTTATGCTACCATGTTCTCAAGCTGTTAGTGTATTTATATCAGATGCAACCTGAATAGTTTTATAATGCACAAACTGTGTGTTGGGTTTTTTTTTACAGTTCAAATGTTGAAAATCAGGAGAGCAGATCTTCTCAGCTTTGGTTTTAGTTCAGATCTCCTCCATACTGATAAGCAATATCTTTTAATTACCGAAGCACCATATCTTTGGATTGTTTTAACTGAGGAGGAAGGCCAGGTGGCCAGGAGGCAAATTGGAACCCCTCAAGAAATGCAAGCTATGGTTTTATTTGCTAAAGAAGTCAACATTCGGTTTAACTAAAAGGATATCGCCTTGATTTCTTCATACAGCTAAATCTTATTGCCTTTTTAAATCGCAGAAACTGTTTCATTACTGAGTTCAATCTAAAATGTAAGGTCAAAAGGTGAATGTCTAACAACAAGGTTCAGAACACGCTCGTTGACCCTGTTAAACGGTGTTAATTTCACAGACAGAAACCCAAAGTGACCCCAACCCCCCATCATGATTTGTAACAGGACACTTTGTTGATTGGTGCTGTGGTCCAGTGAGGTTGCATTGCTCTAGTACAATGCATTAATCATGCAAGTAGCAGGACTTGGAACCAGACTCTTGGATATGTACGACTGTTTGGAATTTCCTTTAATGAATTCAACAGAATAGGTAGAAAATTAATTTTTAAAAATCTATGGCAAATGCATGCCACACATACTTATTTAATGATCTCACTGAAAGATAAATAAAGGAAATATACATTTTTGCTTTGGTAAGGAAAATGTTATCCTTCAAGTTTTATTATTTTTCTCAAGGCAAGGATCTCTAGTTTAAATTTTGGCCAGACTGAACAAATTTGCACACTTAATGAATGAAGTACCATTTAGAAGTGAGCCTTGTTATTGTTCTTTAAAAAATGTCCGACAGTGTTTCGATAAACAAAAACTGAAAATGTATGAACCCAAACCACAAGAAAATTAAAAAACTCAGAGCTTGGAAACCCGCTCCCAGCAAGCAACAGAACTATGCAATTTGCTTAATTCTTGTACAGGATTCTTTCTCCACTCATCAAGTAAACTATGATGATAACAAGCACGATAATTGCAGTAACCATTATTTTTATTTTCCGCCATCATAATCAGGTTTAGTTGTTTTATGGTCTAATTAAAACATTTTCTGAAGGAACATGTTTGTTGTGTTTTTCTCGTTATATTTCTGAGGAAACAAAAGGCACATTTGCAAACAAACCTCAGTGTGCATCTCCGTCAACTCACTTGGTTGTCACCCAGGCATATGGCTGTAGTTGGTGACTGCGGAAATATGATTTCACACCCACGTTGGGTGGGATTGTAGCATACTGTCAATCACCCACCGGACCAGCCAACTGCGTCGTGGGTTAACCCAGCCAGTGTTTGACAGTGAAGGTATAATCCTGTCCACCATGGATGTTAAGACTTCCATTCTCTTATAACTACTTCCAAAATGTTAGTCAAGGATATATTATGGTTACAGAGACTTTGAATTACAGAAAGTTCTCAAAAAGCTCAAATTTGGATTGGTAAGAGCATTTTACTAGACAATGTGACGCCATGCACCTAAGGGCACGGAAACATTTTAGATCATAAATTCTCTTTTTAAATGACAGACACACATGGCTTCCTTATAAAGTAATGAAGACATCTAGCACATGTCTTTTATTATGAGGTTTCCCATTTAGCCATCTCACAATACTAAATAGTACAAAACGTGTGACCCATGCCCAATTCTTTTGCAGCACTCTCTTTTGACCTTTTAGCATTTAACAAAAAAGAAAATTCACAGGTTTGCTGACAGTTCCCAAGACTGGCCTGAAAGATCATGGGGGCCAAGATGTGTGTGTGAGAAGACCAGTGGCATACAGCGAGAGAGCAGGCCCATCGAGGCACTCGTCTCATAGAGTCAGAGAAAGACAGCAGAGATCTACTTAAACAGACATCGTGAGTGGTAACAGAGGTGGAAAATGGATACGATTATATTGACATCACTCCATGCAGAATGGAAGGCGTTACGGTGTTTCTAAGTATGTTGTGACAAACTGCAATCGATAAACAATGGCTGGTGGAAGGGGCTGAATAAAGCATGGAAAAGTCAATCCATGCTATGTTTTGATTAGAGTTGATTTTATGCCTGTGTTTGTGTCGTCATATGTGGTTTAAGGACTGATGTTGCTTTTGTACTCCTCTGCTCCTGGTCTCCTCGCAGCAGTATTGCATGTTGGCATTCATCAAGCTTACAAAGCCATCCCTTAAAGGAACGACAACAGAGCCCTTCAGGTTTGTGGAGTAAAGCTTTGAAATCTTCGACAGGAAGCCGTTCCGACATATGAGTGAAACCCCCCGCCCAACCGGGGAGACTGGCTGTCACGTAAAAGAGGAACAAGAGAGTCAGGCTGCCAGGAAGCTCAACCAGTGTGAAGAGCAGATCTCTACTTGAAAACTGGAAGACAGATGAACTGAGATGTGCCGTCCCAGTGTGACGGTGAGGACGTGGGTGGAACCCACAGAGAAGACCAAACTGAAGCCAGCTTCAAGCTCTCCCATGATTTCCTCATGTTTACCTCCGATGCAGTCCTATAGTGGGTGTCAGAAATCTGACTGACATCCATGAGGACCAATGAACACAGAAGATGTTCAATAACGAGGATTGCAATGAATGCATTCTGAAGTTTTGCAAAGCTTTATATGAAAGGGACAGTGGTGCAAAAAAAGCCCAAGAAAAGGGTTACGTTTATCACCCTAAGGCTGATGGGTATATCTGTATGGCCTTCAACATTTCACTCCAGCGTGGACATGCAGAACTCAGACAAACACTGCAGTACAAATCTCCTAGCAGGATTCCATGCCATTAAATGCAGAGCAAATCCTTTGTCTGAAATACAGAAAGTCTCTTTATGTGGAGAACCACAAGTTTTGAGTTCTGCCCACGAGCTTATTTCAGCTTCTTCTAAGCGTTTTAGCGAGAAAAAAAAAGCTCTCTCCTCCAGGAGCTGTGTCCTTCAGGAGCTTCAGAAGCTGTGTCCTTTAGGATCTTCAGAAGCTCTGTCCCTCAGGACCTTCTAGGACCATGTCCTTTAGGATCTTCAGAAGCTCTGTCCCTCAGGACATTCTGGGACCATGTCCTTTAGGATCTTCAGAAGCTCTGTTCCTCAGGACCTTCTGGGACCATGTCCTTTAGGATCTTCAGAAGCTCTGTCCCTCAGGACCTTCTGGGACCATGTCCTTTAGGATCTTCAGAAGCTCTGTCCCTCAGGACCTTCTGGGACCATGTCCTTCAGGATCTTCAGGAGCTGTACCCTTCAAGAGCGTCAGGATCTTCAGAAACATCGCTTCTAGATCATTCTATCCTGACTGATGTTTTCAGGAATGCCTGCTCATTTTGGGATGATTATTTGAAGAGGTGACGGAGCTCCCAGCTAATGATTCATGGATCTGTGGAAATGCGTCCTCGCTATGTGGTGCTTCTGGTGTGTGAGGACAATGACACAGTGATTACACTGTTTCTGTGACTCTGGCATGCTGAGTCCCATCTGGTACCCTTCCAGGATGACTTACTGCAGCACCAAGACATGTCGTGGGGTGTGAGCAGATGACACACACCCTCGGCAGATGGCCTCAGCTGTGCCTGGCCATACACGCTGTCCGGACTGCTCGAAGGGCGTTGGTCCAAAGCCACTCAGCACCAAAGGGATCCTTTAATTAAGAGGCCCTCCTTAACTTGTGAGCAAGACATGGCGAAAGGTCACCTTGCTGCTTTTGAAAATGCAGCTTAAAAGGAACGGACTTCCACAGTTCCACAAGCGATATCTGACATGTTTAATGATATATTACAAGTGCTGCTTTCTCCGTCAATGAAGAATATATTAGAGCCAATCAATACAATATGACTGAGGGAGCAGTTTTGAAAGGTAAACTGAACCAAAAGGCTGGCATGTTCATTTGTACAGGTACTTCAAAAATAGATTTAAAATCAAAATCATCAGCCTTAAGGTCTCTTTTATGTAAGTCAGTGTTAATGATCCAACCATTCATCCCTCCATCTCCTCATCCTGGGCAGGATCTTGGGAGTGTTTATCATTCTGACGACAAAATATTAACATTAATTAATTACTTAATACATTATTACTAATGATGTTTACTATGAAGAACTATCCTATTGAAAGGCTTTGGAGAAGAGAGGCAAAATTCATTTTGGACAACATCTCCAGTACTGATACAGCTACTTATCCGTGTCATTTCCATTGTTTGTTGTTGGTTGTTTTGGAGGGTATGAGACAGCCGAAGTTTTCTTAAACCAAGCACTGCTAGCAAAGTTCATACCTCGAACAGTTTAGGCCCTGAGGCTATCGTGTGCAGCTCAGCCAGCTTCGGCTATGAAGTCTCGGTAAGTCTCATTAACTGTGGCACCTGCCACAGCACTCCCAGGTTGGAAAAAAGCACATCTCCATATGTTGTCATTTCAGCGCGACCACTGCTAATGAATTGAAATCAAGCAAAAATGTTTACAGTAGATGCAGTTGCTCTGTTAAATAATCCATAACTGGAAAGGCAATTCGATTTAAATTTAGAAACCTATATCAATGCCAAAAGTGGTATTATTCTTGCGCTCTGCTGCGAAATGTCATCTGTGCTGTGTGAAAGATGCCAAGAAAAGGAAGAAAAAATTGGGTTAATGTCAGATAAAGAAACGACGACAGCCTATGGTAGTTATTTCCTGTTGACCTCTGTTACTCCCTGTTGTTTTGAGTTGCGCATTTATTTGTGTTGATTTTCCAGTTTCCAGTTCCTATGCAGACACTGCTTTAATTTCCCCTGTGTCACCATCATTTTTCCCACCTATTAATCTCTGAGAGCTCTCAGGCCTTATTAAAATAATAATTCTTGGCAGACCTTTTGGATTCAGCTTGTTACCAGTCATAATTTAATATTATTTAATAAGCTCTTATTTTCTTTCAAATGACAGCTGCAAATCTTAGCGATCGCAGTCTCATTGTTTCGTTTGTCTGCTGTTGCTTTCCTGCCATGCCATGCATAACGCATCACAGATATTTTTATCCGAATTTTAAGTTAGAAGGAATGGCTCCAGTAACCCTAGAAAAGAAAGGGTGTGTGTGTGTGTGTGTGTATATGTCCATGTGTGTGGTTCTAAATATGTATACCCTAACTGCGTTGCCATGGTTTCCATTAAAATCTGGTGCTTCCGGTAGTAAGGAAAGCTGGACAATGCAAGCGGGTTTAGGGATTCATGTTGCCATGAACACGTTCTGCAAATTGTAGCCATTGAAGGAAACTCAGGGACTCTAAAGTACATGCTGGTATTGGACGCGGAGCTACATGATTTGTCTCATTAAATGGCTCATTTGGAGTCATGGCATCACAAAGGGGTCCCCACGGCGACCCTGTGAGAGCCCGAACCAGGCCGGTAGAGTGTGGCCACATTGTATCGCAGGTCCCCAGTCCAGTTGGTTGTGTTGTATAAGATCAGGTGTGGTGTCATTCCTCCATTACTCTTTAGGCTTCCACTGCACTCTGGGCCTCCCCAAAGAAAAAGACACGGCTTAACAGTTAAAATGTTTGTTTTATTCTCTGCACGCAATCAATGCACGCAGCCTAATGAAAAATACAGCACATAAATAATAATGTACTGTCACACTGGCTTAGGATCTGTCGTCGAAATCAAGATACATCCCTCACACCGAACTGCTACTTCAGATTGATGCATATAGCTAATTAGATGCAGCACGTAACAATACATTTTTAGTCAGATCCTAACCCTGTCAAGTATTCTGGTTGTCATCCTATTCCAACAAACTTTGAAACAGAATGTGCAATAATTTTTTCTTTTGGTCTCTATAACAGGTGTAAACAGTTGACCTACCCTGACGACCTTCCTCAAATCTCTGTGGTCTTCATCTTTGTGAACGAGGCCTTGTCTGTTATTCTGCGGTCCGTTCACAGTGTGGTCAACCACACCCCGGCTCATCTTCTGAAGGAGATCATCCTAGTAGATGACAACAGTGACAGTGGTGAGAACAGAACACTTTTCATAATTCTCTTAGTTTTGTGCCACTGTTTCTCTGTGCCGCGTTCTCACTGAAAACACATTAATGAATTAAAATGTGATATTTTTAGCATGATGCTAATGTAACCAGGTTGCAGCGTTGATTGATCAGTTTGGAATACTCCCACCCACCACCGGTTTTGAAGCCTCATTTAATGCTGGCATTGATTGGTCAGTTCAGGATACTACCACCCGCCACTGGTTTTGAAGCCTCATTTGTCCTGTCTTAAAATAACAGAATAAGGAGAGGAGTTTTACGGCAATGCCAGTGCTGGCATTTCTGTTGATTAGAAATGTATGATTGGAAATGTTTAAAATTACATTTCATTCAAGCTTTAATCACTTTCCACCCCTAACCATCACATTTTTGTAAAGACAAAAATGGGAAAAATCCAGAAAGATGTATTAATATATTAAAGTCAAATTATGTGTGTTGATCAGGCTCTTTGTGACCAGCATTTGTGAACAGCAATGATTATTTTCATCCCTATTTTTACCAGTGACACTGAGGAGATAAATCCCATCATGCACCACACATGTTGGTCTCCAGTTATGGACACATAATCAAATAATTATTTTATTGTTATAGATTTCCTGGTTTGTAATTAGGCCAAGGTAAGCAATGTTAATTAGAAATGCTTTGTGCAACATATAACACATAATGGGGCAATACATATTTTAATATTTAGAGTAATTCTTACCGTAGGAAACCTGTAAAGCACAACAATAAGATTGTATATTCTTTTCTCGATCGAAATACTGGATTCCTGGACACAAAACACCTGACACTATAATTCTGTATTATGTTGATCTTTCAAAACATTTTACACATTAATTGGACGGCTTCTCAGCAATACTGCTATTAATGTCATGCTAATAAAACTTGGAATTGAATAGGGGAGGAACAGACAGAAAGAGAAGGCAGGGCTGTCTGTGCTATAAACACAGAGAGAAGCATGGTGCATCCTCTTATAAACCTTCATGTATGGTAACTATGTGGATGCGCCACGGCTGCATGGCCTGTGGCAGCCCCGGAACCCCTCACACGGACCCCTGATAGCCATGCGCTTCTGAAGAGGTACAAGAAAGCAGACAGCGGCTGCCATTTGGCTGTCCATCACTTGGCCGTAACCCAGCCTCCCGCGAGCCAGTCAGAGAAGAGCCCCTGCATGAAAAGCAGCCTGAAACGGGGCCAGGCAAGAGTCATCACTCGCAGATTTCCTCCAAAAGCTCCCGTGGAGGCTTATAAATAGGAAGCTGCTCGGGCCAGCAAATGGCGGAGCGGAGATGCTAAAAGTAGGTGGAGTCACGCCTACAGTTTAGCCTTGAGGGCAGGTGCTTGTCTGTGATAGATGCTGCTCTGGAACGTCCCTTTCCGACACCGTTAGCACGCATGTCTGCCGACTTGACCTCTCTCCTTCTTGAGCTTCCTTGTCACTTCTTGTTGGCTGCTTGCTTAGCAAGACGGCTGGGGGTACGAGGAACCATTCACATGCCCAATCAGCCCTTCCCTGCCATACTGGGGTTCTTGGATTTCCCAGCCTTATCTTTATAAATCACAGTGTGGAATTCATCCCAAAGCAGGCCATTCAATGTCTCTTTGTACAGCGCGGCAGACACACTGTGCAGGGAATGTACTGCGGCCAAATGCCTTTTTAAAATTGCCTAACAAATGTTTAAAGTTACTCTCACAGCTATAAAATAAAATATAAATAGAGGTTTCAATTGGTACAATATGTCTATTATTTACAGAACGTAAACAAACCCCTTTTCATCCTTCCAAAAGGTCCCTTCTGTTATAAATTCTTAGGAGGCCTGTAATGAAATAATTTGAGATGTCGTTTGCTCAGTTTATAGATATTATCGATCTCTGAAGTGTGACTCTCATTTGCGAGGTTTATCCTTTTCCAAACAATTTTTTCCGGGTATATTTTCCTCCGTACCGTCAGACACTCAAGATATTGAAGTCCAAATACTGCATGTGCACATCACCGACCTGTATCCCAGCCTCAAAAACACAACCAGTCACCAGCATGGAACATCCATGGATAATGCAGGTGATGGTATCTGTGCCAAGTAGCAAAAAATCATTGATTCCAGGATGCCGCAAGATATATGTAGAAAAATTACAGTCATCTGTGAGGGTCGAACATATTCGAGATACGGTGTGTTCTGTAACAAAGAAGAAATGTTTAAGAAATAGTTACTGCACCAGTAATGTGATAAAATGTAATCCATGGTCATGTCCTGCTTAATTCACCTGCGCCTCTTCATTTTGGGTGGATGTGGGCTGCTCAGTTCACTCAGTGGACAGCCTGCCGTTTCCCAGCCCAATTTTGCGTGATCTTATTCTTGAATGGCATTCCGCTGTTGTTAGTCAGTGCTTTCCTGACTTTGCAGTGGAGTTGAAGTTTAACCTGGATCAGTACGTCAACAAGCGGTACCCGGGCCTGGTGAAGATCGTACGGAACAGCAAGAGGGAGGGTCTCATCCGGGCAAGGATACACGGGTGGAAAGCGGCCACGGCTCCGATCGTGGGCTTCTTCGATGCCCACGTTGAGTTCAACACAGGCTGGTAAGAGTGGAATTTTCCATTCCCGACGTTCTGATATATTTATGGGGTTGGCGAACTGAATCTTGGTACTCAGAGGAAGTGGCAATTACCCCTTTAAGGGTGTAAGTCTCCAGTTATGAGGGAAAACACGATAGTGCGACGCAAGGATGAGTGTGGGTAATGGGGCAAAAGGCAGCTATTTTCGCCTCTTTTCAAAAGCAATACATAGGAAAATAAAATGGGTGTCAAGGCTTTGGACTGGAAGTCAGGCCCAGACACCAACACAGAGGGACAGACAGGATGGCCCAGTGTGAGAATCAGACCATCACCACAGAACCACGCAGCTTTGGTATGAGACAAAATGAACCAAACCACAGGACCCATTGAGTGAAGCCATGACAATACAGGCACATTACATCCACTGGGTGTCGAATGAGCAAACATCATTCTGGTCAGGTGACTGGCAGTGAAAGAAATCAGAACACACGAGTATATAGTGAACACTGATGAACCAAATGGATATGGACAGCAGAGGTCACCTGACCTGGGGGTGGTGCCCTACCTCACTGGATGAACATGGCAGTAGGTGTGTACTCTATATTTCCAGAAGGATTAAATGTCAGCCAAGGTAATCAGCAGAGTGTGTGTGCAGCTGCTATTTGGTAGTATTTAATGAAAAGCTTCAGTAAACTTTCTTACTGCGTAAAATGCTAATGTTAGAATAACACCCGAAATAGCATAAGAGTCACTTGTCGGTATTTTTTTTTTATTTTGGTCTCAAGCTACTAACCCAGGATACCAATGAGATTCAGATATCCTAGACTGTATCATGTCAAAATGGGAAATTCTGTCCGGTCCCAGTTTTCATGGCATGTTTTGGTTACCAGATGTGTCTGAGTCCTGATCTGGAGTCAGTCTCAATCCCCCGAACACCTCATAGGAGTTTAAGCATCACTGCCTCCATTTTAAATATGGGTTAACAGGTAAAAAGTCTTCCTTTCATTCAGACACAGGAATGTCCATCAAGGATGAATGAGCTATGGAAAACAGCCTTTGATTAACAGCAAAATTGCAACAGAAAAGAGGATGATGTTTTGGGAATTTTTTGGAAGTTAAAAACAGAAATGAAGCTCCCCCTCTTGCATAAGGAGGATACCCCCAGGGTCCCTGCAAAACAGCCTTAATAAAATAACTTCATAGGGCAAATTTAATTTTGATACCTCTGCCTTTCACAAAACAAGTAATGCAACTGGTCCAAACTGGATCTGGTCCTAATTGGGGTCTGGGTTTTTATGCACTGAGCCAGTTTTGCATCTCGAAGGGACCTGGATGTGCTGATCTCTTGGCTGTGTCGTAGGGTGTGTATAACAAGCCATTCCTCACACTGAGCTTAAATACAATTCACAATGGTACCAGTGAGCGATGTTATAGTTCTTCAACTGTGGTAACAGGCAGTCATCCAAGTAAAGTTACTATCAGGGGTAGAAAGATGGAGTTTGGCGTGTATATTGATGTATACCAGCAGGCTAAGTATTCATTTTAATCAACTTGGCAAGGCTTGTAACTGCACTGCAATTTGGATTTTATGAAGGCAAATGGTTCATGTCTTTCTGTTCAAATACTTCATAAAGAAAATCTCAGGACATATTTTCATTATGCGACATAAATCGGATGATGGATGGATGGATGGATGGATGGATGGATGGGCATTGATATACAGAAAACTGAAATCAGTTGTTTTCTACTGAGTACTCAGTATGTCTGGCAAAACATATTATGTCCCATTGTGCAGGGAGCACAGTGATCGTCCCCGATCTGTTAGGGTGCTTTTCACGTGCCATGGGCTTAAGATTGTGTGGATGGTGACCCTCACACGACTGAGGTGCCTCCTCGGGACGGCTTACGTAAAAAGACCCTGACTGAAACATGAGGGACACACAACACATGTCACATGATATGATCATAACATTACATATCACATGATATGATCATAACATTATATATCACGATATGATCGTAACATTATATATCATATGATATGATCATAGGATGCCAGAAGCAAAAATGTCATTTTGAGCTGTTTGACTTACTTCTGCGAGACCAGTTTATTTTTTTAGATCCAACAGATTTTGCAAGGTTTTTTTAAACACTGAAACTAAGTATCAAGTCACTTCTTTTAGCTACGGTAATCATATTTTTAAATAGGAGAAACCAAAATCTCAATATTTTTTCTTTTCAACGATTATGCTACTCAAACATTCACCAAGAAGACCTTTTGTACTGTAAAATTAAGTATTTAATGGTATTTAATGCATAGCAAAACTAAATTGAGCAGGCTGCCAAACCTCAGTTATAGAGAAAGACAAATATAATTTTTCCAGCAACCAGACGGAGACGCTCAGCAAATGAAGCGTGGATTCTATCTGTAATGTGGCTAGATGAAACACGTTACGCATCTCTAAAGCGCAGTGCAAGCTATTTATAACCACAAGTCCATGTTCTCTAGAGAGAAGCCGACCTGTGACTTTCAGAAGGCTGATCAGCTCAGGGACGAGCAGAGCCACGTCACATGATGAAGTTGGGAACGCGGTTCATGGAAATCCTTTAGTGAGGCTTCGTCTTTACAACTGAAGGGGGTGAGATGCATGGTGACAATTCAGGGGGAAACAAAACAAAAAGAGAGGGGAGAATGGTGTGGATCGGTGCAGAAGATACTGTGGGCTTACAGAAGGGTGGAGGAAAGAAACATATATACATGCTGTCATATACATATAAATAGGCATCTCTCAGTGAGTACACAATGTTGGATAGGGAAAAATGGTCACCTGACATACACTCGTGGCATGGAAGAATACTAACTGGTTTCATTAATTAGGTGTGCCTTTTTGGGGACATGATGTGTGTGTGTGTGTGTAGGGGGTTACAGTAAAAACAGAAAAGGGACCAAGAGAAAAGGATTTTTGTGCGGTAATGACGGTTTCACAGGATCCATGGCGATGCTCTTCCTCAGTGGCAACACCCAAGTCCGTGTCACTGGGCACTGAACAAAGAGAACGTACTAATTTGCTCTAAACTTGGGGAACAAGGAACAGGTGGCAGAAATTAATACGGAGAACTCCAGACATATGACTCCCTGCAGGGTCAATCTGTAGACAGGCCTAAATGTGGCTACAGATGACAGCTACTACACAATACAATCAACAAAGATGATTACAGCTTGTTCCCAAGAAGCAAAACCCCTGTCAGTAATAGATGGCATCCTGTTTGTCTTCCTGTCAGTCCTTTCTTCTCAAAATTACCATACTTGCCCTTGAGGCATCTTGTTGCTAGGTATATAAGGATCTTAGCCATTGTTCAACAAACAATCCTACATGGATAGCAGCAGGACCCGACGCATTCATGCCGGATACATTATCCTCTGCGACCCAATTTCCGGCATAACCATCCACATACTTCTGCATTCACAAGCGATGTAGCCCAAGGGCATGATCTCATTTTGGGAACAGAAGCTTAGCTGTTATTCGACAATGTTATTTGTGAGTGAAGCTAGATGCCATTATCTGATAACTTGTTTACATTCAAGGTTCTGAGAGAGCCTATGCAGAACATGCTTTTGAATATGTCCGGGAAGTTCGGATGCTAAAAGATAACAGCTGAGGACATCTTGAATCCTCTTAATGCCAAGAATCCAATCCCGAATGTGAGTTATGGCCAAACAGACACTTTTATTACATAGTCCCAATATTGCATCACTACAGTTATCAGAGAGTAGGAAGATATTCATGATAATAAAACCATTTCATGCCCATGGCATCAGAAATGTCTGTGCATCTTGAAACATGAACGTGGGGCCAAAATTGGCATTAAATATTTCTGCTATATTTTTCTACATAAAAAAACACAGAAAACATTCTGATGCTTGTGGGAAAAAACGTGCATGGAGCCTCGGAGCAACCGAGATCTTTTTAGAAGCGGGAAACTATAAAAGTAGAAGATCCGTCAGACGTATGTGATGTCGTGTTTTCAGGATTCATTTTTTTGCAATCCTTTGCCAGACTTCCCATGGAGCTGACCATTCTAAAGAGCATGCCTTCACAACATCTTGGCCTCTCAGGAAGAGCGAGATGAATACTGAGTAACGGGGGAGGTGAGAAGGTGTCTGAAGGTCAGGATATGCCTGGGGCTGGTCTTCATCCTCTCCTTCAGGTTTGGATCATGCAGGCTGACAGCTACTAGTTAGTCCTCAACAGAAATTTGGCTGTTCAGTAAATTGATATAAAACATAAACATTCCCAATGTGTAGTGACACATTCATTTTTTTTTACTTAACCCCTATAGTGTCTGTCACATTTTTGTGTGAACATAATTCATTTCCCAATTGAGCTAACCATACAAGAATGTCTGTTTTCCCTACAGCCACTTTACACAGTATTTTTGTACATATCCAGGAGCATAAGTCTTTATTTTACATTTTTTCTATTTCTACACAAATATCCTTTAATGTGTTTTATATTTCAGTGTTAATTGGTTTTAAAAAAATTCACATCGTAATCATTATATGCATAATGCCACATGAAATGACATAAAAGAAAGGTAAATGTTTCATAATGTGCTAACGTGTAGTTAACGAGTTGTCAATATGTGGTTTACGGGTAAATAGCATTTATGCTCCATATAAATGTAGCTGGTGTTACACACGGTGTAGTTAAAGTATCAAAAGGCAGATTTTTTCATTATAGAACTATGAGGTTGTCAGCCCCAGATGTGAGAACAGCCATCCCAGAAGACTTAATACACAAGCCTACTTTCTTCTGTACACCACAATGAAAACAGCCCTGAAAACACAGGTCGGGAGATCCCCACCCTCCAGGATAGGAAGCACTTATTATTTGAACAGAGATATCAGGAAAGGCTCAGCAGGTAATTACAGCTTTATTCAAGCAACCTCAAAGTTCAAGTTTACATACGGAAGGTTGTCCTTTCCATCCTCTCCCACAGGATAGTTGAAGTGTTCAAAGGCGTATGTATGAGCTTTCGCATTCAAAGTTGTCATCAGGATCATTTTGAAGCCAAAAACCCAAAGGTAATATTCTCCCGGAAATTACTTTAACTATGGCAAGAAACATTTGCATCCGTCTCTTCCGGTCAGAAACACGTTTTGACAAAACCGCTTAGACACGTTCACGGGAGCATAATCAAAACAAATTTTTTGTTAAGTATGCAGCCATACAATAAACAAGATCAACATCCTTTGGACGTTTGTGCTTTGATAAATCTTATCTGGCTCATACCTGGATTCTGACTTGAGCATAGATGACGCTTTAGCAGACACTTAGATGAACACCTAAAGCCAGCGCACTTTGAATACCTGCAGTTTTACACCATCCAGTTTGGCTGTCGTGACAGTATAAAGAGATTAGTCAATTTAACTGGCGACTGTCTTCACATTTTGTTCAGGACTCCCTTCCTATTTTTCAGCTCCTTAGTTAGAGAGGAAATAAGTTTTCCCAGGAAGTAGGAATCGTGATTATATTATCCTGGTGACATCACAAGCATTCAACTGTATTACAATTTAAAAATGTTTAAATGACTAAAGACTTCAAGGAAAAAATGAAACATGTATTTTAAAAGCCTCCATTTGAAGCAATTGATAATTGACAGGAACGTGTTTATTAAATAGCAGTGCTTAAAGAAAGAGCTTTAAAGATGACATCAGCACCAGTTGAGACATATGTATTTTTAGGCTGTTCTTATGTGAAGATGAAGAAACTATTTTTAAGACTGCTCTCCCAGTGAGCAGCACATACTTAACACCGTCAAGGTGAATTATTGTCTCTGAATATCAGATTTCCTGCTCTTGAAAACGATTCCTCTATACCGGGGCCTTTCTCAATCCAAAGCTACAACATGAAACTTCAAAATGCCCAGAAAAAACAGAGCTTTGGGAGCCCAGCTGATAGTATGTTTGATGGGATAATGGAGTACTTACACTATTTATTTATCACATGCAGTCATGGGAGTTGTCATTGTACTGGCTGTGAGTACAATCATTGTTTTACTACCTCCCGGGCTGTGTCCCAGCAGGCGATTACCTCTGACTGCATGTCAAACGCAGAACTTCAAACATCAATCCTAGCATGATGTTGAGGTATGGTGGAACATATAGCACCCAAGACATGATACAATTTCTCATTGTGTTGTTGTAAAGCATGAAAACAGGAGATGCTTAACAGTGGATAATACACTACAGATAAAGTTCTAACTGGCACAGACGAGTACTGACAGTAATACATCGAGTCACAGGGTAGGGAGGAACTAATAGGAGTGTAATGGTACACGTATTTGTAACGAAAATTTTCAGTATGGCTCTTTCGGTTCGGTATGCATATGTACCGAACCAATGCAGCGGATCCTTTGTGTGCTTGTGTGTTTCTCCGGAGCAACATTCACAATATTTGTGTTGACCAGTCCTAATAGGAAGCTAAAAGCTGCTAATGTGAATACAATACAGGTCAGGTACAGTTAATTTTCTAAATGTGCACCTTAATGGATATTTATTTTTATTTACTTGAGAGAATATTTTTTTTGATTTACTTTTAAGTAAATTGTACTTTTTTATTAGTAGGTTGCAGCAGTATTGACAGAAACCTTTTTATTTAAGAAAGACAGTCATACTTTGTTCAGTAAATTCAAAAAATAAGCAATTTATGTTTTGTTTCTTTTACCTCCACTGTACTGAAAACGTACCAAACCGTGACTTCGAAACCGAGGTACGTGCCAAACCGTGATTTTTGTGTACTGTTACACCCCTAATTACTAAATATTCCAGATGAAATCTGGATGCATTGAATAGCCCATGTTGTCAGAATCAGCTTTTTGGCGATTTCCTTCAGATCTGATAAACATAGCAATCTCAATGTCCGCTGAAAGGATGGTGTGGGACCTCAAATTTAGGGTTTGTGATGGGGTAAAAAAAAATTCCAGAAGCATTAGAGAGGGAAATAGGAGAACCTCGGTGCTGTGACCTTATCCACTCTCTTTAGAGTGAGTGGCCATTCCTGTCAAGATCGCAAATGTTCCAGGAAAATCAGGCTTCCTGAGATATAATCTGTGAAGTAGATTCTCAGAACAGCGTGGGTGTGCACACGCTTACATCTTTCCATTAGTAGACTAACTGCATAGTGTCTTTAATGGTAGCTGCATTGTGGGGACAGGTCCTAGTGAAGGTCTAGTTGCTATAGGCAGACATTAACATTTGTGTGCTTGTATTTTTAGCTAAAAGAAAGCACCTCCAAGTATCTTGCTCTTCCTTTTGAAGCAGCTGTTAATTTTTCTTGCTTAGGTACACTATATGGACAAAAGTATTGGGACCCCAGTTAATGGGGACGTTCACATACTTTTGGACTTAAGTCATACTCATTTCTGAGACAGGTGTATAATTGAACACACAGCCATGCAGTCTCCAGCAACAAACACTGGTGGCAGAATGGGTCATACTGAAGAGATTAGTGACTTTCAATGTGGCACCACCTTAAGATGCCACCTTCCCAACAAGTCAGTGTCAAATTTCTGCCTTGGTTAACTGCAAGTGAAGTGATTGTGATGTGGAAACTTCTATAAACAACAAGAGTTCAGTTATGATGCCATAGGCTACACAAACAGAAAGGAACCAGGTGACACAACATCAATGCAGATGCTGTTATGTCTGAATAGCTGCAAATCAGACCAATGAAATTCAAACATCTAGCATAAAGCCCTTCCCAGAGAGTGGAGGCAAAGGAGGACAAGCTTCTTATTTTTACGCTTGGTATTGGAATTAAATATTGCACAGGCAGGCATCCCAATACTTTTGTACATAAGGTAGACTAAGTAAACTGTTGAGTTAACTGTTTGATAACCAATGAAATGGTATTGTTATCATTGGACGTGGGGTGTAGAGCCAAGAAACAATAGTGGTGCAGATACAAGGGCAAAATTGGGTTTTTTAATGACAAAAGGAATGAACACAACCACCAGGACAGCCAAAATTCCAAGAAAAGACAAGAACAGACAAGATTAGGGAATCAGGCACTGCAAACAATGGCAGAAACATCAAATTACGGTGACCATATTTTGGTTTTCAAGAAAGAGGACACTGGGGGTCGGATGGTGGTATGGGGCAGACGGACACCTTGCACACATTGAATAGTGACTACAGAAAACAAAAGCTGAATCCTGGACATTTTTATCAATTTAGCAATCTTGGCTGGATGCATTTTTTAGGTCCCAAAAAGAAGACATGTCCGGAAACGCATGGTCACCCAAATTAAATAAGATACAGTAAGCAGAAGAGCAAAAATACAGACTTAAATAACAAAGAAACAGATGGGACACATGAGGGCAATCAGGGCGAGGGTAGTTAAACTTAACAGGGAAACAAAGAAATGAAAGAACATTACGGGCACACACACAAAACCCCGGTCAGTGCTCAGGGGGCCTGGAGTGCCAGGTGCACTAATGCTAACGTGAGAAGAATATGAATAACGACAGAACACAGTTTTTCTTATTTTAGTCACAACTTACAGTGCGTAGACCACAAATTTACGCACTGCTTTACCTTTGACTGTGTCAAAAAATCATTTCAAAGCCATTTCAAAATATCTGAAAAGCTAGTTAAAATGTTTTGGATTTGGAGAATTCAATCAGCTCCTGGTGACTGGTAGCAATCTGAAGCTGTGTGTGACATCATTAGTGCGAAAGCTGTACCAAACTTCACATTCCCTGGTGGAAACTTATCTTTTCTGGAACAGTTTCCCAGTTGTAATTTTAAGATTTTTGGCCCAGCTGAGTTCTCAAATAGGTTGGAATGATATCAAGATTGAAAAAGATCCCTTTAATTTTGATCATCCATCCACTTAACGGATTTAGAGTCACAGTCGGGAGCCAATCCTAGGAATTATGGGGCAACTCGATAGCCTCCTTCAGAGACGCATATGGAAAATTCAGTGAAACAAATCCACCTAAACCTGTGCACTGAAACTGGAGAAGCTGAAGGAAAACAGACGTAATATGCCAGCCTCACACACAGCATTGGGAGTTTTGATTCCACCATTATGGAAAAAACACGAGGCAACATGTTTTTCATGTGAGAAAGAAGTCACATATTAAATGTTTTTTCATATGTCAGATGAAATTTTCACGTGAAAATTAATGTGAAAACATGAAGAAGGAATGGACTATCACATTTTTTCACATTTTGAAATAAATCAGTGTTTCACATGTTTTTTCGATAAGGGGAGTAAGACACTCAATCAAGCATAATTAAAGACACAGCTGGACCAGGGTTGTCATGAGTTGGTTGGAGGACTGTGCAAAGTAATGCAGTCATGTACAAGAATTGCAAATCATTGAAATTTGTCCCTGCCGTTCAACAGCCTGAAACTTAAGACATCCTAATTATGAGAACTGTCACAATTATGGTTTAATTTAGTTTCTTAGGTTTTTTGCTAGTCCTGTTGTCCATTTTGTTTTGTTACGTTGGCTCCAGGGACGGGAAGTGGGGTGCTGGGTAACTGCAGCTGAGCTGAGCAATGTTGACAGGGCTACATCTAGAGTACTAAGTGCACAAGCTCACACATCTATACGGGAGAGACGAAAATAGGCTGTTTATAAAAGCCTGGTCACCTGACTCCCTGTTCTGATCACCTGACCCTCCTAAGATGGACACACCCTGGCTTCTCAAAAAAAAAAAAAAAAACAAACTGCAAGAAATTATTTATGGAAAACAGAGGCAAAAATTAGCTAATGGAGTTTTGCCCTGCGAAGTTACTTTTATATAGCATAAGCTTCCCCTGAAATGTGACTTGTCAGCATTTTGTGTCTATAAAACAGTTTACTGCTGTTTATGTTTCTGAAGGAAATCTGGCCTTCCATGTGTAACAGGGAAATGAGATATCAAACATACAGTGTTGACCACTGGCCTTTCACTGTGAACTAGGCAGCGTCACGTATCATTTATAAATCTCCTCTGGTAATATTTGGTGTTATATGAGGTGTTTCATTACACTATTAAGCAGAGATAATGATGTCCTTTCTGTTCTTACGGCTTATTCTGCCACCTCAACAATTCCTGCATAAGGAGATGGTCCACTGAATTTGGATTCTGATGGACTCTTGTCTGTATGTAAAAAGGAAGAGGGCTTCTGTGTTTTTAAATCTGCATTTTCTCAATAAATTACCTCTACCATACCATTTTAATATTTACAAGTAACCCGGGGCTTCATTTGTTAATGTTACAAACACAAAACGAAGCCCAAAATGTGTGTATACACCTTCCTATGGAAGAGCCGGGATTTATCAAAAAAAAATAGCTTGATGGAAAGCGGTGTATATTTACAGAGTCTCAGGTGCATGAGTACACGGTACGCAACTTTTTTAATAAATCAGGAAAGGATGACACCCATTGTAAAGTTGTTGGAAGCCGGGTGAACTAGCTAAATCACCTCGGGCATCCGAACAATTCATATCAACAGGCTGCACTTTGCCGAGACAAAGAGTACAGCTAAAAAATGTTAAGTGGGAATTATTTAATGGCAATTGCATAGTTTGGTCATTAAGTTTTATTAATGTGTGGTTATTTGCATCTTCCATTCAGAAACAAAATGCCAGGGTCGTTTTTCAGTGCTTTCCCCACCTGTCATATCAGCATAACACAGCATAATAGGGCATCCCCTATTATAGATACCACAGCAATGTCAAAAATTGATGCTACACCACAAGTCACAGCCACTCTGTCACTGTCTGCAGAAAGTCATCTTCAGATGCGAATGCGGTAAAAATCGTGCAGGTTCGACAAACTGCCATGGAAAGTCAACTAAGTAAAAAATCATTTCTGACATGCAAGTCAATAATTATTAGTTTAGCTATTCAACAAGGAGCTGTGCATTGGTGGTTAATATCTGCACCATGAGCTAAGAAAATGTACATCCCAGTTGCTTGCAGAATATGAGAATCATAAGGTAAGTTAATAATAGACATGATACGCAAAAATAAAGAAAATTCCACGATCAGGCACAGTGACGGATCTAAGTGCGGAGAGGAACAACTACGACACAGAGGTTATAATAACAAGGGTGACTTTACTGAGACAATTTTCAGCACAATACAGGATGGGCAAGGCCAGGAAGAAGGTGGAAGGAGCAGAGGAAGTGGGGACCATGTCTGACGGGGAGGCGAACGGGACAGAGCAGGGAGGCCATGTGGGGCACAGAGCATGAAGGAGACTTGGAGACGGGGGCCACAGGGATAGATTGGTTTAATGATAGAGTGGGGAATAATCACACAGTCGGTATATATGGGCCTCGGTGGTAATGGACAACAGGTGGAATCGAGGGGGGGGGCAGGACAGTGGCTCCCCCTGGTGGTGGTTTGGAGGAAGACGCAACACGAAGTATGTCTGTTGTGCCAAAAAGTAAAGACAGTCTCAAGAAGCAGCCATTCACAAGTTTCCTGAAATAGTGAGATAAGTTTGTCTAAAATGCTTAGTGTGAAATACACTAAGGTTTAGGAACCCAGCTGCTTATCTTTGAAAATTGGTTTCCAGGAAAACAAAACCTCTAAATCAGCATGCAGTTACCCTGAGAATGGCTCACCTATCTTTTGTTATTGTGTGCATGTAAGTGAAATAATTTTCTCCATCATGACAACTTCTTTTATACTTCGGGTGAAGTGTGTTCTGTTGAGCTAACACAATTTATTGCACTGGCGATGTCACAGTTTTTTGTTTGTGATCCCTGTGACTCAGCCCCTAAAGATAACATTTCATTCTTCAAAATTCCTTTTCTTACTTTTATTTTCTCTGCAGTTGTCATTTTTGCCTTCATCAATCAAAGGGCTTGATTTGCATATTACATGAGCAGGAACTTCATTTGCAACACCCACTAATGGTTATTTGTAAGTGGCAACTGAGTAAGTGCTCAGGCTCGTTCACATGCGCACTTTTACGTGACGGTACTGATTTATCAAGGGGAAATTGTGCAGAAATGTGCGTGCATCATATTTGATAAATTGGATGTATTTTTTTTCCTTTGGCGTGCACATTTGTCTTCTTGAAATTTATGCAAAGTTTGATAAATGAGGCCTCCGCTTTGATTTTCTCAGGTGTACTCCATGATGTAAAACTGCTTTTACATGCTACACAGTAGGTCTTTAAATGTCCTGAGTGCATAGAGAATATTGTGATTGTTTGCATAATTAGATTAGAATTACAATGTTACCATTACCTGGATACTATGTATGACAAAACACAGCTGGTGGGTTTTGGACTTTCAACAGGCCCTCCTAGACTTCTGGGATCTGCTTCACTACCAAGTCCAGTTCCTCAGATCCCACCACTCGTTTGTTTCCGCACCCGACTTTGTCATCCATCCCTCTTGCTCTCTTTGATGAATGAGACTTTGATCACAGCCTTTCAGGCACTAGGACTTACTCAGTTAGGTGCTCTCCCATTAGGCGGACTGCTGACTGTGCTCAGAGACTGTTCTGAACTGTGCATTGATGTGGACTCAATGCTGTCACTTGCCCTGGTTCAATGTGGCATCCAGGAGCGGACCCTCCACCTAGGTCTTCATGCTGAGACTGGATTATCGAAACCCGCTTAAGCCTCCTGTGCCTAATGATGTCATTCCCGTTGTGATATGAAAATGGCATTCAATAGGTTTTCTCACACAGGTTAAGGGCTTCAACAAGGTTAAGAGTAAATTATGGTAATCATTTCAAAAATGCAACAGTGCAAGTAGAAACAAGCTCATGAAAAATGGAAACAGTCATATCAGTAATTCCAATGCAAAACTACTACTAACATACAATGCTGTCACTTATATCATTTACTTATGGTGAAAAGAACATCGTAACATTTAACTTCATATTGGAAATGCCATGTTTTAATGATGCATTATACATGCTTCATATTATATATTGTGATGAAAAACCGGTTTCGATGTGCTCAGCCACAACTCTTAACCAAGTGCTGTTGTGATAGTTTGTTTTAAATTTAATGTACGCCACGATGAATCAAGCCACACCCACTATTTAAACCTCACGTATTGCTTATGAGAAACTTGCATTATATTTGCAGCTTAGTGTTTTACTAGTGATTGTATGCTTTTTTCTTTATTGTTGTCCATAAGAAGAGTTACTAAAATATCAAAAGCATGATTTTCACAAAAAATTACGTTAAAAATATTGTGCTTTGCTACTAGGTTACAATTACTTTATTCCAGTAACTCAAGGCCTATTTAAATCCCTCTAAAAGCCCTGCTAACACAAATGAAATAAGCCACTTTACATTTTGAAGCCACATTTGTCCCAGAGCCAGCATATCTTGTTCTTTAACCAGTCTGACGTTCTCCTTATGTTCTATGGTCCCAGGGCAGAGCCGATTTTGACCAGAGTGAAAGAGGATCACACTCGAATCATCCTGCCTGCCATAGATAACATCAAGTACAACACCTTTGAAGTACAGCAGTATGCCAACGCGGCCCACGGCTACAACTGGGGACTCTGGTGTATGTACATCATTCCGCCACAGGACTGGCTGGACAACGGAGACGAGACCGCACCCATTCGGTGAGTTGTGCCCCACTTATCTTCATGATCTGCAGGGCTTGTTGTTGTAAGAGTTTGGCTCCACCCACTGGGGAGTCGTGACACACCCCTCTGTGTGATACATAGGGCTGGTTATCATCAGAGCTTGGCTCCACCCACTGGGGAGTCGTGACACACCCCTCAGTGTGATACATAGGGCTGGTTATCATCAGAGCTTGGCTCCACCCACTGGGGAGTCGTGACACACCCCTCAGTGTGAT
>JAACJT020000034.1:22667776-22710319 GCA_009936485.2 Gymnarchus niloticus
TCCAGTAGTAGTAGTAAAGCATCTATCTAGTAGTAGTAGTAAAGCATCTATCCAGTAGTAGTAGTAAAGCATCTATCTAGTAGTAGTAGTAAAGCATCTATCCAGTAGTAGTAGTAAAGCATCTATCCAGTAGTAGTAGTAAAGCATCCATCACCCTACAGAACATTTATGCACAAACAAGGCTGTCCATTAAAACACAAGATGCAAGAATAGTGCTTTATTAACCCGTAAAACTAATCTCTAGGACCTACTGATGAAAATTTGTCATATGTCATTTAATTCATATATTTTTTCTATTATAACATGTGTAGTCCAAGCATATAATGTTTTATAATAATTAAAAAGATTAAAGAAAACAGTGTGTAGCTTAGGAAATGCATCGTTATTCATTTATTAGTGGTTTTTGATTTCACTCAGAGGGGTAAGAGTTCTGCACATCTTAGCTGAGACGTGCTCCTCACTAATTCACTGGTGTTCCATCTTTCACGTCTAGAACACCAGCCATGATCGGTTGTTCCTTTGTGGTGGACAGAGAGTACTTCGGGGAAATCGGTCTCCTGGATCCAGGCATGGAGGTGTACGGAGGGGAAAACATCGAGCTTGGCATGAGGGTGAGTGCTTACGTGGGAAACAGACCGACGAGCAACTAAGTAAACAGCCGGTTAAAAAGAAACATCATTTGAGCCTCGGTGCTTTGGCCTGGATTTGGAGATGCCGAATCGGTGCAGTGAAGCTCGGTGCTCTTGACTCCGGCAGTCGAAAGCGTGATCGTAAAAGCACGCCTGCTATGTTGCAGCAGGGCTCCCGGGGTGTGAACACGTCTGATATGTTGCAGAAAATGGCTTTGCTTTCACAGAGGCGGGAAGGAAATGTGTTCAGTGTAAATGTGGCTCTCAACAATATGAGCAGAGAAACGCAAAACAGTGGATGGATTCTATAATCCATCCATATAGATGGTAAACCACTGAAAGGGGCTGCATTACATGTCAGTTTATGTGACCAAAGCACATCATTCTGAAAGTGCTATTATGGGCTATTTTGTTAAGGTGGCTACTGCCAACCAAGGTTACATTGTCATATACACCAAATACGGTAAAGGAAGCAGAAACAAAAGGAGTTTTTTAAACTCAGAGATTGTGCTTTAAAGGCTGTTGTAGAAGAAATATATTGTGAGATATCTCAAATGTAATTCCCTAAAACAGCAATGAAGGGTTTTTTCTAGTCAAATGACACATCGTAACATGCTTAATTCTGGACCACAGATGCATAACTTCCCAACAGGTGTGATTTAAGAATGCTGTGAGTTTTTGGATTTGGAAAAATAAATTCAAGATGTTTTCAATGTGTTGCAGCTTAAGGTTTAACTCTGAGAGTCCGCAGGAGAGTTTTGAACTTGTATGCTAAGTTTAAGTGGCATTACCAAAATGGTTGGAGATCTTTAAATGCTATTGTAGAATGTTTACTTGAGTCAATGGATTTACACTGTTTAATCGCCTGAAAGTAAGAAACATTGGTTATAGCTGATATAAAAAGGAATCAGCTGAGGATATGTTAAAAAAAATTAACCCAAACCAGCTGAAGATTGTATCTGTGTTTCCCCAAACCTGATGCTTTAAGAACACTGTGTACTCTGGCTTGGACAGCGATCGAACAAAAGCATTTTATTTAATACAGAGCTTTTTTACAGTGCTTTACTTTTGATATCTCAGAGTGGAATCAATAAATAAAAGTAAATCCTCTTATAGGGAAAATGGAAGATTATCCCTGCCCTATGTAAGGAGGGTAGAAAGATCGCTGAAAATTAATATCTATAAAAGCATGTGTGAGAGTCCCTGGGTGAAGTTGAGAATGACTACAGGCTAACGATTACACTGCAGCTTAATAATAATGCTGGATAGAGGTAAGTAAACGTATTTAATTACAAAATGTGCAGCCTACTCAAAACTGACAAGTGTTCTTGAGTAAAGAAGCTCTGGTGTAAAGTTACAGTTATTTGCCTGGTGCTACTTAGTAGATTATTACAAAGTCAGTAATAATTTAGAATCAAAAATGAGTGTGGCAAAGATATATTCTTGGAGAATTATACCTGTTCTTTACTTAAGACTACAAATATGCACATGTAAATGTGCAGTAATAAACAGGAACTAATTATTAGCAGCTTCCAATGTGGTACATGCCCCACTCGATTGCTGGAAACTGACAGGCTGACGTCTGTCACGGTCTCTGTCCTTTTAGTGTCCCTCCCTCCTGCCTTCTGACACGAAGCTTGCACTATACTCCAATTAGGCGAATATTGATTTAATTATCCAAGCGGTCTTGGAGCCATCTGTCTTAAGGTTTGTTCCCTTGCAACGCAACAAGCCAAGGCTGCGGGGAGAAAAGTGGGCTTTGATTAGACAGTCCAATTTCAGGCAGGATTAGGATGGGACTCTCTTATTAAGCAATTCTCAAAATGTTTGTTACAGGAGACAAATAAGGATATACTCTGTCAGTCCTAAGCACTTTGCTGTACTGGCATTCAGGTCTGATGTGGCAAGAGGTCTGGTTAACGCTTTCCTAGATAACATCACCTACTACTAATGCTCCCACCATTACAATATCCACCCCCACCCCCCCAAAAAAAAAAAAAAAACCAAAATAATAATAATAATAATAATACATACATACATACAGTGGGTGGAAACGTTTAAGGCTATATCGAAAATCTGGAATTTTTTTTTCATTTAATCATGGAAAATAAAGTATTAGGATGAACTAAGACACCCAGCATTTCACAGTAGGTCATTGGGAAGACTGTCCTATTTTGTGATAAATGCAAGTTCGAGATTTATGGCAGTAACAGAAGGGTTTATGTAAGGAGATGAAGAGAAGAGAGATTGATACCACATCAAAACAACAGTGAAACGCGGTGGTGGGAATGTTGAAGTTTGGGGTGTTTTGCCTACTCTGGACTTGACAAAATACTGAATCGACTACACCTTGACAAAAGAAAAGTACCCCTTCATTCTTCAGAGACATGCTATGCCCTCTGGTCTGGATCTTTGTTGAGAAGGATTCATACTGGAGCAGGATAATGACCCTAAGTGTACCTCAAAGCTTTGCAAGAGCAACTTGAAGACCAAAGAAGAACCAGAAGTACAGACTGTCATGGACTATCCTCCACAGTCACCCGACCTCACCCTCACCGAACATTTATGGGGGCACTTGAGGACCAAGAAAGCCAAACATTCAGCAACACCACAATACGCTCTCTAGAACATTCTCAGACTACGCTGCTATAACATGGATCATCAAATTTTGCACAAACTTCATTCAAGCACAACAGGGACAGATAAATTCAGGAATTCATCTGCATTTTTTCAAAAACTTAACTTTTCACACATCATGTAAGTTAATTTTTAATGAGCAATTTCGTCATCGATTAAAAAAGAACATAAAACAAAAGAAATTTCAAGAGCAGACATCTGGACCCCACTCTATAGGCATATATGAATATGGATATGTAGATGTATAAAGTATCTGATAAATAAAGAATAAGAATGTGTAGGAGTACAGTGTGGGTAGTAGGTGTAAGACAACTCTGTAGACGGGACTGACATGTAAATTAAATTTTCAATGACGAAAACTAATCTTTATAAAGCAGACTTGATGCAACAGGGTCAAGAAGAAAAATAAGTTGAATGTCCAGAAGCATTGTTCTCTCACAAAATGAACAAATTCAATAATTTAACAGCATAGCTTCTTTTTTTCTTTTGTTGGACTTATGTTTGTTTACAGCTTTAGGGCTCAATACAGCACTTTTCAGCTCTAACAGATTTGCGGTTTTTGTGGTTTGCGGCCAATATGCCCTGAAAAAATAATCTCAAATGACTCAATTATTCTCACCAGAAAACATTTAGTAAAATAATTGGCTGCCTGATATTACCTGCGTTGATGATGCATGTGCACTCAGCAACACAGAACAGAGAAAGTTAGTGCTGGCTCATGACTTTCACGGCTTGAGTAAATGTTTTACCTCTTCTGTGTTTTGCATTGTCGGTCTTCCGTAGGCTCTAGACAGAGATCTGGACCTTTCACACACATCGTGGCTATTTAGCAGATTGATCTGGGGGAGGAAACCATCAGAGCATACATGATTTTAACTGAGAGCTTCTTAACCAAACCCTCGGTCAAGTTTGATGGTGGCCGTACTCACCCCTAAACTGATTTTCAGGAAATAATTGGTCATTCCCTGCAGGCATAAAATGCATTTCTTGCTTTCTTGGTTTCCAGAAATCATTATTCTAAGTGCTAAAATTAATTAAGCTCATTCAAAGAGCTCTACTACTGATGTATGTAACTTTTGGCTTTATATAAGGCAGATACAATGATGTAATTAACTTTAATTCAATGTGCTCCAGAAGCCCAATATTTCTGATAATGAAGTAATGTTCAGCACCTATTATTTGTTGTGTTGTGTGGACAGATTTGAAATTACTGTACAGGATGGACAAGGCATTAGGAAAGGAGTTCTGTAATGGGGGTGGGTGGGGCATGTGTAGAAGTTAAACAGCCGTGAGATCCAAAGGAACCTGATATATTGTTAATATATGTCTGAAAGGCAGCTACGTTTATCAAAAATGGCTAACAATGCACAATGTACAGCTTTTTCCAAGGGAAGCAGATAGCTCTACTGTATTGTCGCAGAATTGATCAGCCATAGCTCTTACTGACACAATCTGACTCAATTAGCGTACCTCGGTGAAGGACACAATAGTGAAACCTGCTGTGAAAGCTTTAAGGCCAAATGAGGTATTTCACCACCACAGTACCGGCAGTTGCTATAGAGAACGATACGATTTACTCAATTCTACCCACACCCTTGTAGGCGGTCGGTGGTCAGGAGGTGGGAGAGCCGGAACCCTTTTCTCTAACCCGCATCATATAGGTTCTCTGGACCTACTTGTCACGGAGTGGCAGCAAACCGTGTCTTTTGTGTAGAAAAGAGTTGATTGGGAAGAATAATCGGCTTAGCCACATTCGTAGAATCATTCCCGATGGAACCTCCCGGCATTTAAACTTTGTGTCTCCTAGACCACAAGCAGCAGTAGAACAACAAGCAGAGATCTTTTCAGTAGTGTTGAGAAGCTTGGCACAAACACTCAACTGGGCATGAACAGCACAACTTTGCAGTAAACACATTTCCATGGAGCCTTATAAGGCTTTTTCACATGCTTGGAAGCCGAATTAATTTTGTTTATTTAACAGCTATTTGGAAAATGAATTGTCTTCAGTCTGCTTTGCTTCCATTTGAATCTGGCAAGCCAAATGATGACCAGCAGCGTTGAAGGTCACTCGCTCTGCATCATTATAAGTCTTTCAGTTACTTCCTGAGCAGTTGGAGTCTAATCACAAATTCCTGTTCATCGACTCAATCCAAATTCCAAAAAAGACCAAGGAAGATTATTAAAAAAGGAAAAATAGAATGTAATTGTAATAATTCTTCAGCCACAGCTGGGAGCCACTGAGATGATGGGAGAAGACTTTCAGATTCAGGGGTGAAAATGGGCTACAATGATGTACATTTACAGCTGAGAAGTTTATTCACTCCGTTAACAGTTCCTTGCTCTGCGGATCCTGGATCTCCGTCACAAGTACGTAAGAACGTGGCTCACAGAGAAAGTGTTCATGTGCAGACAGGGATGAATATACAAAATCTGAGTTGTGTGTCACATATACAAATTTATTTATTTATTATTCATTCCAAGAGTCTCAACACCAGACAGGAAAGGTCATCTCTTTCCGAGGTTCCCTGAATTAAAGCAGGAAGATGAATCAGTCTATCGAGCTTCTGGAAACATGATATTGATCTTGATATTGAAGATATTGATCATTAATTTACATGTAGCACAGACTCAGTGATCACACAGTCGATTACAGGTGTTTGAAATAAAGTCACATAGCCTCTACAAAGGCCCATTAGCTTTTTAAAGACCCTTTAAATTTCAATTTATGTAAATCTGTATTAAATTATTAATATTAAAATCCAAGATGTCGGTAGCACTCTCACTTCTTGCTCAAATACAAGTAAACAGGAAATATGACACTTTAATATATAAACAGTAAGTGTTTTTTTTTAATGCATCTAATTGTCAGAAGATCAAAGTAATTTTTCAGGAGTTACGACGATTCTTATGAGCCAATACACAGTGGATGGATTGCTGGATATTTGGTGCTCTAAAACATGCTTTAAACACATCTCAGAATAGAGACCATAATGAGTTATCAGAAATGTTTTTACAGACCCCAGGCTGCAGGCTGTTTTCACGCTGAGTCTTGGAAACAGGCAAGGCTGTTCTGTGTTGCCAGCACAATCGCTTCATAATAGATATATTAGTGGGGAAAGACATCGATTTAGTAGCAGGCTAAGCTATCTAATGTAAATAATGACAATAACAAAAGCATACACAGCCACATTCATTTAGAATCATGTTGTCCACCATATGCAGCTATATCTGAATTTGAGGGACAAGATGATTGGTAAGCTGCAAATCAAGAGTGGGGTTCTCTTCACCCAAAGGGCAAGTCATACTCATTAAAGGTTACTTAATGCAGAAATACTCACCATCGTCTTAAAAAATCTATTAAAACTCCAGACTGGCCACTCAGAAGAGGATCTGTCAGGTGCCGAGGACTCTGGGAAGTAAAAACCCGATAAATTCATCAAATCATGACCAACAAAGCACCTCCCCAATGCATGTGTTTAGCAAAAACACACAACTAATTACTGGCATCACACAAACAATTAAAAGAACAATGGAATGCCAAACAGGAAATGGTGTAGCTGAATAAATTTTGAGATTGCAAAAAAACAAATTTGGTGCGCATACATGTTCAATCAAAACAATTATGAATTGTGCTCGAACAAAAAGCACTCCACATACAGACTGCCTTTTTCATACACAAAGGCAATCATAACTACCAGTGCCTAATACTATAAACAATATGCTTAGCTATTTACATCATTTCTGTGTCTTTTAGCAGTGGGTACCAATTAGCGTGACAGTTTGTTGACACTAACAGAAGTCTACCTGATGCTAATGGACATTGTCCAAACTTCGTTGATGATATGATTTGACCCAGTATTTTTCTGGCATCTCTCGATGTGGGCAACACCAGCTTTAACACCTGGTCTATTTAATCACATGCTGCTCGCTCCTTTTTCCCAGTGTCCAATGTTTAAAGGATGACTTGTGAAGAACAAATGGAATGAATCATTCAATTCAGTCATTGTTTCTCAGTTCAGTTTCCAGCACTATGCTGACATTTTGACTTGTTTTGATGTCAATATGTTTGGAACAGGTGGAAGTGAGTCAGTTGTTAAACCTGCCACGGGACCGCTATTGGTAACATTAAAAAAAAAAAAAAACTTCTGTAGAAGTGTGTTGTAAACAAAATGCAACAATATTTACAGTATTACAGGGCTTTTGTGAAATTAATCCTCAGATGTGGCTTTGGTTAAAAACCCGAGCTGGTGCAAAGCCTGCCTGAAACCTGGATATAAGGCAGGTGGAAAGCTATCAAGTCCAGTCACTTTTATCCAAAGATTTATGTGTGTGTGTGTGTGTGTGTGTGTGTAAGAATAACAAGAAAATATCTTCCAATGGTCCCAACTTACAACTAACACTATACCCCCTTCCAAACTTACAATGTAGGCTAACCACCCAGCGAAAAATGTAGGTCAAATTTGTTCTGTTTTTAATAAAAGTTCAGCCTACCTTTCTTCCTCACTTAATTTTCACTAAGTCTGTTTACAATTAATTTATTCAACAACAGCAAACACACATGCACACACACACGCATCACAACTATTTAGGGTACTGATACATGATGGGAGTCAATCCCAGAAGTAGTGCTGCCCGGTCCTGCACTGGATTATGACAATTAAACATTTGCTTTTAAAGAGCGCTCCACTGGTTGGCATCATGGAATTGCCCACACTCACCATATTATCATCTACTATGTGAATATAACCGCCCTTGTTGGAATTATTTTGTTGCGTATTGGATATTTATGGTTGGCTGTCTCATTGTGTTGTTGCCTAACATTGTAAGCTGTGCCAACAAAAATTCCCACCGGCTTTGGTCATGTGGTAATACTGGTTCTAATTCAAATTCTAGCTGTCAGCTTGAAAAACAACTACATATATTCCCAAATTGCTTCCATAATACACTGCCCCCTGTGGCCTGGATGACTTCCACTTTGAGATTCTCAACCATGTCCCCCAAAAGCAAACATGTCTGCCTTCCCTGATATAATCCTTTTTGTTAACTTTTATAGGGTTGTCTGGTTTTAAAACTGCTACAAAATTTGCAGATTTTTTGTTACAGATTATTTGAAAGGTACATTGTCTTCTCATCTCACAAAAATAAATAAAACAAAGACGCAGTCCATTAATAATGAGATCAAATCATGCCAAGGTTCTCAAAATTTTCAAATTTCCCTTGAGAATGAGGCATAAAATGTATAATTTCCTGCTGTCACTGTATTACAATTTCTTGTGCCGATTATTAATGTAAATATATTGTACATTAAAATATCTCAAAGCCTTAACATTAATGAAAGCTAAAATATTGCAAATTATGCAGGAATAAGTCAAGATCATTGAATGTAATTGATTGTAAATTCATCAGGAGTTTTTGTGAAATGACCTGTCAGTATTTTTCCATGACCTTTGACATTACAACATGTGAAGGAAATGACAAACATGAATCACAGTTATGTTGTAGTTCCGTATCCTGAAATCACGTTGCAGTCTGATCCAGTGAACCCTTTTCCAATATGAGTAGTAAGAGTTTGACACGACATGTTTAGTGAAAAATTATTTGTGCATTCAACAATACATACTGTAGCACCGGTGGTCAGAACTCGACATTCTGAAGTAGTTTTAAAAGGTTTCTTTTGAACTCTTTGCAACACATAGTCATCCAACACCAACACTTGCTCCCCCTAACCTGGAAGTCACGCCCTTCTTCTCACGACTCCACCAACCAAAACACACTACTAACACTGGGGTCATGCCTCCTATGCTACAAACAATTCATTGGCTGGAGATGAATAATGGAAAAGACTGATGTAACAAGCCAATAAAATTCTTAATAGACAAATTCTTCTAAAATGTAATTGGATTCATTTTTGTAATTTCTTTCAGAATAGATTACATTTATGTTTTGCATTTATGACTGTATTTAATGAAGAAGTATTTATTTCACAGTCTTAATGAGACTGAGTCTTTTTTTATCCACAGATTTCTCTAGCCTATGTTTTCTATTCAAGAAAAAAAATAAACTTACAGCTGAATTTCAATGGTGTACAAAATAACAGGTGAACTGTATTTTTTACATAAGCTTAAGTGTGATATTCCACATCCAACGCATTTGTGTTTTTTTTTGGTTTGGAAAATTATTGCTGTCTTGTTAAATTACATGTGACAGGCTTTAAAGGATGAATGGCCCTACTGTGAAAAATATCACGCCTGTGTGGAACACATGGGAATTATTTTAAGTTCCAGCAGGAGGGGTGAAATTTATAAGGCAGTCAGCATTTTACATTTAGCCGCCTACTGTGTTGCGGGGATTTAGGCAAGGTTGTGGCGTTCACAACTCAGTTTAACATGACATGGCGAAGGTGTAAAGGATTTATCCTTAAAATGTGCTTTCAGATGCATGTTTAGCCCGTTGCATTCTTTTCTTTTGATTCATTGTTATCAATTTTCTTTGGTAGATACTCAGGCTTATATTCAGTATTGTCACTATAAATCACACAAGGTAAACCTTCAGTCAACTGCTTTAATTAGTAAATAAACCTTGATGCAGTGTTATGCTACTGGGCTGTACCTTATTGTGAAATGTCAAGGGCAGGTTTTACTATTGGACTTAAGTAGAAACATTGCCGTACGATGGATTTATTTATAGCGATGTCAGCTGCAGGTGTCATTCGGGACAGCATTCTGGAGAAGTAAATGTTCTCTGAGAGTTTTTCCCAGCATTCAGTCTAGCTGCAAAGAAGCCGCTTCTCCATTTGATTGGCCTTGGTCGGATATCTGAAGACCTGTTTCAAGTTAAATGCAGGTCATTTTGGCAAAACACGTCAACACTGAGCTCCATCCACCATGCCTCTGAGATTCTGAAGTCAGGCAGAGCTTCTGTGAGGCGGGAAAACTGCGATAGCCTGGTGGAGCCAGGCTCACAGGGAGTGACTTTTGTCCCCCCAGGTGTGGCAGTGTGGAGGAAGCATGGAAGTCCTACCCTGTGCTCGGGTGGCACACATCGAGCGCACCAAGAAGCCCTACAACAACGACATCGACTACTACGCCAAGCGCAACGCCCTGCGGGCTGCTGAGGTCTGGATGGATGAGTACAAGTCACACGTCTACATGGCCTGGAACATCCCTATGAATGTGAGTGTCACCTAGTCCCCGCTGGCGTCCCCTTCCGTCCCTCCCCCTCCTTCTGGTGATCTATTAGGTATAGAAACCTTATTATTATTTTCTCACTGGCGCTTCTGTCGACAATTTTTACTCACGGACAGGACTGGATACTTGGCTGCAGCAATTCAGGACCAATTCAAGGCTAGCTAGCTTGAGAGCGTAGCAGCAGTGACGCTGATTTATCCCAGAGGCTGTGGAATTACATTGAAAATGCTTAGGGAAGGGAAAATTTGAGAAACCCTAAATGAGAAAGGTGTCTCGACTGTGATATGTCCGAAGTGAGGGACAGAACTAGCAATAATTAAACTGCCTTCCAGGGGGTGAGTCCCCCGAATAGTAGAGATAGTCACACAAACATCATGGTTTCTTAGACTCTATTTTACTTTTTCAGCATGTGAATACAGAAACCACACAGATAACAGAGAAGACTGCTATTAATACATATGTATATCCATAGATTGAGTGCTTTATACTAACTAATCTTAAAGCTAAATTATTATCCTCTTGGCCAGATTATTTAGAAATCATGTGTCTCTGGGCTCACCTTTGGAGGCCCCCATGAAAACCACAGTCGGCACTAAGCAGTGTACTATCTAAGGCCCTTCTTAAAATAACTAGCACTACCAAAGTTTCTGGAGGACTTTATCTAAAGATGGCCACTGACTGTCTTCACAAGGTGGGGGACACTGCTCAGGGCCTCACTTAGACCTGACGGATCCGGGTCATAATCCATCCATGACTGTCCCAGAATTCATGAATTGCTTCTGGTGAATTACCATCCTAAAGCCCTCAGAGAGGAGGAACAGCTGGACTTCCCACAGAGGCATGCACAACTCACACTTGTGCTCACATGGACAGAAAGCGCAGGACAGCTCGATGGATTGCTAACAAGCTGTGCTAATCGATCAGCACTGATGCCACTCGCAGAAGCATAATACTAGTGATGGGACAAATATTCCCACCCACCACGGGTTTTAAAGCCTCATTTACTGCCAGTTTTGATTGGTTAATTCAGGATACTCCCATCCACCATGGGTTTAGAAATATTGTTTAGCACTAGTATTGATTGGTTAGTTCTGGATACTCCCAGCTACCATGGGTTTTGACACCTCATTTAGCTTTCAGCATAGATTGGTAGTTTGGGATACTGCTGCCCATCAATGGTTTTGAAGCCTCATTTAGCTCCAACATTGATTGGTTAGTTCATGGTAGTCTCACCCACCATGGGTTTTGATGCCTCATTTAGTTTCCAGCATAAACTGGTTGTTTGAGATACTCCCACGCACTATGGGTTTTGAAACCTCATTAAGCATTAGCATTGATTGGTTAGTTCCGGAAACTCCCACCCACCATGGATTTTGACACCTCATTTATCTTCCAGCATAGACTGGTAGTTTGGGAAACTCCCACCCACCAACGGTTTTAAATACAGTGTAAAAGTGATGAATACAGCATAAGAGCAGTGAGATTAGTAAAAAACTGTCTGGATCTTGTGTAAATTCCCCTCCAGTACTTCTGCAGCGTGTCCAACCTATCCTAGTGCCCATCCTAGATGCTTAGTCTCAGCTTAATTAGGAAAACTCAGTCACACAAAAACAACATGTCTGTCAACCCAACAGAACCCTGGTGTGGACTTCGGTGACGTTTCTGAGAGGATCGCCCTGCGCAAAAGGCTGCGTTGTCACAGCTTCCAGTGGTACCTGGAGCACGTCTACCCAGAGATGCGTATTTACAACAACACTATCACCTACGGGGAGGTAGGCGCTTTGACCCTGGGGAAATGCATGATGCCTGCACAAATACTCAGATTCTCATAGCATTCAGGAAATTCCAGCCACCAGCTGTCAAATTGTTTGACTGTAACAGAAATAGTCAACTTAAACCCAACTATATTAATTTAGATTTATAAACTCAGCTATATTAATTATTTTATTTTCTGCCAAGCAACAGTGATATTGGAGTTGATGGCAATTGGGAAACCTTTTTGCATATTGAATGTTACATTTGGGTGTATTTATAATAACTCCAAATATAACAATGAAAACAAAACAGTATCTGAAAGTTATTATTATTATTATTATTATTATTATTATTATTATTATTAATAATAATAATAATAATAAAATGAATGCATAGTATCCCTGCCTTACCAAGATGAGATATTTAGGTCATACTGGTTCTTTCAAAGCCTGGAGATCTCCAGCAAATTGCTCCTTTTTTTCCAGTAATTTACATCAAAGGTTTATTTTTTCACAAAAAGCAAACGAATGAATGAGTCACACTCTTTCCTGAGGAAAGCCACCTCGTTTCCATAGCAACACAGTTTGAAAATAAGACTAAACAGGACAATTTCCCCCATAATGAGTTTTAATTAAACACTTATTAGCTTTAGATGTCAGCAAATCAGTGCAGAGGATGTCCCAAAAGTTAAACACTTAAATTTAAACACAGCATCAGATTGTGTAATCATAAAAGGAGCATTTGTTCTATCGATTTTACAAGAACTACAACTGAGAAATGTAAGATAGCTTTTTAAGAATCTTCCGTGTCCTTTTAATTCAAGGTCCACTAGCATCTCTAAAACCATCCCCTCAGATAAGTTCATATTTATACATGGTGCTGTGAAGGAATGACTCTGACCGGAGGATATTAAGAGATTGGCCTGAAGATGCTGTAGTCTGTTGGGTAATTTCCCAAAGCCAAGCAGCCATAAACAAAAAACTGCATGCTTACAGATCCTCTGTACTTCCTGAAGGTTCTGGAGGAGACTCCAGTTATGCGCCTCACAGGTTTTCTTCCCCATGTGTACGGTTGTGCACCTGCACAGGTGAGAAACAGCAAAGCAGGTGGATACTGTTTGGACCAAGGCTCGGAAGACGACGACAAAGCCATCCTATACCCTTGCCACGGCATGTCCTCTCAGGTACGTTCGCTGTTAAGGATGCTGGGGTCTCCGTCATGGTTGGGGATGCTGTACAGACCTTATTTAATAGCTCAGAATGCCTCCAAATTTCTTGGAAGGAAAGGAACGGGAGTTTGATTTGGGATGAGGAGCAGAAGCAGTATTAACAAAACTGCGATAAAAGAAAAGGGACAACAATTTCAGAAAAAAAAAGCACACACAGGAAAATGAAACAGGCCTTGGGAAGGGCTACAATGGGTCCTCAGGTTCTGGCTGAGAGATAAACCATTACCCTATCTGTGTCATTGACTTGGTCTGGAGTTTTGCACTGTAAGCCAACTGTGATCAATAACGTGGATCTATCAAAATATACAATTTGTACAAGTGAGACTGAATACATGTGCACATCTAATGCATTAGTTTTGCTTTAATAATGATTTTATGGTAATAGAATGCTATAATCCTCTGAATCATGTATCAGAAAACACTGCATTGGTGCAGAAGGAAAAAGACGTATTTATTTAAATATCTGGTGTTTTGGACATTGTCATTTAGGATATTTTATTTAAGATGTTTTGCAGGGAGAATGATTAAAGTAAATTAAAAGATAGTTATGATTTCATCGACTTTGATGCAAAACATTGATTTGGTTAGCAGCACATGAAAACTGAAATAATGAATTAATCGGTGGAATAGCTTAAAATCCAACATAAAAAATTCTTCTTAAGGAATTTCATGAGAGCTTTACATTTAGGCTGTACTGAACTGTGCCAAATCCTTCCTTAGGGAAATAAATGAAAATGGATTGGGTTTCTGCCATTTTGACATTAAATTAGTTGTTGAGCACTCCAGGAGATGTTAAATTATTGTACCTGAGTCTTTTTGCGCTGTCTAATTCAGAGTATGGTCCTTTTTTCCCAATGAGATGTGATAGAGAATAACAGCTGTCTGTCCCCCCCCATTTAAAGCTATCTTCATACAGTTCCGGCTGCCCTCCAGAATCTGAGAAATGCCGGTGCTGTTTATTTCTGAGACTTCTGTTTAGCCCTGGTGGCAATGTTCTGGAAAAAGGAAAAATCTGCACCAATCCAAAACACACACACACTCCCTTAAATGTCACCCATCTGAGATGACACATGTGTGGTCCACGTCAGCGTGTGTAAGAATCTCCGAGTGGCATGTTACAGCAGCTGCCGGATGGGATGCAGAGACAAGGGAGGCGGGGGGGTAACCAAGATGAATTAGGTGGAGCTCGTATACTGCATTCTGATCACACCAGGCCTCACTGATGGACAAGTCAATTTACACCTGGCCATCCGCATTCATAAATGCGACAAATCGATTGTCTACAAATCATTGCATAGACAACAGCTTGTTTTTTCATGGAATTTGGACATTAACATGCCAAAATATTTTCTTCCAGAAAATATCATACAAAAATATAGTTTTAAAACTGTAGTTCCCTGAGGCTGCAGGTATTTTACATTCATTATGTGTCAGAAGCTGTGGTAAAGACACTAATGCGTTCCCTACATCAGTGGCGCAAGGCTAACTGGAATCTGGGTTCCCGAGGAATAGTTGATTATACGGGTGGTGACTCATCGCTGTTCATGTCAAACATGGGTGGAACAACCTGTCTGTAACTCCACTTCTGGGTAAAAATTGTGCAGTTTCTGCTAAAGCACCAGCTCACAAACATGTTTATTTTTTATGGAAAATTGGTCTTTGTTTATGAAGTATGTTGAAGCCATCACTGCATTACATTTTTTTAGGGTTCAGGCACGTTCCGTGCAGAACCCTTTTGTTCTTGTCTGGATTTTTTTCATTATTCTGATTCTTTCCTGAAACGCAACGTCCGGCCCAGCCCAGCCCAGCCCGTAAGTCTCAGCAACACCCAATTTGGCTGCAAGAAGCCTATACCCACCCACTAGTCAGGTGCCAAAAATGGACCCATTGCCCTTGAAAGGGGCTCCACAGACCTCATTTTAGTGTTTCTATAGCAATGCGATTGTGACATCATAAGTTCTACCGACTTCTGACCCAAGCAAAATGCTTACAATCTTTGTTAATTTGTATAATTCCATGGCCAGCCAATCAGAATTTGGCTGTTCCAGCCCATTTTTTTGGCAAATTTTCAAAATTTGCCCAATTTGCCTTGCATACTAGTTTAAGGATTTTCATCCAATCTGCACAAATTTCGTATCATCATAATCAGCAGACCCAGCTGGTCAAAAATTGTCCCAAAAATCCCATCTATGCCATTCAGTGTGGTCTATGGCCACACTCAAATTGCTTATCCCCCACCACCAGCCTATGGCAGTACTGCATGCTTCAGCCCATTTAAACCAGTCAAGCACTGCTTACGTCAACCCCTTAATCAACACTGCTTGCGTTGGAAGTATAGCTGGTAAAAAGATATCTCAGAAATCCTATATGTGACATTTTGCATGTCTACAGGCCACACCCCAAGTGCCTATGCTCCCCAAATGCCTATGGTGCTTCACCGTTTATGCCAACACTGCTGCAGGCCACGTTCCAGGTGCTTTTGCCCCCCAACTGCCTACGCCAGCACTGTATTCAACAACGCATGCTACACATTCCAGCACTGCCTGGCCAAAGGCCACTCCCCAAGAGCCTATGCTCACACTTGCCTATGCCAGCACTACATACTACTACATGCAAAGTCAACAGTGACAGCGTGGACTAACCAGGTATTACTGGAATGGGTATCATGGGTTGAAGCAGGCAGTGCCAGCATAGGCAGTTGGGAAGTCATAGGCACATGGGGTGTGGTTGAAGTAGGTAGGCAGTGCTGGCATGAGCAGTGAAGCATACAGTGCTGGCATAGGCAGTGAAGCTTGCAGTGCTGGTACAGGCACTTGAGGGGAAATTGGCACTTGGGCTGTGGTTGAAGCAAGCAGTGGTGGCATAAGCCCTTGTGGAGCAATTGGCACATGGGACATGGTTGAAGCAAGCAGTGCTGGCATAGACAGTGAAGCATGCTGTGCTGTCATAGGCAGTGAAGCATGCAGTGCTGGCATAGACACTTGAAGGGCAATTAGCACATGGGGTGTAGTTGAAGCAACCAGTGCTAGCTTAGGCAGTGAAGCATGCAGTGCTGACATAAGCATTTGGGGACTGCCTAAGCCAACACTACTTGCTTCACCCCAAAAAATCAAACAAAGCTAGAAGTGTTTCTTGATGGTCAAAACTGCATTTGCTTTCTACTTTACTCAAGGGTGCACATTGTCCTTGTTGTACTGCATGCTTGAACCCGCTGATAACCACTTGCGATTATATTTTTATTGAAAATTGCCAGCACACACATTCCATCCATCCATCCATCCATCCATCCATCCATCCATCCATCCATTCATCCATGCATCTTACAACCACATATCCAGGTCATGGTCACAGGCAACATGACACAATGCTAAAGTACATCCTGGATAAAATTCCAATGCACAAACCGTATTTATGTCTTTTTGATAACCATTAAATATTCCCAGTACAACTAGTTTGTTTTTTTTTTTTTTTTGAGGGGGGAGTGGTTTTTTGCCCTGAACCAAATAGAAAAAGCTTTCTTTTACAATTCACAAAAGTGTGAACAATGAAGTATCAAATTTACTTCCTTCCAAACAAGTTTAATTGGATTCTCGGGGACTTTTCCTTTTGTTTATTATTTGCTTACTGTTTGTTTTGAACTGCAGGAGAATAAAAAATGTGGAAAAAAATACTCTTTCTGTAGCTTTGTTTGGGATTATCTGCATTCCTTTATGACTGGCTCTCTCATTTCACTATTGACAAATTGCCTAAGGAATTAAATGAATGAATAGGCAAATAACAAAAAAGGAATGAAAAACACTGGTACTTCTGTCTGGGATAACAAAACAGCAGCAGCAACCATATTCATATGAAACAACGGCAGGAAATTGACGTTGTCCTATTTCCGTTGCCCATTTCCTCTAAATTCAAGAGTAGTCTAAGTTTAAGCTCCTGGGTTAGGTTTCATTTGTCTCCACCTCTTAATTTGTTGTATACCGGATCCCTTTCCCAATGCCTGGCAACCTTTGGTTTGAGTTCTTTTGAGTACAAAGAATGTATACACAAAACTATCTGAACACCATTTAAGCTACCAGCTTCTTGACCACTGTATATTATATTGATTTTACACATAGCAAGTCCTAACATCAATTCTTCTAAGTGGAATTTAAGCTTATTCAGTTGTAAATTTGAATTTTAAGACTAATATATGTTCAGCAAAAATCTCTCAGGATTTTCTGATATGTACATGTGATTTTTCACAGCAAGTTGGCAATACACATACACTCATGCACACACACACACAGATATGCAGTAACAGGTGTGGAATTGATATATGAATGAGGTACATTTGAAAGAAATAACAGTTAAAAAATGTGCAATGTCAAAAAAACTCACTCACTCATCAACCTGTTTTCAAATTTAACCAGACACCCATGATTAGACAGCATCCATCTTTTGTTTTTCAGCTTGCCCGTTACTCAACAGAAGGTCTCCTACAATTAGGACCCCTAGGTTCAACCACATTTCTGCCCGACACAAAATGTCTCATCGATGATGGCAGGGGTCGTACTCCAAGCTTGAAAAAGTGCGATGCTGTTTCTCGAATATCTCAAAGGCTTTGGGATTTCACCCAGGTGGGCAGGTGTTTTACTTTATTCACTGCCTTTTCATGTATGAAGTTGAATTGTATTAGCACAGACATAAATTCTTGAAAGTATCATTTTTTTTGAAAATTTGAAAAGATATTGATTTTCTTTCTCTATATATAGTATTGCAAGAATTTCTGTTCATAAGCGAAATACCAGGCATGTAAACCCTTTCTACTGAGCATCAGCTCCATAGTACTTTAGAATAAGTGTTTCGGTGTTAAATGCAGTTCAGACTGAATGGTATCTGAGGGCACTGCATCAAGGAACATCTTAGCAATCCCAGAATAATTTTTCATAAGTAATGTGATCTTAAGCGTGACATGAATTTCTTGCTAATAAGCGCTGTTGGAAAATTGATGATCGATTTCTCTCGGTAGAATTTTCAAGGTTCCCACTATATCTCCCTATCACACTCAAACCATTCAAATGCATGTGTTCAATGTGTGTATGACATCACGGTTTTCTTTGTTCTTAACTTTATGCACAAAGAATGGGCCAATCATCAGCAGGGACACCGGAAGGTGCCTGGAAGTGGAGATGTCCAAAGACGTAAACTTCGGTCTACGCCTGGTGGTGCAGAGGTGTTCAGGACAGAAATGGATGATACGCAATTGGATAAAGCACCCCAGACATTAAGGACACCTTGGGAGTCACTCCAGGCTTTGTTTGGAAACATGGAAAATGGACACACTACAACCAAGCTGTGGAAGGAGAGGCCTTGAGCCCCAGAAACAGAAGGCCGTGCAAAGACGACAGTTTGTCGTTTTGAACAGGCATCATGTTTACTGTCCCTATCTCTTGGGCAAGAAAAGCTTAAAAGTATTGAATCATTGACTCATACGATAAATTAATACAGGCATATTCCTATGGGCCATGGGCTCAGCACTCTTGGCAAAGCATAATAACTAGAACAGGCTTCGATCTGGAATGTCCTCTCCGCAAAGAATAATGGCATGATGAGGACGAGCAGGTGATGAAGGTGTAGACGCATTAGTTGATTACCAAGACTGCATTTGGGTCCTGATAATGGCCATTTTAATAGCTGGCAAGAGACTTCTGGATCACAACACAACCCTGACTGGATTCATCTATTCTCATAAGACAAGTGCTGTTTATTGATTTGTTTTTTTTTTTTGTTAATTTAATAACTGATGCACAACTTTAGGATTGTTCACATAAGGATTTATTATGTGCCTTTCTCCATTATTATGCTTTGTGTGACCTGGGAATGTCTATTCCTAAAGCATGTGTAAATGATTTTATGGAAAAAGCTAATTAAAGACATTCAAATACAAAGTAATGTAAAGACATTATATAATATATTGTAAACCTGGACGAGGCTGCCACATTCAGACAGACACTATTATAATAAATTGTTTATATGACTGATATACTGACTGAGTCTTAGCTCCATTCTTCAATCCATCTTTCAATCCTTTTGATTTTGATGACCATTAAGTGGCTAAGCGCATTTTATGCTAATAGCATAAATTTATGACTTAATGTAGAACGTAAGACAGACAGAAGAAGATTTGTGACAGTTTTGGTGGTAGTTTGGCAAACATGTTTAAACTAAAGGTCTAGTTTGTGCATCAGATGCATTGACTTTGTCTTTTAATAAAGTCTCAAACAAAACACACACAACCTTAGCAATTCATAGCTTCCAATCAGGCTAAATGTGTCTTTGGACTACATGGAGAAACTTGCGTGAAACAGGGAGAACATCAAAACACCACACTCACAAGGTGAAGGTCAAAGCATAACATCCACCCCTGAAGGCCTGAGGCAACAGTACTGCCCATTGGGCCACTATGGTGGGTTCTATAAGCTGTCAGATATAAACCATATTCCATGTAAAGACATCATAGCAAAGGATTACAAAACATCAGTGGGATTCCACTCTGTTTGAAGGGAAGAAGAGAGTACCATTTCACCCTGTGTCCAGAGTTTTTCTTTCAGTCGCAACTGAGACACAGCCAGCTTTACAACTTCTTAGTAAAAATCAAAATGACTACTAATAGCTATTGAAGATTTGCTATATCTCAAGTCCCTCAAATACACTGATGCAGGAGCTGGTGGAAGACCCTAAACATGTTAAGTTTCATGTTATCTGTAGCGATTTCACTAGAAACACAACAGACCAGACGAAAGTCTGTCTGAATTCAAAAGCATTCTTTGACATTTCAATGTCCTCTGTTGGTGTCTAGGGTTTTACTACCACTAACATTAGAAGCGAGGGGGACAATAAAAAGCATGGCTGCTAGCCCTCATTCTTTAGCTCTTACTATGAGAGCACATAAAAAGGTGTTTAACAAATTTATCATGAATATTTATCAGATGGGAAAATAACATTTGTTCAGCAACAGGTACAAAAGACAGGCACTTAAAATGAGAGGAGTAGCCATAGTGTGCCTTTCTGTCACATTTCTGATTTAATTTTTAACCCTGTTTCTGAAAACTGGAAACGTTACAGCTCCTCTGCTACCTCAAGTTAAAGAAATAAGTAAACAGATATTGAGCCACTGTAAAGTAATGAAAGACTTTATTTAACATGGAAACCTGGAATGAGGCGTGTAGCTGGTAAAATACCACAAAGACATGTACCAAATGGAGGGGGAAGGTCTCATCAGAACAACCGGTATAAAAATCATTACTGACTAGGTTCATTATTCCTTTGGTCAGCATGATGAAGCTGAAGATCTCATGTTGCTGAATAAACATGATAATTTCATTTAACAACTCTAGCCATACTGAGGCTGCTAGTACTACACTGAAATTTTTGTATAGCTATCTGCTAAAACCCTCCAAAATAAATCCTTTTTTGTGGCATTCGCTGTCAATCCACACATCTCACCAAGCCTTGGAAGGTAATTGGCACAGAAGAAAATGGGTCCACCAAGTAATCAAAGCAGAAGACAATCTCAATATTATTTTGACTAAAAGACACGATATCAAGGTCCTTTTCCAAATGAGAACAATACTTTTTAGCATGTGAGTTAAACATGCACCTCTGCCGTATTGATATGATCAATGATAGATAACTAAAAATATTTTTGGCTTGCCTGCTATCTTTCATTAAAAAGAGGGTAGAGATTAATACCCGCTATATATCAATATAGTGAACTGAAATTTGTCCAAGCAATAATTTGCCCAATGATTTGTATACATGTTTTGTTTAGCTCCAAAGAGAAGCTAAATAACACTATAGACGTTTAACTCCCTCAATCCAACTTAAAAAAAATAGAGGTAACGTTTAGATCCTAATTTCTCAGTAAGATTCAACTACTTTGTTATTAAAATGTATCAGTTTGTTTTGGGACTCATTTTGTCTGGCTTAGGCTTCACCTATAGGAAAAAAAATAATCCTACTTTTAAGTCCAATAGAACAGCACATAGATTTTAAGGTACCATTAATCATCTAATAAACATAATGAAAATCTAAGAGTCTTACAGTCAGTAGTATTCTCTAAATTGACTTTGTTCACATAAGGTTAATCGTTTCCCAGTTGAGCCTAGAACACAACAGGAACATTAAAAGAACTTGCTAGAGCAAGTCAAACAATTCTACGCTTAAAAAGCACCACAGATACTCTATGAGCTTGGTTTGGCTAATAAAGTAATCGCACAAGCTACTCAGATATCCATTTGAATAGTGGTGCTTAAACTATATGCAATATAGTTCCTAATATAATATGCTGTATATCTCTCTATCATTTGAAAGAACATCATCTATTCTTGGTTCTCATTGTGAAAAATGAGGCCACCAAAAAAAAATTTTAACGTGCCTTTGGGGTGAATTTTCCCATCTTAGTCCTCCTTTCAAAGCGAACTGCTTGAGTGTCTTTGAAACCTTGATTGCTCAAAGCTCTGCACACCAAAATTGCACAACACAAAGAATCCACACGTCCCGATCGAAATCCAAATCACACAACACAGTCTTCAGAAAGTGGAGAAGGCAATTTTCTAAGAAAACTGTTAATTCTATTTTTGTGCAATTTTCTGCCCTGATGCCGGAAGGGTATAAATGGAGAAGTAAGACTATTTTTTTTTACTTTCCATCTCATCTCATGGCCAGTATATATTTTTTTCCCATCAAAACAATGTTCAAATGTTCCCTGAATCATTCATTTGTAATATGCTAGGACTTTTTAATTTGAACAGCCACTGAGAGAAAGAGAACATAACAAAATATCCATCTGAGTGAAACGTCTATGGTCTCTCATCAGAAAGTTTCCATATTTCTTGGACCCTGAAGCCTCCGCTGATCATTTGCAGCATCAAATAACACCCCAGTGCTAAAGTATAGTGTCAGCTCCTGGATTTATTCCATTTGGATCCAGATATCCATTTTTTTGAGTGAGCTGATGCCCTACTACTTCTACGTGAAGCTTTGTAATTACATTCACATGCTCTAACCGTAATTTTGCTTCCAGTCAGGGTACCATGCTGTATTGAAACATGGTGGCGTGTCACTGATCATTTCTTGAAAATGATGCATCACCCTTCTCCTTGCTTTCCTGCACACATCAAACTGTTTCGGTTAACCTGAGCAGGAAATCGAACAGAACAGATCAAGGCAGATTCATAAATCCTTGATTTTTTTTTTGGTGCAGCTTTAACATAAAGACACAATAATGTTCTACTTGTAAAGTTTCTGCTGGATAAAGTTACCGATATGCAGCCATCATGAAATAGTCTTCACACTCCAGTTTAACACCTATTCTGTCCAAAGTCTGAGGAAGACAAACGCTTAGCAGTCAAGGAGAAACCCTGTTGGTTTTAAAACCGATGAAAATGCACTGAAATTCTCTTATCATTGTGGGAAACAGGTTGGTCTCAGCGCGGTCATTAATCTTCTCCGCTTGACCTTTGCTGAGTAATAGCCTGTGGTCAATGAATAGTGCATTAGGGAGTGACAAAGAGGCTGGGGGGGTTTCATGGAGGAGTTCACCTAACCTGGATTTGTCTCTACTGCTGTTTTCCACTTTTGTGTTTCAGTAACCTCTGCCCTTGGTCGACTGCGGTGCCTCCAGGTAGGAAATCAAAGGCTGGTGTTATTCAAAAAACATTCCAGCATCTTCCAGAAGGGGGCTGAAAAGGAGAAGCGAACAGAGGGTGCAATTGTGCCAGACCACCGCAAAATGCAAGGTTGTTCTTTGTCCTGAGGGGTGCTTGGTGTTAACATCACAGTTGGACGAATTTCCTTGGCCTTGACACCAAAATTATTAACCGAGTACAGCCTGGTGTGTCTCATGTGGTGTGCCATAAACATCCTATTTCAGGATGGGTGGACGTGTGCGTAGGGACCTTACTACATTGAGGATGGGGGAAAGGACCTGATCAAGCGGCATCGCTATCCATTGAAAGAACCCTCTGTGCTCGTCTTCTACTCATTTTCCTAGGATGTCCACCACCCTGTCTTACACCATTCTTGCCACCTAGTAGGACACCTAACTTAAGGACATAAAAAAAATCAAGACTAGATATGTTTAAAAATGTCAATCTGACATTTAAATTACATGTTGAAATGTGATCATGTATTAGAGCCACAAGACAGATTAAAGTAAGATTGCTGATGATGTACAAGTCTTAATGGGATGATGATGTGACTCTGGATTAGGTGTCACTGCCTGCAGCTGAAGGTTGCAGGTTCAAATCCCACAGATGTTAAAATGTTCATATCACCATTGGGCTCTTAAGCCCAGGTGCTCCAGGGTTGCAGGACACTACATGAACCTGCACATCAACTCGCAATCTTGCTGATGTTTGTAGATCTTAGTGCAACATTTGATACTATTGACCATGACAGTCTTTCAGACTGACTAGAATCCTTGGTTATTAAAGGCAGGGCTTGTCCTGACTATGGTCTTATCTTACTGACCGCTACCAGTTTGTTCATGCTAACTATGAATCCACTGACTCTACCAGAGTTAGATATGGTATTCCACAAGGATCAGTGTTGGGCCCCTTGCTGTTTACCTTGTATTTGCTGTCACTTGGTACCATAATTATGGTATTGATTTCCATTGCTACACTGATGATACACAAATATAAGTATCAGTTAAACCTGGAGAATTGTCACAATTTTCAAAGATTAAAGACTGTTTAATAGATATTATGAGTTAGATGGCCAGCAATTTTTTACTCTAAAATCAAGATAAAACAGAAGTAATGTTTCTTGGTCCTAAAGTGGTTTGAGAACAGCTCATGTAAAATTTAATGGATGCTCACTTAAACTGAGCACATTGGTTAGAAATCTTGGTGTCTTAGTGGACCCAGACCTGTCCTTTGATGCTCACATTAGGAATATCACTAGAACGCCTTTCCTCCATCTGAGAAATATAGCCAAAGTTTGGAAGATGCTGTCCTTTGATGATTCTGCAATACTAACCCATGCTTTTATCAGTTCCAGATTGAACTACCATAACGATCTGTTCTCTGTATATGACTCTGTGTTGTTACACAGACCTCAGCTGGTGCAAGATGCTGCAATGAAAGTTTGAGCATATTAGCCCTGTACTGTCATCTTTATATTGGCTTCCTGTTAAGTTCCGTGCTGGCTTTAAAGTGCTATGACAAACATATAAGGCATTGCATGGTCTGGTTCCAGAATATGTATGATCTTTATGTTCCACCCCCCCCCGATTTGCTTCACTGTCAGGGGGCAGGTTATTTATTAGTTCCAAAAGTAAAAAATATTGGGCTGCAGAGCATTCTCCTACAAAGCTCCTCAGCTGTCGAAAGGTCTTCCAGCAGCAGTGTGGGACTCTGGCTCACTCTGTATCTTTAAGTCTAGGCTTAAAACACACCTGTTTAGTCTAGACCTTATAGTTACTCACTCCCCAGCTAGGCTATAGTCTGAGGTGTAGAGCTGGGTGGGGATCATTGCCATTGACTTTGGATGAACTGTTCTGTCAGTGCTGTCACTCCTGCTTCACACATTGCTGTGTGTTGTTGCCATTCAGGGATTCCTCATGCCTGTGTCCCCACCGTCTTCTCCCTAAGAGCTTTGTTGCCATATATAGTTATGCTGGGGCTCTTGCTGTTTTATTGCAATTATTCTGCCATCTTAAATTGCTGTTCACCTCATGTACTTTTCTCTCTCCCCCAACCCCCTTTCTGGGGTGTCACTTTTGGAGGTCTGAATTCAAGAGGTCCCATTTTTTGTCTGCTGGCCTACCATACCCTTCCTCCCAGTCACCTGTCCACCCTGACCAGCTTGCCATCACCTGAGTCAACCTGCTCTTCAACCCAATCACCTGCCTGTGTCATCCAATACACTGCTGTCCATCTGACTGTTCTACCTCACTGTTGTTCACCATATTGTGTCAATGAACCTCTCCTGCCCAGTGCCAACCAGAGGAGGATGGGCCTCCCCCTTGAGTTTAGTTCCTCCAAAGGTTTCTTCCTCCTGAGGGAGTTTTCTGTTGCCACTGTCGCCTTTGGCTTACTCTGTTGGGACCATGGGCCCATGATTATGTAAAGCTTTGTGACAATACTCCTTGTTAATGGTGTTATATAAATAAAACTTAATTGAATTAAGTTTATCTTTTCAGTTTTTTAAATCTATAACAGCAAAGAGTTGATAAAGTTATTTCATTCATAGTCTTCCTGGAAAGGACAAGGAAGAGCGACTTGGCTGTTGTCCATGAGTTCAGAGACGCCTGCTCTTTCCTCCCACTTCAGACATTAATTTTAACGTTTACACTTAAATAATTTTAGGTATTCATCCGTAAAGCCTCCCCTTAGTTTTTTCTTGACAGCATTGAACATTGGACTCCCTAATGTCTAGAGAGTAGAAGCAAACTTTTGAAGAAATATAACCACTTAGGAGAAGAACTTATAATGGTAGTTTTCGAAATTGCAAGGGAATATGGCAAATTAACTACTTAATGCCCTTTAAATATTGATTTCATGATTGTATAAATTGCTGCCTTTCTTGTGCGCAGTCAGACGATGTGCTCTCTGGGTCAATGTTATGGAAACCCTGGTCTGATGAGAAAAGTGAAGGAAACTGGTGTGGGGGAACAGATTTTGAAGCCACTAATGAGATCTCCAGAGATACAAAGAACTCCATGACACAATTAGGTCCAGTGTATCTGTGCCTCCACCGAGCTGAAATTACTGCCGGGGACACATACAGGAGAAGGACTGCAGTGTGTGTGGGTGTATGTGTCTACTGGTAAGTAAGATAATATGTGTGGTTTCTCTAATGAAAGCTTACAAGACAAAGTAACTTAAAAGTGTGAGCTTCTACCAGTAAAATGTACTTGGGGGAAAAACAATTTAATAGTGAGCTTAAAACTTTTAACATTGTTCATTTCTCCCTCCTCATCTGTAACCTTAGTCGATCGGCTCTGTGTAAACATTATTAGAATGCAACCAAAATAATGGTGCAATCTTGGGCTGTGTAACAATTTGTGGGTTCTTTTTTCTGCATTGTTTATGCCGTCTGTGGTGAAAAAAATCACTGGAAATAATTTCCCTCTTAAAGCCATGGTGTCAGTCAGTAGTTGACATAATAAAGTTTATCAGGAATGACTTCTGGTAATAGTGGGCCTCTGGGCCACATTGAGTTTCAGTCATTGTTTACGTTCATCGATCAAGTAAACAACTTTTCAGGCAACTTGACAAAAGAGTCTAGTTCTTCCATCTTGACAAGGCCTGTTTGTTGATGTATCCTAGCTGGTACCAAATTTCATGTAACACTGTTGAATTATTGCAGGGATTCGTTGACAGATTTTAATTAATTTTCCACAGCAAGACTGACAATTAAAAAAGAAAACAAATTTGCTGATGACATAGCAATACCTCTGAGGAATTTGAGAAATAGCTGACAATCATGCACTTTCCATATCCACACACAATCCATTCACGGAAGTGTACAGCTTATGTTTTGTACAGCCCTTATTCTCCATTCTCTGGGACAGCCAATTGGACCTGAGTGCTGGGTAGTCCCACGAACCTGCCCCAAACACAAAACATCGATTCGTGTCTCGCTGCTCGGGTCGAACAGCGCCCCAGTAGTGAAAAGCATGTTGTGCTCTTGCATGAAAGAGGGGAATGCTTGCAGTCTTCCGGTGCCCGGAACCTTCTTGCGATTTTGAGAAAAGCCAACAGATGTGCGGGAGGGGGTGATGGATTAAGGCATCAAGGCAGCGACGGGGACAGGGACCAAGGATGCGTGGGAATAGGGAACGAGGCCCACAGTGAAAGCGGCAGCCATAAGGCAATGAAGACCAAGTTGGCCAGCACACGGGCTTCCTGGAATCAGTCCCATGCTGACGAGTTTTGCGTGGGAGTCGACAGAGTAAAAATACATGGATGTTATGTATTCACGTGTCATCTAGGAGTTGAGATGTCAAAACACTGAAATGTTTCCTACACCCTAAATGGGTGTGACAGAGAAAATTAAGATAACATCGTGGCACTGATCATTGAATGCTAATGTAAACATGTATTGCCAAAAACCATTCCGATTTTGGTTGGTAAACCATGTGTAAAATAGGTTCACAACTCAATATGGTGCTGGACGATAATACTCTCCCCATGGTGAGGAGCGAAAAAACAATGTCAGACTGGAGAAGCAAGTCAGGAGCATTCGTATGGGCCATTAGAAGGAGGAACTGTCTCTTCAGAAACAAAGTGATTACTTCCTGCCACACTATGGCTTAGAAGTCTCCTACTTTCTGCTCATGCACTCATTACCGTGTCACCTATAGGAAAGTAAATCAGAACCATCCACAGATGGGAACCGGGTCAGAACTGGAAGTGACCAGGGCAACACAAAACAAGTCAGCTCAACAGGTGGAAGAACAAAAATGAAAAATTTATGGTGTGCTTTGGGGCCAAAAGGAAATCAAAACAAGTATGGTGCAGTTACCCACTGAGTACCAAGTGAGCCTTGCTAACTGGTCCTTAGCTGACACTGCATCCCAAGATGTATGACAGTCAATCCATCCTTCTCAAAGGTGAAGTTTTGTCTGTGAAGGCCATTCCTCCAGATGTCTTGCACAGCAATAAGATGATGAAGTACTAATGCATGTGTGGGAGTCAAAACTTAAACAATGCCCCCCCCCCAATATTTTTGCCTATAAAATAGTTGTAAAACATGTATTACGACACTCCGTGTTTTGAATATGTACAAATGATTGGCAGGATTGAGCATACAACCACCAGTGGCCAGCTCAAAAGGTTGTAGGCTCCGACCGCAGTGCTAGTGGGCTTGTATGGTCATTATATGTTAACTGTTTCTGCAGGCAGGACGCAATGCTCGTACGCTCCATATCATTTGTGTTATGGATATTTTTATGGTAGCTGGCTGGGCTGATAAAAAGATTAGGAGTGCAATAATCATGTGAGGCTCTGTAACAATTATATAAAAAGCTTTTTATTTCCATCTTTAACAATCCCTAATATTACAGACATAACAAGGAGAATAATATGGCATCAGCAGAAAGGGTGGAACGTAATTCAAACCGTTTTTATGGCAAGAAAAAGGAATGGCCCAAAAAGCTGCTTTTATGGACCCATCCTTTTAAAAGATTAGGAACATTTAAGCTTATTTGAGATGGAGACTGTTGGTCCGCTGTGGCAACCCCTGACAGGAGCAGGCGAAAGCCAATGATGATGATGAATGATGAAGAACATTTAAGCTTATTTGAGGCAGTAAAATGATCCATGTGTTACAAACTAAAGGGAGCTTAAAACGGCAAGGACCTCATCTGAAGCAGATTGCCGCCGAGGTGGTGTGCACATAAACATCGTCTTTAACTTGTCTTCCTGCCACCTCGGTCTTCGGCAGATTTGCTGGCTTCTCTGGTCAACATGGGGATTGTGACTTTTCGGTTTTCATCCTTTCCTTTTTTCTGAGACAGCATCAGAAGAAATGATCTTAGAATTACTTTGGCACTGGGTCCAAAACAGGTGTTTTGTCATGTCTTTTGTTATGGAGATATCAGGTTTGTCTGAAGGTACAACGGATTTCACCACTGCAATCTGTAAATCGTCCTGAGAAAAAGATGACAGGAATTGTTCTATGCAGTGTTGGAAATGTGCATATAGTAATTATGCTGCCTTCCTATGGCAACATTTCATTAACGCAGAGAGAAATCAGTTGGTGTACTTGGTATCTTCAAGTGGGATCCTATGCCATAACGGTTAGTGTGTAGGATAGGCGTTTCTGGGGATCAGTTTCTCCTTCTGTGCTCGATTTCTGAAGTAAAATGATCTGTCACTTAACATTACGCCAAAGCAACAGCCGTGACAGGATTCTACAGTAATTCTCAGGTAGATCTGGGCAGTAGTGTGTGCCAAGCGTGGTCTCTCTCATGAAGATGTCTCACCATCTTTCCTTGACTGTTCCAAGCCTTGGTGTCTCCCTCATATCTCGAGGTGATCATCCTCCAGTCCACTTCCCCGCAGCTCTCTTTTTATGCCAGGGCTCACTGGCTGTGCACCAGCATGGTCTGATTCCAGGATAGTACGATAAATAGCCCCAACAATTGCACTGCACAAACAACATTATCCTCTGCCTGTAACACTGAAGATGCCAGAAAATATTGTGCAGTTAACCAGCCGATTTAATGCTGGTAAACATTCAATAACTCTGCTTCTTCTCCACAAACTAAGGAAAACTTTTCAAATCCAGTCCAGGATGAAAATCCATCAGTGCATCCCCTGATTTCATACAAGCATGTCCGGCTGTTTGACTGAAAATATGTTCCTGACAGAAAATACTCTTTTTAAGAATGTTTCAGCATTTTAATGAAAGTAAACATGCCTTTAACTTTATAAATTGATATCAGGACTTATTTATTTCTTTCAGAAGTTTAATAGAGGATGTTTTCCTCCACTATAAAATACTCCAAAGGGAAGATGCATTTCATTTCCAAACTCTGTAGACCTGAGTGCCTTATACCTCCAAGGTTGGGCAGATGCTTTAGTGTGGACAAACATTTTTGAACCCACGCATCTTAGGATGCCACCTGCATTGGAGCTCCACCCTTGGTGGAGATCCGCTACAAAGCAGCCAAACTGAATGCCTCGTCTACGGCATAAGTAAACACAAGCTGGCCCCGTAGACGATATACAGTGAGGAACAGGCCCTTCGGAGCACCTAGCTCTCAGTTCTGCGTTAAATGCTTGAAGCCTCACTGTGGCACTTCCTGCCCTGGGTGCAGACAATCATTAGTCCAACTGACTTGACAGGAACATGAAGAAGAGCACCAGCTTAGAAAAATAAGGAGGCTGCAAAATACTTACTCAGCAGGGGAGTAGCCATTGATGGAGGTGGAATACAGGCCGGCACTCGGGCGATTTCATCATGCCTGCATTTCTCTGCACGTCTAATGTAGATAGTCTAGTCAAGGGAGTGTAACTGGATTTCAACATATAGCTAGGATTCATTCAGAATGACATATGCTACAGGATCTTGAGTTGGTCACAGACTATTACATATAAAAGTGGTTATACTTAATCAATATTTCAGTTCTACACTCAGTCACATACTACCGTAGCCAGGATGTCCCGACTGTCTTAATCATATTGTCCAATCATCCATGTCCGATATTCTTTGATTTTTAAAGCATTAAAAGAGTCACAGTTCTGGTCCAGTGATGTGAACACTGATGTTTCTTAATGGCTCTGGATGGTTCCTGGTGCGGCACTCCAGTTAACCAAAAAGGGCCTTTACAGAAGCAAGAACCTTACCGGCATTAGTGATGGATGTTAAGTGAGCCTGCTTTCTGGGAAAACGCTGTCAAGATGGTGGAAGGAGGCCAGCGTGTCGGGCAGCCAATGAATTTACTCATTTATGTCTTATTTCAAACAGCTGCATAGTAGCTCCACAAACCAGTTTGATTCTTGTCTAAATTGATTCCATAATGACACTTTGTCTACTGTGGGTTAGTTCTAAGGGAGTGTGGACATCTGGTACCCCCACCCCAGGGCAGAGGCAGGGCATTCCCCCCAGCTGACTGTGTGATCAGTGCAGGTGGGTAATGTGCTTTCTGTCCAGGGCATTTGTCAGTGAAAGAAATGCTGTGACATCGATCGGTGTTCCTCACGCTTGTGGTGGTGGTGGTGGGGGGGAAGGAGCGTACCTCAATTCTGGAATCTTCTTTTTCTAAGATTATTACCCCAAAACAGTAGGATATATATAGGATATGATGTTCATACTCAGACAAATCATGAAAACCCTCATGGCTGTCCTAAAAGCGAAGGAAACATCGCAATGCAGCTGCTACTACAACACATCCACAGATAAAACAAAATGGAAAAGGTCAGCTGATCAACTGCATTTGTTCATAATTCCTGCAAATTACAGCTCTGTTTTTCAAAGCATTTTTAAAGATATTGTCACACTGTTTTTGTTAACTGAATTAGTCCTCATAAAAATGTTATTGAGGAGACCTTAAGTCAGAGATTACAAAGATGCATCTTAGAGTGGCCTGAAAATAATCATCGTTTCCGCTCAGAGGAGGAATGAAATGAAATGAAATCAGAGTGAAAAATGTGTGAAGCGTTTGTGATGTAGTGGTAAATTTATTTCAAGATATCCCGAGTGGACGCAACACGATGCCAATTTCAGACATGATTCTCACGTTAAAATTCCTGTCACGTGAGTGCTCTTTCAAGTCTCATCTTTGCATCACAGCGATCACATTTTTACAATCAACAAACGCAAGACAGAAATGTTACTGCATTTCTCATCAGCCATGATGATAGTAATAACATCACACACCCATGATCGGGGCCTTGAACGACACCTACACCCTGCGTGTGTTGAGTTTGCATGTGTCCCCTTGTCATGCAGGTTTTCCCCAGGTACTCCTCTTTTTCCAAAGTCCTGAAATGGGTTGGTTGTCCATCCAGGTGTTATCCCTCCGAGCCTCGCCCCCTGCACCGGATACATGGGTGAATAATGATATTAGTGATGTAGATAGCTGCATTCATAGAGATATACAGTAATATATAGATAGAATAGTGCTTCCAAGTACACTAAAGATAAACGCATATCTGCTGACCATAGAGTCTGATCTATTTAAACTTGAAGCTTTTATCTGTGTTGGAAAGTATCTCTTCCAGGAGGGAAGGAATGTTTTTTTTTCATTTTCATTTTTAATTAAAAGCTTTTGTCTCTCGCCTCTGAGGCTTCAAACACATCACAGGGTTAGAACGATTGAAAAATAATGATAGAAAGAACAGGGCAAGCCAAGCAATTCTGAGGTTTGCAGGACGGTCATTAATTATAGCCTGGGATGTAACCATGTCTGCTTGGAGTTCGAACTTGCAACAGTCTAACCCTATTCTCCATTGGCTGGCCTTTCAGGTGGATCAGTGGCCCGGGGCATGTTCAGCATGTTAGCAGATGGATGGACGGATGGATGAACCTGGGAACTGGAGGAATCATCAGTCGCAGGGTGTGCACATACATGAGAGCTGCTGGACACTGGATCCAGCTGCCATTTAAAACCCTTTCTCCCCTCTGTTCTGCCACATGAGAATCAAATTAGGAGCACAATGTTGCTTTTTACATTGCTTCTGCAAAGCAAGTGTTAAATGCATACCATGTGACCACTACATTGATCTGAAGAAGGAAATCCTCTAATGACACACAAAGGAATAAAAACCGAAGGCCTGGAAAAGGCACTACTTCTATCCCACTGTTCTAAAGACTATACAAATTTATTTTTATTCTATATTATTATATTGTTTTTTTGGTAGGCACAGAGCACAAATCAGCCATGTGATGTGCAGCAAAATTAAAAAAACAAAACTGAGGTGCTCTAGAAAATTAGCTATGGTTATGTTTCAGGTTCGTATTAAAGCAGGTATACTGTGAGTGGATTGTTTCTGTTGGTTAATCAGTAACATGTGGTCTGTGCCAATTATATGGAATTAGAATGTGAGTCTGTTTTAAATTTCTTTGCAGCTTCCTGGTCTCCTGCTGTATCTTTCTGGTTATATCATATCATTGAAACACAACAAAAACAACAAACCCAAGTTTACAGTTTTGTTACTAGCGCTATGAGACAATTTTGCCATAGAAAAATGATAAACAACCCATAAATCATGGAAATGAATGACCTTTAGGGGCCTCTGGTCCTTTTAAGGGCTGACAAATACTCTGCTGGTGATCTTATAAAAATATTCCTCTTATTCCTGTTTGAGAACTAAACAACAAACTAACAGGAAGCCGGATAACGGCTGTTTCTCTCCAGGGTGGTTTGAGATCTTTTCAAGCCCAGAAAACATTGATGTCTGCTATATGTTTTGGCACCACACTGAGAAATTGTTCTACACTTTCTTAGGATTAGTGGACTTTGACTGAGTTCAAGAGGTTTGAGGTAAAGCTCACAGTAGAATTTTTATATTTAATGCACATAACCTGGATAACCTCTGCATATTGTTTTGACAATAAAAAAAACAAGGCAAATTGCTTCCTGAAAGGCAGGCAGTTCTTCAAATGTCATGCACCATTATTCACTTTCTGCCAGCATACAGTATGTAGAAATATGTTATGTTTCTGTCTTACATCTTTCTCCCTTCCTTCTTTGAGTTTGAGCCAGTAAGGAGGGGTTTGCACACTTTGCTATTGGGCCGATTTAATGCTGATCCATTGCTGTAGAGCTGTAATTAGTTTGAGAACATCTTAAATGGTTCAAGGGTCCCCCTTGAAGGAACATCTAACGAGAACAAATGTAGGAGGGTTACTTTGAGGTAGCATTTATTAAGCGCTGGTGCTGAGCAGTTCCTAACGTCACTTTATTTGAAGGTCGCAGTTAGGTTATGTCGTATGAAACAAAATCATATTCACTTAATGCAAATTAAGTGGTACAGAGATTGGACTGTTTTTTCGTTCATCTTTATTAATGTATAATCCATTACTGGCTAAGTTTATTCTTATTGACTAAATTTTTACGTAATAAAGAGAAGGAAATTAATGGACATTTTGTAAGCTAACGGTCAAACGTGATTTAAAAATTACCCACGTCTCTTTACATGGGATGCAGGTTTAGCCTGTATTGGAACTGGTCATCCAGTTTTAAGTATTTTTTTATGGAAACCTTGTAATATAATGTGGGAACTACGTAACGTGTGTAATATCAGGGAACGCACATATTATACTGCTGAAACCTTATTGTGTTGTACCTCACTCTAGTGCATGGTGTCGCAGTCTGCATGTCATAAACAATTCAGTGTAACTGCATTAACACTAACGGTGTGTGTCTCTTGCACACCTGCATGCAGTCATTGATCCTGCTCCTGGGAGATGCTTCACGTACGCCCTTGTCATAACCTCCAAGAAGTTCTGCCTCGTTGCCTTGCCAGTTCCCAGTTCCCCATGTACTCTCCCCATGCTAAGCCCAGTTCACCCCAGTGTCCTGCCTACCACAGAACTCAGATACAACTGCCTCTTTTAACCACTTTAACCTGCCCCTGTGGTCCCCCAATCCTTCCACTCCATTATCCCTTTGGTCCTGGGAGTGTGAAGACAAGCAAACCTTACAAACCTTAACTCTTTCAGTTTGCCAGTGTCATGCATCAGAACTGAGATCTTAAAATGTGCGAACTAACGACTCAGATATACATCATGCTGTATTGTTCAGCTTTTATTGTGATATTGCTGTATCATTACCTACTTTATTTTGGTTTAACTCTTACTGACCACTATCCCAGATAAGTGCTGAATACAGATCAAGCATATTCGTATCTCACATGCGTAACTTTCAAAGGTTATTCTTTTCTGATATACAAAGAGCTCAGGAAAATCAACTTATTCATTCATAATTTAAATTTGTTTTTCAACAGTTATGCAGATTCATGGTTTATGAATTGATAAGAACATTGTAATCAAAATCATGTTTGCTGTATGCACAAGAAGTTTGGATCTGAGCATAAATTTGCAAAATTATTGATATTATGCAAATCTCAGAGAGACAGCGTGCGTTTATGGGTGTTTTTGTGAGGTTTATGATTATAATAATAACACTTAAAATTGCATTTGGTCCTTCCACTTTATGTAGGCATAAGTTTTGCAGGAATTAACTGAGGATTCGAGAGCAAACAGAACCACATGGTGTGGGAAAGAAAGAGGGACCTTCATCTGGGCCCAGGAGTGCAGACGGGTTCAACAAAAATGGTAAAGATAAACATACACCAATGAGCCAAAACATTATGACCATCCTTTCATCCCTCAAGCCATAAGACTCTTAAACAAACTAATACCACACACACACTCTCCCTTGTCTCAATCATATATTTATTATTGTACTGTTACCTCTTCATATTCCCATTGTCATGTCATCATCTCCTCTTTATTTACTAATTATATTGTCACATCTTTGCACAACTTGCTACTTTTTACGTGGTATATATCAGTTGTAAATGATCACTACCCGCTACTTTTGTATATATCACAACTGTGTACTGGTCGGCACTGCACTCTCATCGTCTGTACCGCTGTCTGCCTTGCGCTGTTGCAATGTTTGCACACGTGCACTTAATGTTGTTATGTGTAGTCTTTTGTAATCCTGTGCTCTGTGTAGCACCGTGGTCCTGGAGGAACGTTGTTTCGTTTCACTATGTACTGTACTAACTCTATGTGGTTGAAATGACAATAAAGAGCTACTTGACTTGACTAGTAGAACAACGGTTCCCTCCAAGGAGCCAGGTGTGTGAGTATTTCGAGGAGCATGACAATGACTTCAGCTTACTATCCTGACCGCTGTCTTCACCAGATTCAAAGTAATCCACCAGATGTCAATCCTACTGAACGTCTGCCGGATTACTTTGAACGATAGGTTTGGCATTTGGAACCACCAAGGACTCTTGATGCTCTGTGGAAAGCTTTGCTGTCGACACGGTTCAGCATCCCTGTGGAAACATTCAGAGGCCATAGCTACAGTACTGGTGACACAAGGATGTCATACCACCTGCTAAAAGTGCTTCTTTTCAACTTTTATAAGCTGAAGCCAGGCTTCTGAAACCATTTTCCCACACTCCTAGTGACATGGCAAGATGAATTTTCCTGCTGGAACCAACCTGTGCCATAGGTGTAGACACTCATCATGAAGGGCTGGACCTGGTTACCAGGGATGGACATGTAGCCTGGAACATTCAACACAACTGTTTCTGGTCAACACTCGCCTGTCCTTTTATATCCCCTTTTTCATTTGTACCTTTATAGGTGTGCCATCGGGCAGCTGGGAAGAGTCAATTGTTTTACGAGATGGTGGTCATAATGTTTTGGCTCATTGGTGTATAAATACATAAATAAGTACAGATTTGTGTTTTTGTTTTGTCGCAAAGTTACTAACAGCTTATTAATCTGAAAGGCTGGAGTAGGATTCCCTGGAAAATCGTTCCATAACAACAATCATTACCGTAAATCACGATGTTATTTCTTTGGCGGGGTTCTCTTCATAAGGCACATTATCGATGAATTCATGTAAAGCAGAATCTGAATCCCATATAACTTTTCTCGAAAGAACATAAATGTAAATCATACTTCCATTCAGAAATGGTTCCAAATGCCGTAGTTTGCACGTATTTAAAGTTGAAACAAAAAAGAGATTAAAAAAAGAATAGTGCCTTTCTGTTCCTACTGACCCTTTTCATTTCTACTGGGGAAAAACGGATCAGAGATGTATATTTATATCACCTTCATTGCACGTGAACTTTAATAATAATAATAATAATAATAATAATAATAATAATAATGTTAATCTTGTTCTTAATGAACCTAGAGTCCGGTTTCTATGGTGCCTGAGTTGTGCTTTCAGTCGAAGTGCTTCGAAAAGTAAGCATTATAAAACGAGGATGGCATATTACAGAAATAGTATTTAAACGACGCCACTGTGTTTGAGCAGCACATTCAGTGTGACAATCTGGAGCACGGCGCTGTGAAATAACATCACAATGGGAAACCGGAGAGCTATCAACCATCTGCTCACTTTGATGCCTGTGATGAAACAGGAAGTGCTTCATGTTTGATAAGAAAACGAGATCATGAGTAAAAAAACACAACAGCTGATCAATAATTCAGCTGTGCTGAAGCAGTCCTCTGCTCCCTCACACTACTCCCTCTTCCAAGGAGACCACGAATGGTTTGATTACGCCGTTCGGCGATTTTTCGAGATCAAATCTTGATATCCTTTATCGTTTGCCGTGTGCGGCATTCAAAAAACGGCAATTAAAAGAGCTGATCAACTACAGTTTCGGAGATATTTAAGATTTATATTTTTTGCATATATTTTGTAGCAATTACAGTTTATTTTATTTTGGTTTATTAAGACTTTTTTGCAATTTCTTGGTTGCAGTGCATCATATTATTTTACAATTGTATTAATTAAACAATTTTAAAAAGTACAATTTATGAACATTCATTCCTGTGTATTGTATAACAAATGCCCAAACACGAGTCTTATACTGAAAGTATATACATTAGAAAATATTCATTTTCTATTCAGTGTTACTTGGTTTTTCGCTCGTGTTCAGTAATGGGAGTTTCTCTTCTCACTGTCCAGCAATAATCTGTAAACACTGATGGGTTCCATTAGTTGTCTGTTTCATTGCAAAATTTTCTGCTGGTATGGGACTTGTAGTCAATCTGTATTAGGGAGTTTAAAATGCATGGTGATGTGCTGGAAGCATGTATGAAACATTTTAACAAAACTGTAGATTATTTTTATCATTTTAAAAACATACCCACCTGGAGAGAAATTATAGGTAAGGGAGTCGATCAGTCTAAAGAAAATTTGCATAATGTCCAGAGCTAGTCTAACCTTGAGACAGTTGTCAGCAGCTGTGTAATTTCTAGAACATTCCGAAGCGTTTTTGCACTGATCGGGAATGTGCCAAATTAACATCATCCATCGCATAAGGAAATAGTCATTGCTATTGGACAGGGGGACACCTGGCTAGATATACTGCACAAATCTAGGCATTGGACCAAGAAGAATGGTAACTGGACCCTCAAGTGGGGATATTTTTTTAGAGCAACTCCATGTCCCCCAACACACATCAGGAAACAGTGGGACCCCGCAACTCCTACCAAGTATACGGCACACAGGCACCACTGTGACTAGACCGGCTGACCACAGGCACAGGAATGCGCCTCACTTCAGCCTGGCATGCCAGAATCTAGGGTGTGCTCTTCCTAAGCCCCTTGACTCTCTCCCGAGGCATGGTGGCAATTAAGGAGGCATTTATGGAATCAGGCAGAAGGCTGACATTTGGCGTAGCTGAGCTGCCAAGAGACAGCCACAGTCACCTTGTACAAGGGGACCTGGTGTCCCTGTTAGAAGCCTCATGGATCCTGATTGCTCAGACTTCCTCTTAATGTGTGAGTTTATTATGGTGGCTGAGGTTTCACCAGATGGACCTCTCGTCTGCTTTTGCTGTTGAAATTCAGCAGCTGCTCTGTTGCAGGATCTCCCAATCTGTACTGAACAGTGAAGTAGATATTGGAAATTCTGGGTCCTGGGGAAGACCCCCAGAGAGGGGTGGGACTACAGGGTGACTCCATCCTTGGGGTCAAATGCCTGATGACTGCTGCTAGTGGTCTGAAGAGAGATTACTGGGGTCCGCTCAATCCCAAATCCCACATATCATACCTCCATGCTAGGTCACAGTTGACCTTGCAGTTTTTAACCCACTTATCAAGTTTAAAAAATGACATGTTTTATATAAAACCATAGTCATATATGTACATTTCGACTGGGTCAAACTTAACAAAAATATAGCGAATTTGCTGAGGTTTTGCACCATTTTATTGTTGTTAAGATATATTGGACAGACAAAAATAGCTCATGAAGCAAGAAACATTCCGAGATCAGGCCATCATTGTAAGAACCTCCATATGATACCAGTGCCGTATCGTAAAACCGTACAAATTCGGCCATGAGGCACAGGGTGCCAAAGAGAGATGAGACAACAGGAAAACAAAAAGGCAACAGTGACACTGGATGGAAAGATCAAAAAAACCTGGAGGAATAAAGAGGGAGGGGACACTGCACTGCCATGGGACAGGCTGTCATGACCGCTGGGCCGAGATAGCAGCAGAGGAATAGAGATGGCATGATGGTAGGTTTTCCTGACATCCTCACACTGCCAAGGGAGATGATTGAGGGTCACTGCATTTTTAAAATATGAAATTTTTGTGTTTGCATGGACCGGACCCTCTCGTCTACCTCTAAGCTGGATTATCAACATCTGCCAAGAGGAGGCTGGAGGTGGCTGGCAGATGTGACATGGGTGACGGTTCATTTGGTGTCTGCCGAGAGGGGAGAAGACGAGCCGTCCCTAGGCTGAGGAACTGAGAGGAGGCAGGTCCAATCAGTGCCACCGCAGGACTTGTCGGCCACGCAAAATCCCACCGTGTGCCATGTGCCTCTCATCTGGTTGGCACTCAGCGTCTTGAATTTCCACCATCCCACACATCCTCCACCAAGTGACCGACTGCCCACAGCCATTCTGGATGCTTCTGAGTGTTGTGGAAAGCTGTGCAGAAAGCAGAATTTATGGCAATCAAAATATTGGGAATACGAAAAATATATACTCTGCTTTTCAACGAGTAACACAATGGGAAATAAAAATTGAGAACCTTTTTTTTTTATTCCCAGTCACTCGAGGTACTGAAACACCAGAAATGACCGGGAACACTACCATGTGTCACACGTACAAAGACCGGCTCACAACCCGGTCATTACGGGTCATCACGGACCCGGGTCATGACGGCAAGTTGTGAGGTGGTAATGGGGTAAAGAGGGATAAAAAAATGCTACACAGATAAAGAGGAAAGGTAAACAAGTTTCCGTTTTGGTCCAGTTCGAGTCAGTTCAGGTCTGCTCTGTTCTGTTCCCATTGGACACTCACCTGATACTCCCAAGACCCAACCAACCAATCCGTAAAGCTTTAACAAGCAAATTACTTCAGTCATGGCCAGCTGGATTTCATTAACTTGGGCACTTGAGAGCCAACGGATGATGATCAATGCCTTAACCCGGTCCCCAAACTATTACAGGGGTACCTACTGCCTCACAACACCCACGGAGACAATAAATGAAGTCCTTCTACAAGAGACTGCTAAATCATGACTGTGGATGTAATTCAGAAACAATATTGAGAACATTAGTTGGATCTTTCCATGAAGTCAGTTTACTCATCACTTGGTTTGTGCTTTCATCTGTCATTTATTGATAATGGTGTGTGAAATCCCGTCCCAATGTGACAAAACACTTCTCGCTGCATCAAGGGAAGAAAAAAACTTGAACGGGATACACTCTCTATGTATAAAATGCCTTCTGGTTAAATTCTTTATTTCTTTTTCATTATTTATTCGGGAAACATGCTGCTGGTGGTTAATGGCTCTGGGTTTTAATAGTTCTGGGTGTGATTTACAGTATTATCTGAGAGATGGAAAGTCCCATCCATAAGTAACAAAAATCTGTCAGCTTTTGGAAAGCTGAGGGTTTGTTGTATAACATTTCCTTCCACGCAGGCCAGCTTTGGCTGCTGCCAGAGCTCCCAAAACAGGGGTGGATGTTCTATATGCCATTTTGCTGCCATTTACTGCCCGGTCTCTGGCCCGCCCTGCTGTTGTCCCAGCATTAGGGGCTCATTTGCCATTTCTCCAGCTGCGTCCCTCATCTCCCATACCCCTGGATCAAGACTCTTCCACTTTTGCTGTGCAATGCTGTAAAACACATAATTCCTCTCAACATGGATCCTTCAAGAAATCTGGCTACAGCTCTGCAGGTATCTTGCATGTCGGAGGCGCGGGGGGTAATCCCTTGAAGGCTAATTCCACAGTGTATCAGAACTGCTTTCTCCTAACTCCTGTTAAGATTTACATCTTTACTCTTCCATCATTATTAAAAAAATGCAACTACGTATATCCGTTTCACATTCTGTGATCTGGAATGTCACATTCAATATAATATTTAGATCTAGAGCATGGAAGGCCATTTACATTATCCTTACGTGCATGAAAACAATCTTGAATTTGTTTAGCGATATGTATGGAAACGTTATTGTCTTATGGGATTGGAATAGTGTAACATCAGGAGGGAACTGTATTTCCACAACAGGGTGCACCTCCTTGTCCATTACACAACTATGCAGAGCTATCATCAAACTTAATGACACTCGGGAGCCAGCCACCCATGCCAGAGACTGTGGATTGAAGGCATCCTTGGGGTTACTCAAGGTCAATCCACTATACCTCTTTAGCAATGCTGTTTGTCCATGTAAAGCGTATATTGTTATGATTTTTTTTACTGTTTTTCTTGACACATTAAGTCATTTTGTTTTTGTAACCAATACATCTGGGATTCTGGCACTTTGACTGCTTTGAAGCACTGTTACTTAACTAATGTTGCACTGGCATCCCATATATCAAATTCCTGAGTACCAGACCTCTTTAGTAACCAATGAATTCTGCTAATTACCATGATTCACCTTTATTGCCATGGTTGTAATTCTGATATTGTTACTACAAGTCAACATCCTTTTTCATACATTTCTGGGTTTCAGCCTCAAAGAGGACACCATTCTGCAGTTACACAGCCTGCCCAGTGTTAACACCAATCTTTTGCAATTCTTCCAAAAGCCTGCGACTGTTAAAACCACAAGCTTTAGTGTATCAACCACTTAGCTTTTTATTTTTGTGAAAGACAGATCTGAAAAAGAAACAAAAAAAAAAAAAATCTGACAATACCCTGTGGTGCTGACTGTGTCTGCTTTGAGCCTCTCGCAGGAAAGTCTAAGCTGTCCCAGAACCCACCATGTAGTGGTGCCCCTTCAGGGAAAAAATGCTGCTGTTGTTGCTGTTGTTATTCTTAATGGCCTCTCATGACTCCAGGCGACAATGAAAAGTTTCCCTGAGCTGGAAGGTAGAAGGAGGTAATACTGCAGGCAGGAACAGTGGATCAAGCATAAAATAGCCCCCACAGTACCAAAGCCACAGCATGAAAACCAGAATGAAGTGGCACAAAAGAATACTAATGGGAGACTGCAGCTCCTCGCAATGAAGTCTCAGCAACCACATAATGCCTCTCTTGCTAGGTGAGATTAACATATTTGTGACTAACAATGTTATGAACTTCAGTTTATTCAAGTGCACGCTCTCTCTCCATGCCTCCCTCCCTCCCTCTCCCTCCAACCCCTTCAACCCTCTGTCTTGCTCTCTCCCTACCTCTCTCTCACTCCCTCTCTCTCTTCCTCCCTCCCTCAGTCATCCCTCTGTTTTCCTTCATCCCTACCTCTCTCTTGCTCCTTCCCTCACAGTCTCTCCCTCTCTCACTCTCACTATCCCTTTCTCTCACTCTCTCTCCCTCCCTCCCTTCCTCCATCCCACTCTCTCCCTCCATCCATCTCTCTCTCTCTCTCCCTCCATCCATCGCTCTCTCTCTCTCGCTCTCTCTCTCTCTCTCTCTGTCTCTCTCTCTCTCTCTCTCTCTCTCTTTCTCTTT
>JAACJT020000034.1:22710419-22744467 GCA_009936485.2 Gymnarchus niloticus
CCCCCCCCGGCGAAGCGAGACCCCAGCCCCGCCAAGCCGCGCCGACTCTAAACAAGCGACCAAAACCAAAGACCCACCCCCCCCGCCCCCCCCCCCCAAGACCACGGCGCACACGGCTCTCCCCCCTTAGCAGACCACCATCTGACCATGGATCCCCTGCCGTTCGCTGCGCTTTTCATGGCTGGGTTTCTTTCCGCAGCGAAATCTGCGGCGTTTCAGACGGGTGAGTAAAAAAAAAAAAAAAAAAAAAAAGGGACACTTCTGTCATGTTGGTGTCGCTGGTCTTTGTCACCCTGTGTCAGCACCGGGACGACTATGCAGACCCGCTCCGCATAAGACACAGGATGCCTGGAGTTCGAAGCTGTCCCGGGAACTCCTTCACCGGGCTACAAACTTCTTGAAACATCTTTCTCGGTGTTGAATTCTCCGATTTCGGGTCTGGGCATTCGCGCAACTTTCGCAATGTGTAGCGATCCATCCCTCGCACAAGCAGGGGCGTGTGCAAGGGAGTGTTTTAACGTTACAGGTACGTTAGAGGAACGTTATGGGACGTTGCGGGAGCGTTCCCTGTTTGCTGGGTTGTTCGTAACAGACGTGCGGAATCATAACTGGATGGTACGGCGAGTGTGGTCGCCGATGGCCACATGCTTGAGGGTACAGTCGTTAATCATACAGGCTATTAAAAAGAGTGAATAACTCCAGATTATAGTAGTAGTGGCTCCAGATTATTAATGCACATCTTCATTTCAGTTTTCATGTAATAGCGACCTGAAACTGGAGGTTAAAATGCGTTTTGAATGTGATGCATTGGTGAACCATGATGATGTTGACTGGATATTTAATACAGAGGGTAGTACGTCCCGGAGAAAGCGCAGAATCGCCCCCTCACCCTTGGAATTAAACGAGGAGACAAAGTTAACAAAATGAGAATCAGTCCCGGACAAATGACAGTGCTTACAGCTTCATGGAGATCTACACTGTCCCCTCCAGTCTGAAGACCCCCGACCCCCCCTGTCCAAACGGCACACATGGAGGGGCATCTCGTTTCAAATGAGACCCCCCGAGGAAGAAAGAAATTATTCACTTACACATTTAATAAGAACCACATAAACCGACGCAGGCTTGCTGTAATTTGTGTTATGTTTCATGTTTTAAAAGCAAATCCTCGTGCTTTGCTTTTTAATTTTTGTTTCTTAATTATATCCTTGGACTCAAATTAGAGGTTTTAACCATCTGGGGACTGTAAGTACGTCCATCTGCACCTATACAGTATGTATTAATGTATTTAAAGCTGCGGCGCTCTGTTTTTTTTTAATCTTTTCGTCCAAGAATGTATAAATTGATGAATATTTACTAGAAAACATTAGCAGAGTTTAATATTCTGGCGTCTGTTTTGTATGTCACCAATGAAATATTTTGAAAGCGGAGTAAATCCGCATGTATGCGTGTTTTTGCGCGGAATTCGGAATAAGGCGTTTCGTTTTATGCATGTGATCTGTCACTAGTATTTATTACCGTACTCATTCTACAAACAATAATAGCCTTTATTAAACTCTCCTGCCCACTGAGTCTTTTCGCTTGCGTGGTTTTTATTACCCATACCGATTACTTATCCCGCCATTGTCAGTGCGACGTGTTTTTTTTATGTCTGAGTAACTGCGAGTTAAATAATTCAGAACTATTCCAACATTCTCTTGAACGAAATATACGGAATTCAGATACAGAATGGACCCATTCTTGCATGTACCATTTTCACTAAGGCGAAGTAAAACCGTAGAGAGAGACAGGAATTTAATCGTGGTCCTGATAGATTTTGTGCCCTTGGAAAGGAGACAAAGATATAAAGATGGCAAGATAAAACGATCTGGTGTTATCAATGTGGCTGTGAAATGACCAGACCAGTTTCTTCTAGAATATACACGATTTGACCTATTAACTTATCAGATAGAGGTCACACCGACGTGCCTTTAAGCAGGAGTCTTGTTGTCTCTGTTGCAGATTTTCTTATGCTCGTTGATGCCTTCAATACAGCTTCAACCCTTAATTATTCCTCTTTTAATGATGCATACTCCTCAAAATATGTAGGCTTGATGGGCAGCCTACAGCTATTTTACTAGGACATGTAAGTTAGTTGGAGGATGTGGTGTATTTACCCAGGACTGCACAGTCATCACAGGGTTAAGGGGAAGTCCTAGCAGATCTGCCAAGTCAAGGCTGCGTGAGAAGAACTGGTGGGTCCAGCCATTTCCACATGACTTTTGCATTTTTTGCTCCCATGGCGGACTACAGTCAAGAATTTTAATGGTAATCATCCCACGTCAATCTGGTCATCCAGTTTTGCATCCTCTAGGATGAAAAAGATTGCCTGTTGAAAGGCCCAATTGTAGAGTCTGAGGTTTTTGGAGGAGGCGTTTCAGCGACTGCCGACAATGCGCCTTTTGCCCGTAAATCTCCATGAACGGGAGTCACAACTCTGACTCTCATTGAACGATTGTCGACATATTTTGGGATTCCCCTTTAAAGATAAGGGACAAAAAAGGGACAAGAAACAGGAGCCTTGCATCCATTGCATGTTCGTTTGTGAGGAGCACTCTGTCTGTCTGCCTGTTTTGAGGACAAGCCTGAGTTTTTAAAGTGAAGTTCACCCTAGCTGTGTGCTGAAGATGATGAATAGCCGAAACATTCAAGGGCAGTGTCTCGGGGACAGGGGATAGTCATTCCTGAAAACATGCGTGAAATTGGGGGGTGGTGACACACTGGAACTTTTGTTTGAAGTGTCAGAGCGGATTTGGGAAAATGAGTTCCCCTTTTCAAACGAAGTGAGAGCCATTGACTGACTTAACCCTTTATGATACATCATACATAGTACTGGCAGGAAGTCGTTCCACGTGGGCCGCCGTCCTCGTCGACTCGGCTTTCCCATTCGGGCGATGGAAATGTTTTAGGGAACAAGATGCAGTGAAGTCAGGAGAGAACCAAGCACAGCCATTGCAAAATGTCCCAAAAGTCCTCTATAAACAGATACGTCTGCCAGAAAGACCCATAGAACAGGATGTAGGAATTAGACTGTTTACTTAATTCGCCAAATCAGATCACGGTGCTCAGGGTGATTCTTTCACACAGTTATGAAAGCAGAACAGTTCAGCCACCGATGAATTTGCAAAAGTACTCATTACATTCAACCCAGCTATACGTTTTAAACGTGTGAAGGTCTTTATGACAGTTGTAATGAATACTCATAAAGTAATGGGGCAAAGAAATGAACACAAACTTCTACCTCGGTTTACTGTTTCTTCTCTAAATACTTGTTAGCACCTCCAGTTTTGTCCAAGATTGCCAAGTTACCACAGAATAACATAACCACAGCGATGGCAGTGCTGTTTGTGCTAATTGCACACTTTGATGCTCATTGAATGGCTGATATGAGATTAACGTGACATGAAGGGGTATATATTGTCACCGTTTTCGGCACTCATTTCAGTTTGTCAGCTGATAAGTGTAAGCCAATCAACAAATCAAGTAAATGCAAATATTAAATTATAAGTAAATATGAAAAAATACAGCATAATGTTAAAAGCAATAAACACTTCAGTGGTAAGGGTGCAAGTGAGGCTAAATCATTTCATGCTTATTGTCTGTTCTAAAGGAAGTCATTTTTTATGCTGCTGCCTTACAGTTGAGACCATTTCATGATGTCATCTGTCAGGTGCGTGGTTTGGAGACTCCATTAAGGGTTCATGTTCCTGCTTTTGTTTTTAAATTGGGACAGCATGGCCACAGTGGCCATCCCTTGGTACTAGGACAGCGCCCGTAAGGCTGGAACTTTCTACAAGTAGATCCCCCCCAGACACAGGTGGCAGGCCCCAGGGCTGAAGGTCCCCTCCCCCACATGTTACCCTGGTCTGCCATGAATTATGTCCCTCTCTGCTTCCAATTACCAACCTGTTTGGGTTGTGTAACCTGCAAGGAGGATTGCAGCCCAATCAAATTCACCTTTGTCACCCTGCAGGGCAATAGAACATGGTAGAGTGTAATTACAGGTCAGGGCTGTACTGGTGTGAGTGTGCATTGGGACAGTTAGGGGTGGGGGGAGGGTGGGTGATTTCTCGTAAGATGAAGGGTGGGTTGGAATGGGTAGGCTGGCAGCCTGCAGGCCTGACATTTGTGCCCCACCCTCTGGGGTGGGGAGCCTGCTCCTCAGATGTGGTCCCAGTCTTCCTCTCCACGGCACAGTCACGCATGCTGGGCACACGGCCATTCCTCTAAGGATGAGCAGTCCACATGAGCGGTCTGCATCGGTCGGGGATAAAAAGACACTGATGGCATGACTGTCTGTGCCTAAGATAACGAACACCAGGTGCCCTTGCTCTGATTCCAGCAGTTAAAGTTTGGTTCTAGGCTGACACAGAAGTGTAATGTTTTTCTGTTTAACGTCCCTATCCCAGGTTCACCCCAGCCATGTCTCCAGTGCACCTGGGATAGGATCCAGTCCCGTTGGGACCCTGACTAGGATAGGAGTATGGAAGATGGCTGGATGGTCCCTTTCTTGTTGTCCTCTCCAGACATTTTGCTTCCAGGCTGTTAGGCTTTGAGATGTTATCCATTTTTATTTGCATTTAAGATCCCACTGAATCCTCTGGTGATGTTGGATCTTCCGGATGGTATAGGGATCTGTGCCTCACGGCGTGGGATCAGGCTCATGCCCCCATTAAGCTCCCCAGAATCCTGTTTACAAACAAGTAAATATCCCAGCTGCACAGTGAAAGAGCTTTGTTTGTTAAAATAGACTGGTCAGTCACACAGAGTGTAGATTTCCTACATGGATGTTGGCTGTTGTACCTTTGTTACCTCGTTCATGCCCGTCCCGCTGAGAGTGGTGGTGTATGCTGGCAGGCAGCGGTCCGGTCTAGTATTAAAGCTTAGCCGCCTTCTCCAGCTTGGCCTTCCTCATCATGCCAACGATGTGTCATCGTCCTGAGGTCACGATTCTCTGACGGACACCGCAATGTTCCTGTTTTGCTCTCTGCAAACCAAAATATTTGGCAGTTTAGTTATGACGCCCGTTTTCCACTGACCCGATGGTGTACGGAAGGCATTGTTTGGTTTATATATACACCCTGGTGAACGCCCTGTGGTTCTCTGAAGCAGTTTGCTCTGGCCGAAGCCCGAGCTGGACAGGCTAGGGACTTCCCCTCAGACCCCCAAGGCTGGCTCGTTTCCACCCACAGGCGCATCTCTTGGGTATGGTGTGGGGACTCGCCATTCCCGACCTGAGCCGGTTTGATCCGGCATATTCCCCCCGCCGAGCTGCCTGGGGGTGGCGTGCAGATTGAGAGCAATGTTCCATCTCCTTCTCAGATGCGGCAGATGGGTTCCCTGTGTCAGCCCGGTTTTGTCCAGGTCAGCGGTTCCTGACAACATGAAATTAAGCTGTCATAGAGCTATTGGGCGACATTTGGCTGGAGAACCCAAGCTCCAAGCTGATGATTTAGACATACAACCCAATAACCACCGGAGATTAATGTTTGTCTACGACGTGACAGCTTTTGATCACATGTCAACTAGCTAAACCATTGCAAATTTTGCACCTTTGACAACCCTGCTACTGGAATATGCAATGTCATGGCTTACCCTACTCTGCCCTGCTGTTATACCACATGGGGTCAACACGCTTCCTTCCAATGGCTGATAGTGGCAGCATGAGTAAAACTGTTTGTCTTCATATGCTAGGACATAATAAGCTCAGAGGAATTGCAGAGTCCCATAATGCATTTCAGCCTATAGCCCCTTAGGCCTTTTTGATCTAATTGTGAGAAAACAGTGAATCCCTAAACACACCAGACAGTGGGGGCTGAGGATTGTCAGAAATGTGCGCCGTTGTCAAGATTTCCTCTTCTCCACAGTCTTTCTGTTTCTCTTCTCTGATTACTGACATACATGAGAGGGATCTGTTTACTTTGACATTTAGGAGAGAGGGCCATGTGTCATTTCCAAGTGACATTCTCTGGAAGTGTTCCACAGCATCTCCGTGTCCCAGCTGGACACCTCAGCCCCGTCCCCTGCAGCTAGAGGATTAAGAGACGGTGAACTCGCACAAAGCCCATGCTGCATTTGCTGGTGTAACGAGAAGGGCCACATTTCCACGTGGTCTCTTAATGTCTGCAGACACGCAACGGTGTTTCATCGCAAAGAAGAGGGTTTGGAAATGGCAGTTGACACCTTTTAATTCAAACAGGTACTCTTTTATGCCCAAGGGAATATATGTGATCATTTTTGTTGGCAGAAAGCATTCTGTTAAGGTATGGGATTTGCCTCTTAGGAGAACGGTGCTAAAGTTGACTTTCAAAGACCACTTTCCTACTGTGGAGGTGGTAATCTAGTCGCCTTTTCCTGGCGATTGCTTTTCAAGTTTGCATTTTCTTAAAAAGAAGTGCGTCTCACTGTCAGTTTTGAAATGTAGGGAAAATACGCACATCCAGAAATATAGCTTAACCAAACTGAAATCTTCTTCGGGCAAACATATATTTATGCGGTATGGTTCCAGTTTTGAAAACCATAACCAGCAGGAGTAATGTTAGGATATCGTGTTGCTTCTGTATGGGACACGACCTGTCTTGTGAACTTTTTACATCACGTTGGTACGTAGTCCAACGGCCCAGCTATTCTCACCAGTGCAGAGGAAAAAATCAAAAAAACACAAAAAAAGAACAGTCAGCTCTCAAAATAAAGGGAAGTTTTTTTTTCCTTTGCCACAGTTCCTCTGGCTTGTCTGGAGTCCAGAACCAGTCTGTGGCTGAAAAGAACAAATTATCGCAGTTTCTTTATTCTGAATGATTAAAACACCCCCGAGCCGGGAGGTGTGTTGAGTCTGACTGTGACTACACCACCACCTCGACACGTGACTTGCAACTTTTGGTGACACGGAGAGGTGTTTCATAGTTTAATAACCTAAATCAATATTGAAAATTTTTCCATAAGTGGTTCATTGCATTGCTTATTTATGGTGGTCAAAATTTACAAATAAACAAATGAACTTCATTAGTACGTACCATGTATCATCGTGAACAGTATTGGATATGAAATGACTTGCTTTTTTCTGGGTGCCTTAGAAAAACTATGTGGATACCTTTGGTGAACTTGGAGTATTTGTAATGTATACTTTCTGAGTACTTTAACCACACATCAGGCATACGTTGTTTGTCCTTCCCGAGTACTTTAGTGCTACTTTGTAAGTACACTGGAGTATTCTTAAAGGATACTTGGTTCATCACGAGTCAATGAGATCTGAATGATTGTTAGGATGATGGAGGTTTATTACGATTCTGCCAAAGTGTTGGTCATTACCCACAAATTGTCTCCCCTCAGGATTCGAGTTTTTCGAGAGGCTGGCTCCAGATTAATTGGATTGGGAGCAAGCGTCACCAGTCTGAGGCCAGTGGGGGGGCTGTCCCTGTCTCCATGCCACACAATGTGACACACTCAGTGGTCGCCACCAGAACTGACAGCGTTGTCTGTTCAGTTGTCCAAGTTAGGAGGGGATTGTGGACAATGTGCTCAGGGATCTGCTGCTGATTCCCTGTAACATGACCTTCAGTGGACCCCTATAGTCGATTCAGTACCCCCCCTTCATGAAAACCACCCCTTTTTCTGTCCGTGACCTGCTCCTTCAATTGTCCCATTGGTCCTTCTGAAAACCCATCTTTGGGGGGTGGGGGGTGGAGTGGCATCTGTCAGTCTGCCAGCCAGTGCAAGATGCCTCAAGATTGAAATCGCAAACGCTTGCATTCCTGTTGCCAAATGTTTTGCTTCGATTCAGGTGGATTTTAAGTTTTATCTTGAGTCCTGTTCGTTTTTTTTCTCTCTCATTTGGTTTCCCGCTATTTCTCGGCTTTTTCGACAGTCAAATGAAGCTGGACTTAAAGCATCTGTGCTCTGCTTCAGCTAATCTGACCCAAGGAGATTGCTTTTGGGGCTTTGCTTCCAAAGGGTTTAGTGCTTTTATTTCTTTATAGATTTCAGTAAATGTTTCAACAGCCAGATCAGATTAGAGCAATCGAGCAAAGGGGCAAGATAAATGCAAGATGTCCTGCTGCACTGGAGATGGCAAGAAACACTTTTCAAGATAAAATCAGATTAAATGTATATGAAATCTGATGCCACCATGGCATTTGGAGGCCCGGTAAATACGTTCATCTGTATTCTTACAGAGGCAGATGAAACAAGCATGGATTCTGGTTCGTAAGGATGGGCTTAATGATGAGCACCTTTCTGCAAAGGACAAACCGATGTTGGCGTATTCTACACGCATTGTACATCTTGCTGTCCTTCTCATCCAATCAAAACGATCAATTTGAAGTGTTCCTTCAATGCTCAGTGGACAGAAACTAAATTTCCCCAAAACAAGGAAGAATTTTTCTCAACTCTTCAGCAATCGATGACACCCAGAACTGCTTCAGAATTCCCTGCCGGTGGCCACTGTCTGCAAGATTCTGGGAAATGCTCCAAAGTGTCCGAACCCGAGCTTCACCTCCCGTCTTCGCCCTTCAAAAGATCTAAAAACACCCTTTTTTAATTAAAGACTGTCTGAGAAAGGTTTTACCTTCTTATTCTGTGTTTCTTGGCTGTTAATAACCAGGGGAGAATCACCTCAGGACGCAATGCACACTGAGCACAAAAACGTTCTGTGTTGTCTCACGGAAAGCATGATGTCTGTAACCTTAGGTAGGAACATTTCCTGACCAACTTCCAGGAGAGCTGAAAATATCCTTACCGACTTTGATACATGTGTAATTGAAGCAATTATTTGCAATTCTTTTGGTTTCCTACCACCTTTCAAGTCAAACCTCTGCCCCCGGTGTCTACAAATGCATGCACATGCATCAAGAGACTAACAGCCCAACTGACAAACATGCAGGCAGTTGAGAAAGTCTGCAATGGTAGGGCAAAATGCATCGTCACTGATTCCTCTTTTAACCCTTTCAATTCCGTCAGCCTGGCCCCGATTAACCACCTCGTTTTGTGACAGATGTCTCTCTTTCAGTGTACTTAATTGCGTTTTTCTTTCCGCGACTGAGGAACAATGCAATTCATGTTAAGCAGCAGAGCCCAGCTTCGCACCACTACTAGCCACTGTTATTAATTGTTAATTACTTGTACTCAACGCTCCTTGGTTGCAGTGGGCTTGATTGCAGCTAAATCGATTTTGTAGCTGCTGGTTGCCGCAGTGGAATGACTTGAATCTTGCCTGGAATTTGGAGACATTTTATGGAGATGACAAGTGTTTAGAATTGTTCTCTAGGAGCCTGGCAACGATTTTAAACACAGCCTCTTCCGGTTCACACCAGACGTTCTCCAGGCGGTCCAGCAGATGCTCAGCGAGTCTGAGACATGGGTGATCTTATCGACACCGTAACGTATCACAGCGCATTAACTCTGATGAGGACTGCATGAACGCCGAAGGCTTTTCCGCTGAATAAGGACCCTCGAAGGACCCTGGCCGTTCAAACCCGAATCACTGTGGGACCACCAAAATGTCTGAGAATACAGTGCCAGCCAAATATTTAGACTCTACCACACTCCAAACCAGTGCAATCATGCATTTTTTGCTCCAACAGACCCACAGAGCCTTCTTTGTAAACATAGAAATTTGGTCTCTGTGTATCTATAAGGTAATGCTTCACATGTCATCCTTCACAATACCAAGCTAAGCATACTCAATACACTGTAACTTGAATTTGAAGTGTTTTTCTAAGTGTGGCCACCTCCCCCCCTTTTCCCAGAAAAAAAATTTCCCCGGACTTGTCCTCTTGCATCCAAATGATAATGCTGGAAGTCATGTGACCCGCTTATATATTATGATTATGTGAGTCAGCGTCAAAGAGGTCTGAATGTGTCATATATCAGTAGTACACGTGTGGCCGACTGGTATGTCGGTTGGCTCTGGTGTACCACTATTTCTGTTTTTTACTGTCTTTATTTACGGTGTATGTGATTACTTGTGTTTGAAATATATAGCCTGTCTTCTCTGGTTGGTTGCATTCCTGTGGAAAGCTTTGATTTGACAGGTCTTTCTGCATTTTTTTCCATCAGTCTGCCTGGGTCTTGTGGCGTTATCGAAACCTCACAGAGTCCTGTAATCACTGTATCCCTGAATGCGTGGGCTAAGCTTTGCACACGTACGCGTCAAAAAAGAGCAGAGACGGGCCGCGCGTAATTAACATTCCTACATGCCAATAAAGCTGAACAAAAACGAAGTGGGGGGGAAAACAGGTGTGTCTGAAGCACTGCGCCTCTTTGGGGTGCTGGAAGCAGTTGGCTGACTTTAAACCAGGCTTTTTCTGCTTTGAATTGAATGCAGTACCAGTTTGCTTCTTCTGAACGCGGCGTTCAAGCGTAGCTCCTGGAAAGACATTAAAGTTAGGATAGGTTGCATGGGGGAGAGGGGGTGGAGACTGTAATCTTAACTTCTCTCACTTCATCTACACAGGGGTTGTCCACGTTTCACCTTTTATTGGTATTTGTGGGAAATGATCTGAAATGTAATATCCAAGGGTAAGAGCCAGACCTCGTTCCGACATGCATGAAGCAGATTCCTCAGAACGTCGTGCCCTGCAGGAAATGGTGGGGCTATTTGGTTTGGTCCTCTGTTCTTATCGAGAATGGTACGGCAAGATGGTTGTCCCGCTTGTCCTCATCCCTGTTTCTTAGCAGTGTACGAGTCTCGTTCCTGGATGGCTCAAAGATTAAATGGGGGCTGGTCTTGACAAAGGCCATTCAATCCCTTGCTGTAACGGGGAGTTAAAGGCTAACCGTTGAACACTAGACCACTGATGATGAATTGCACCAGCGGGTGGGTGAAACTATCCGGGGTAGTGGCTAAAGGCCCCGTGCTAATGAACAATGCCGTCTTGTGTGCGGCTTCCCAGCATCAGAAGCGCCTTGAAAACATAACTACGGCCGTGGCGATTAAAATCAGCCCCTTCTGTCTCTGTCAAGTGCTGGAGATGGCTGGGGGTGGCTGGGGGTGGGGGGCAGGAATGTTGTGGTTAGGCATCGATCAGAGGGTAGGCTGTGTCAATTCGGCTGTTTATCAGGATCTGAGGAGCGGGAGTCATCACGGGGGCCGGCTTGCAAGATGGGAAGTACGAGTGTCCCATTTAAGCAGTAGGCCGCAGTGTCAGATATCACCACCCATATCCTCTATCTCCTGAGGCTTTGATAGTGCATTTAGCAGCCCCAAGGACCGATATGATTTTGCCTTCAGTCAACACATTAGCCTCTTTACCTTTCCTTTGGTCATTTCTTGGCTGGTATGAGGGCAAACTACGCTATGGAGATCTTCAGGAATGGATCTAGAAATTTTCAGTCAACCGTCACTCTCTCCCGCCATTTCTCTGGCTTTGGTGGGAAATTTATGAGGTCCAGCTTTGACGGCGGTTCCATCACAAAGAAAAGTGCTAAACAAAAACATTTGTTGGCTGCTACCTCGTTCTAGAGCAGGCTTCTGTATTTTACAGGGGGGAGTTAACATTTAAAAATGATCAAACCTCTTCTCCCCGTATAATTTCTGTCCTGAAGTTATAGCGAGGCTTACGAGTCGTGATGAATACGTTGCTGTAGGATTTATCGCATTCGGTGTGATTCCTGGATCAAGGAGTCGCACTGAAGTCCAACAACTCATTCAGTTCAGCCCTCTTTCATGGATTTCCTTGTTTACTTTGGTGTCTGGATTAGTTTAAAGTGAGTTAGTTTACTTGAGTTTGTGAGGAAAGGGTTCATTTTCATTTTTGTAACCCAATAACCTCACCTACTCACAGGTCCAAAGAACAAATCAGCACCATTTATAAACGTTGTCCCAAATTAGCTTTTTCTCAGCTTCCTGTGGAAGTACTAGTGGATGAGTTTTGGCATGCTTTTTCTAAACGTGAAGATGAAAAGTCTGACTCAGGAAGTGACCACTCTTCCGATTTCCATTCATTCACACCACAAGGTGATGATATCACCCTCCCACTTGCTGTCGGAGGATGTCTGCTTCCTGCCACTGCGTCGTCACGTCTCCTTTGGGTGCACTCCCACCCTCACCCATGTCACCCGTAGGCTTCCTTGGAGGCTTCTTGGCTTGGTTCTTCTTGGCTGTTCTCGTCGGAAACCTCGAGTCAAAAGGCCAATTGATCAACGTTTGCCAAACCCACACCAATACGAATCCAGATGTGTTACACCCCAAAGGGCCTTTTAAAAAATGGGCTCACAATTTCTGTTTTAAAACCCTTTACTTCTTAAATGCGACTGCATCAGTCACAGCTAGAGCAAACCCTTTGGGGTGGAGCGCTGGCTTGCCGGATCCTTTGTGTTTCATTCCGTTATTATAACACCTTTTTCAAGGTGAGACATCAAAAGCAGTACTTTTGGCAGCAAGTACTGGCTAATGCTAATGCGGCAGACTGGAGCGCCTGAGTTCTGTTCTATTAACCAGAACTTAAACATTAACACACAGTGAAGGGGGTGGGGGGCAAGTTTTATAGGTACTACTGAGCTACCTGCAGGCCAGATCGTTCTGCATGGGCTCACCCTCGAGGTGCCAGCCGCATGGATAAAATGACGTTACTTTGGCAGAGTTATAGCCGAACGCAGAGGTGACTGTGTGCTGGCCAAAATTTCTGTCCGTGCCGCTAAATATGCGCTGCCGTAATTTTAATTTCAGACGGAGCAAGTCGCCTTCGCTGGTCTCTCCGGTAGGGTTTTAGCATGATGCTGAAAAGGGTTTCAGAGAGTGTCTTAAATGTGGGTGAAAGACCAACGCTCCCTGGATTTCACCAGCAGGTGGCGTGCTAGTTAGATGAGTGGGAATGATGCTGGTTTGAGTGCCAGGAGGGCCCCTGCTATAATGCCTTTTACATTGTAAAATTAACCTGAATCTCTCCAGTGATGTGTAACTGGGCACATCTTTGAGGCAGGCCTCAGCTAATCTAAATGTAACTGAAGGTTGTGTGTAGATTTGTGAAAGTGTGTCAAAACGCCTACTGACAATCCTGGATATCTCTTGCTTCAGAGATTATTATGAGAAGTGAAATTTTCAGGTTTATACACAGTTTTCATTGCGGCTCTGGTGTGTTACTTTCCATTTAAACACCTTACACACAGCATGAATGTCCCAACCAAATCGCAGTATTTCCCACTTCTATTTGTAAGGCCTGAGTTCTCACATGCCAAAGTAAAGAGATTTCATACTTCACCCAGTTAAAGTGCCTGTTTAAAATTAAGCAGACTATTTCAAATATGCTTCTCATTCTGTTCTGTGCTCTGCAGTAATGTCTTGCAGTTACGTGCCTTTGTTCACAAGCATTCCTTGTCTCGGGGGATTGGGGGGGGTGATGGGGGTTGTTGCGGTGTGATATGAAAATTCACTCTTCCAGTACACAGTCTGAGCTTCATTGGACCATCGTCCAGTGTTACACAGGTTCTTTGTTTATCTGTTTGTTTGCCTCTTCTGCGTGGGATCAGATGACTGCATGCCTGCCTTACCCTCCGACACGCAAGATTAAAGCCACGGTAGCTGTAATGTGCAAGCAATTAGTTTCCATCCCCAGGAATATAATTATGGAGTGGATTTGGCCCCGGGATTTGGCCCCATAGAATAGTCCAGGCCTTTGTTGCTTTCTCCTTCCTGATTCGGTGGCTGCTGGGAAACACGATATTGCGGCGATCCACAGCAACTGCCTCATTCATAGGTCTGGACGTGAATCTAGTGCTGGCTGTCCTACATACTTTGAGGCTTCCTGTCTCGCTGCAAGGAAAGGTTCTGTGTTATGGCATGAGGTTTGAAGGGTGTTGTGTTGGGGAGTAATCAAACAAGAGTAAAGTGTGAGGTTGTCACCATGGCGATAGGGAGCCCATGCTGCCTGACATCACAGTTTATTTGTCTACTGCAGTTGGTACCTTCTTCCCCATGTGTCATGTCACCTCTCCCCCTCTCTCACTGCCCTCCACTCGTTATTCGCTTCCTACTTCTTACCTGATTGTACAAATGCCGGTGCCCTTAAGTTACGTCAAGCTTACTAACGCATTTAAAGGTGTTCCCAGGCGACTAATCCGTGCCGTGCATTTTTCAGCAGCATCCTTATGCTGAATGTTTTCTGCTCCGTAATGTGGTCTGAGTTTACCCAGGAGTCACTGCAGCTGTCGTAAGGATAGGGGTGTATGACCTCTGTCAAACCCTGTGAAGGTGTTTTCTCCCTGGTTATGGGATGTAGAGTCCTATATGTTTACGTACCACGCAGCTGGAATGTACGTGCTATTAAAGCAGGTGGAACGGGTTCTGTATCACATGTGGGAGTCCTTAAAGCCCATGTGGCACATTTCAATCGAGGTCATGCTCCGACACGGTATGCTTGCGAGTTCATTAGCGTGGAAAGAGCTGCGCTAATCGAGAGACGTAATACATTTGCCGTAGCGGAGAGCCTCTGCGGACAGTGCAGAGTCGTAGTAATTACTGGAACTCAATAGCGTATCGTGGCTCAGTTCCGGAGATGGTGATAGGTCAGAAAAGATGAGCGGGGAAGGAACTGCACTTAAATGACTTTAATTAAAATCTTCAAAGACTCTCTGAGAATCATTGGTGATAGACTGGATTTTTTTTTTTTGATGGAGCCACAGATACGATGGTTTGATGACTAGGGTTTCAGAGAGAGAACATGACACTTCAAACATACCGATTGCAGATATTTTCACAGTCTAGTCAAATTCTGGGAGGGGCCATACTTTATTTTTTTGCGACACAACTGAGATTCCAACAAACCTGCTTTCTGATTGGGCTGAAAAGAGAGTAGTGAAAGGTCGAAGTTTAGCGAGCCACATGCACCAAAAAACTGAAAGTATCTGATGCTTCCCATGCTGTTGAGGGTGGTGATCTTTACCAGCCGGCAAACTCCATACATATCAAGTTGACTGCAGTAAAAATTGTCAGATGCGTGGAGGAAAAACTTACAATTTTACTAAAAAAGGACACGGTCGTTATACATGGTCTCTTTCTCTTTTCTTCTGATTGTTGACGTTATTAGCCGTTTTTGAGCTCTTCTGTCAGTGTGACTTCTTACTGTTCTGCATAGGAACAGAGATTTTGGGAGGCTTTCTGATAGCTAACTTGGCAAACGCTCTTTCGTTTATCACCCCCAAAACAAGTGCAAGGAGGCTGAGGGGGGTGAACTTATTTAGGGCTTATTTATGAATGGTATTGCATCCTACTACATTCTGCAACACGTCATCATATTGGTAATAAAGTCAACTTTTCTGTTTGATTTGAATGCATGACAATGCATGGGATTCACGTTTCGGCCATGAGATAGCAGCAAATGCTAAAAACGAGTAAAAGGTGAGCGTTCACACCTCTGGAACACCGATGAAGATCGGACGCTGGTGCAGAGGGTTGGTGTGAAGTAGGCCTGGAGCATCTGGGTTCTGAGAAAAGACAGATCTCAGCTTCACCCATCACAGGGATCCTCCACTTTTGCTTGTGAAGCAATGCTGATAACTAACCATCAGAAGTTATGAGCCCAACTGGAAAACGTGTTCGGAGACAAGTGGTGGTCAGGTAGTTCTTGGGAGGAGATGGACAAGAAGAGCTGAATCAGTAAGACAGACATCGATGGGATCTCAGAGAATAGCGTTTCCCTTATGAGAAGTGAGTGACTGTGCCGGTGTGCTGAGCACGTTGGAGACAGCAGCCAGCTCACCCCAGCTCAAATCAAGCCACACAGAATAACAGCTCTTTGCTGTCAGATGTTTCTGAAGGACGCAAATGCCAGATTTCATTTTTAGGGAGTGTAATCAGATGTTGGAATCACTGTGAGGCCACATGTTTTTAATTTTGCGTGATGCGTGGTTTTAGCGTCGAGGAGGACTAGGGGTACAGAAATATCCCTCCCCCTTTCCCATTAAGTTCTGTCAGCCACTCCAGAAGACTATCTGAGAACCTTCAGAGGGGAGGCAGCTGAACAGCCCCAGGATATACAGTTACCCAGCAATCAAACCTGTAATCTGATTGGGGGCAAGAGATCGCAGGAGTAGGGGGGAACTGGTGCCCAGTGCTGGAGCTTGTGTCAAGGCTGGGAGCGTTTACGTTCCTCGCTCCTGGGATTAAAAAAATCAACTGAAAACCTCCCACAGAGTGACAACAAAGAAAGTGAATGTTGTTAGGAACCCAAATTTTTACGGGCAAAAAAAAAGGTTTTAGTTGTTTCATTCGAGGGTTTTTGTGGAGTGACGTTCGAACTGTGCACTGGTGTTGCCATATGTTTTTGGTTCTGCTGAAATTTCAAATGTTTGTTTGTTTGTCTGTTTCCCACCACCTTCCTGTCTTCGGTTCTTGTGAAATCGGTGTGGTGGCAGACATTAATGAAGGAAGCACTGATCTATCCTGCCGTCTGCCTTACTAAGGAGTCACGTGCATGAACCACCAACGTTAGTGGAAGGCGGATGTGGTGCAGAAAGCCTGCAGCACACTTAAATCCACGCCATCCTGGGTTTATTTTGCAGCCATTCGAATCCTTGGCAGCTATGGAAACTCCTCGTGTTTGACCTGCTAAATTCACACGCTACAGGAGGTTCTCGTGGAGTAATTAATGGACGGAGGATTCCAGATGATTGGGTCTGACTGATTTGTGGTCTCTGTTTCCTTTCAGAGTGCTACACGGCCAACGGTGAAGACTACAGGGGTCGTCAGAATCAGACCTTTCTGCAGGGGGGTAAGCCATGCCTCTTTTGGAACGAGACCCTGCAGCACCCCTACAACACCGTGAAATATCCCAACGGGGAGGGTGGTCTGGGGAAACACAACTACTGCAGGTGAGCACTGCTGACTGCCCCTTTAGAGTGTAGTAGTGACTACTATCCATTTCACCCTGTTGGTGTTCATGTTGTATGAGCTTCATACACCATCGGGAAGCGGACTGCAAAGAAACATATCAATACATGTCAACAACATCTGGTTGCTTCAAATCCCAAAGAGGGACACTTTTGTTATGTTTCGAGTTCCTCGAGTTAAGTAATAACCCATAATGTATTAAACTTTGCTGTATAATTTCTAAAGTTGAAAGGTTTTTAGGATGCTTTTACACGTTTCGATCTTTTACAAAGCAAAAGTTAATCTTGTGCTCAGATGAGGTGGTCCCCGCTGTATCACTTAGCATCATTTGGATAAACATTTAACTAAAGAAATTTGTTCCATTTGTCGCTGTTTTTGTCAATAATGAAAATGATCATGAAAACGAAAACTAGCGGCAATGAAATGTTTTTGCTGACTGAAGTGAAAGTAAAAAGAACAGTTTGCAAAAGAACAAAATCAAAACGTCGTGTTCACAACTGGCATCCTGTGCAGGGTGCTGGCCACCTGTGTGTCCTGTGCTGCATGTGATTGGCTACAGACCCCGCCCCGAAGTGGTTAAAAAACAAACAGGTGAACATTCTGCAGCGGCCAAACCACTGTACAGATGAATTCATAAACATTTATTTTGCATTTTATTTCCGGTTCTTTACACCCAGTGATTTGCACTGGTCTTTGTTGGTGTACCTTATTGTTCTGACCAATCAATACTGATGAGAACAGAAATCACAACATTATGGGCTGGTGTCAGCTGCCTTGGAACCTCTGAATGAGATGAGTGAGTCTTACACACCGGCGGTTTTTTCTGTTTGTTGGGACAATGCATGAACATCAGGGGCGGAGCTGACTATAAATAACATTCTGGAGACGATCTGATTGGAAACCCCAGAGAATCTGGGGCAGGAGAGTCTGTCTATCCTAAAATTGGCCCAGTGGCTTTCGATGGTCTTCTAATCCTTTGTGGAGCCTGGACTCTTCACATCTAATTGGAGAAGTAAGGCCATCATTTCTCAGAAGCCACGGGCTTTCTAACACACACACACACACACACACACACACACACACACACACACACTCACACACACACATACACACACACCTCTGTTCTGAGTTACTGCTTTGTGGATAGACAGATGCAGCACGTGCATTAAATACTAAACTGCTAAATTATAAACTTTTTCCTTCTTGCTCTTTATTATTTGAAAGCATGAAAAAACCACAAAACTTTTTTTTTTCCAGTTTAACATTATATAACAGGAATTCAGCTCTGACATTTCCAACCAGTCGGTAATAAAGTTTGGGGCCCACATTGTTACGCTGTAGGCAGAACCCGGAAGGGTGGTAAGACAGCAGGTCTGCCCAGAATGAACAAATTGGATAAATGCCCTGTCACCACTGCATGGTTCACAGGAATGACAGAAATTCAGTAAAGTAGTAACTGGGTCTATTGTTGATGGCACACAATTGCAACAGCGCTAAATTTGTCCCCCCCCCAACCGGTATTTCTGCTGGCTATAAGTTTGTGAAGGTTTTGGCATAAATTTCAGATGTTCTTCTAAATCCGTGAGCGGGTATGGTTGTGTTATATATGAGGCCATGTTACAGCGCCCCCTGGAAAGTAAACGAGACTCTGCATGTTCAGCCCTCACTTGTGCTGTCTTTTTCCCTGCGGCTGGTATTATCAGCAAGGATGAAGGGATGATAGCCTTTTGTCCCAGTGCACCGTGTAGAACAAACGTTACGGAAAGACAGTTGGGGGCGGGATTTAAGAGACAATGAGATTTGGGCAGGATGGCAGCTCGAGGCTGGCCAGCTGGGCTGGGTTGACCTTCCACATGGGGAGGTCAGAAGCCTAGACCTTTCACGGTCATGGGCTGGTGGCTCCACCTCCTAGACTGCGACATCATTTACATTTGCATAGCACCACCTTAATCTCGAGTTGTTATTGACAGTCGGCTGTCTGGATGACATTTTAATTCAGCTTCATTCAGTGGAATTTCTGCTTTATTTCCAAATGGACCCGTTTCAATAATCTGAATGAAATGCACGGAGGAGGAGCACCAGCCAAAGGATGGTCATGTGACCTTTACATCCTGAACCCTGTCCCTGTACTCCTGCTCCACGTTCCGCCCCTTGAATTTCATCGTTCCAGTCTCCTCTGGCAATGGATGTTTCACGGCTTTCCCACGAGCTGTGCAGGGCTCTGGGTAGCGCCCGTCCTTCGCAAAGGAAGAGAAGTTTGCCGAGCATAAACGGGAACCGTTCCCCCGTGGGAATCACGCGAGGAAAGTTCATGCTGAAATCCAAGAAGGAGAGACAGCGAGGTTCTGCAAAAACGGGGAGGCCTGGGGTTACAGAGCAGGTGCATGGTTTCTTTATCCAGAACCATAAATCGTGTCCGTTAACTGACATTTTATAGCAGTGATAGTATCTAAATTGCATGGTGGGGGGCTAGTTGTGCAAGGGGAGGTCGTAAAACTCTCTACACCCCATTGTTGGTATTCGGTGAGCTTCTCTACTTCAAAGGAGCGAGTGGGAGACCTAATAATATTTTATCTTTAGTACAGTACCGTATACAGCTCATCCGAACACACTGAGAATCCAGCAAAGGCACCTTAGTCCACAGGAAGTTAAAGTGCTCATTTTATGTGGAAAAGCAATTTTCAGATAGCAGACACCTCAGAGCGTTTCAGTTATTAATGTAAGACCGTGTACATAATTCCATCATAGTAATATCTTTTTAATTATGCAAAAAACTAATTGCATTTCTCAGGAGATGTTAACAGCAGTGCAGAATTAAATTGTTTGCTTTGATTTATAATGTGAAAATATTAATAGGTGTCACATTTTCAGTCGAGTATTTAGTCATTTTATTCTTTTGAGGTTTCCGTAATAAAAAAAAATACTCTTTATCATACTCAACCAGTCACCTAGGTTGGGTGGGCCAGGCTAAAAGCACTATCTTTTCAGTATTATACATTTTAAATGCATATACTTATCCACATTTGCCAGATGTTTCATCTACTTGAATCCCAGACATGGTCACCCCACCATGGAAGGTGTGCTTTCTGGGGTAGGGCTGGAGCCTCCCCTGTACTGGGTAAGCAGCTAAGGATGGATGGATGGATGTTTTACCTTTTTCAGGATTGGAACAGGCAGATGTGTGGGGTTTGCGCCTTCAAACACATTCCAAAGTTTCAGTTCGTCTCTCCTGTTCCACACACAACATGCACTGCCTGCCAGTTGTCAGAGTGGACCAGAATTTAAAAACAGCCCGTAGTTTTCATATGAATTCCCTCAGGGTTTAATTAACACTGCCATTTTCATCAGTGTTACCAACTTTCTGTCAAACTGTCATAAAACACTGCCAAGAATTGTCTATTGTTCTCCTCTGACACCCTCTTGAAGGTTGCATTTTAATTTGCAGCAGTGCATGAAGGCTTCTGATGTAGCCACCCTTCTTTTGTCCTTGAACGTCTCAAAAAGCGTGAGGTTTGTCTGGCTTAAGTCACGCCTGCAGCGTGGCAAATTTCCAGTGAGATTTCACTCTCAGTCATAATGTGTAAGCGGTGTGCCAGTCAACCCTGTCAGACAGGATAAACATTTTTTCTCATGGGAGTCTGGAACCTTCCATCCTCCGCTTAAGTGCCACCAGTAAGTCACATGACAGCTCAAGGACCAATCAGAATCGTCGTTGGTCAGCATATTAGGCTGACTTTCGGCCACTGACTGTTAAATGCTTAAAATACGCCTTTTCATCTCTATAACCAGAACATAAACTCAGCCCAAGCTGAAAAAAAAACATGACTTTCATTATTTAAAAAAGCTTTTGTACGTTTTATGATTTTAGAATCTGGACGTTTATAGCGCCCCCCCCCCCCTACTTAAAACACATCATGTTCGGAGCTCACTGAAAATGGATTATTTAAGAAAGGGCTTTTCAATCTTCTTAATCGAGGAACCACCAACTGCAAGTAGGCCAGAGTTAGGGACCCCCGCACCACAAATGCATGATCACATAAGTAAGCAAAGACTAAGGACTTGGGGGTTTAACGGTTCTTTCTTGTGTTGCATTGACATTTCATCATTTTATGCGTGCATGCATGCTGATGACCCCAGGGACATGTGTGCAGGTCATAAACCACACAAACGCCTCAACTAAAATCAGACTTGTACAGTTACTTGGTTAGCCGTCATATTTAATCGAAGAAAGGTGAGGTAACTCAAGTAGTTTTGTAAAAGGGTTCAACAGCCATGCCCTTTCTAGGAACGGGCAGGGTTCACATCATTGGTCACGACATTACCTAGATCAGGGGATCTTAAACTTTTTAATCCAAGGACCCAAAAAAACACCCATGCTGGAACTCCAGAAGATCACCACAATGACAACAAGCACATGACCAAACACAAAAACATTCAAGCTAAAAGGGATTTAAGAAACGCTGACCTAGATGAAGGGTGTAGCTAAGGGCTTAGTCAAGTTTCTATTCTGTCACCCATCTTGGGAAGAGTGTAAAGGGTGCCACCCCCACCGCTCTGGTCTTCCTTGCACACTCCAGGTAAACCACAGCCAATCCGAACCTGCACGCCGCAGCCCCCCCGCAATAAAGCTGGAGTCGCTGCCCATCCATCCAGCTCCGCCACTGAGAAATTTGCTGCGGGGTACAGTGACACATGAAAGAAAATCCATTTTACTTTTTTTTACAGCCCAAACCTGCCATTCAGGCATCGCAGGCCTAACCTTAGACCCTATAGTCATCAAAGCGGCTTTCTCAATAAGATGGGAGTTAAATCATTTTCGTTGTATGCTCCTGTCCCTTCTCTTTGGTGTAATTATTGCAGAAATGAGGGGCTGATTGAAGGTGTGGGGATTTGTGACGGTCACCCACTCTCTGGCCTTCATCTGCCAGACCCTGTCAGGTGGTCCATGATGTCCATATGCCTCTGTGTGTGTTTATATGCTCGGGAAACCAGTTCTGATGTCATTATTTAAGATTTTTTTTGTTACCCACACATGTTTTTGATGTGAATCTGGTGGGCCAAAGGTGTTATTAATTAGGTTAAAGGTAACACTAAAATATCTTGTTTGTGGACATCAATTTTTACCACTCCAGAAAAAAACTTATATTCTGGAATAAAAATGCTTATCATATCACGACCTAAATTTAAAAAATAGTTTGAATTTCTTCTGAAACTCAGGGTACATCTGAATCTTATTTATATCACATTTATTTTTCAACAAAGTTTTAATTCTTGGTTTTCCAGCAGTAAAAAAATACCCAAGCCAGAAAAAGACAAGCTGATCTCTGGATTTCAGTTAAAAGAGTCACACAGAGAGAGGAAAGTGATTTCTGAAAGGAGAAGAAAAGATGTGGAAACACCATTCAGGTCCTTCAACACAATAGGAGTAACAGGATCCTACGGCCATGGGCCTTACAGAATGCGACATTATACGGGGGGGTACACTCTGATGACAGCCTGGGAGGTTATGCAAAACAAGATGTTTTCTTGAATGTTGACGCCTTACAACATTAACTGTCTGTTCCCCATACACGATGGGAGCTTGTGAAACATGCAAGGTCTACATGTATGTGGGGGGGGGGGGGTCTTCTCCGAGAGGGGTCACAAAACATCTCCCTCGCCTTTCCTAGTGTGCTCTTGTTCACTCTGCCACCATGGCATGGCTGCTCGAGTGTCTGAGGGGTTAGCAGGATCTGGACAGAGAGGGGGGGCAGACTGTCTAGAACACCATCCCTTATCACAACTCGTTCGGAGGGTGACTTTTTGACCAGTTCCTCTTTACCCCCCCCCCCCACAGGAACCCAGATGGCGACGTCAGACCCTGGTGCTACATTGCGGACCACGAAGATGGAATCTACTGGAAGTACTGCGACATCCCCACTTGTCGGAGTAAGTGGCTTCATCGCCACCCAGCATTGTTCACCTCATAGTGGACCCAGCTGTAGGCAGTCCACCTGAACCTTCCAACTTCATACACTGTGAGAGGATTTCATTTTTCTTCAGTGTTCTCTCATCTTCATCAAGTCAGATGGGGAGTCATCTGTTTAGAAATGGCGGCCTGCAGGGATTTATTCTGCTGTGTGTCATCATTTAAATTATGGATCTTGTCTGACGTGTCGCAAAGTGATTGTGAACAGGAAGGTGCTGATAATTACTTCAGACGCTTGGTTTATAAGGTGTCTGGACATGTCCAGGCTGAACTTTGCTTCTCCTCACTTGAGCACGTCTGTGTGTGTCTAAGCTCTCTTCTAATGGTATCTAAAGCTTTTGTGAGGATGTGTTGGCGTTACAAAACTACTCACTGATCTCCAGCCTCACCCTCACCCCCACCTCGTACCTGAATCTTTCTCTCTAGCTTGCAATGAGCCCAGCCAGGTTTCTGCAAAGTGCCCCCTCTTACCCCCACCTCCAACTACCTCAAATTCCATGGAGGGAACACCCATAAGATTACTTTTCACCTCAGGATGCCTCCGCTGTCACATTTGATTAAATTGATTCCGTTCCAGAGCTTTGTGGAAAACCATGGGAAACTGTGTTAGAGATATTACTATTTAAGGCGGCAGCTCCCAGTGCGGTGGCTGGACCGCTCCTGGGCAAGAGTTGGGGCATGACGATTGGCCAAGGAGTGACAAAAGGAATGTGGCATTCTTGAAAAGACACATATTGAATGCATGTTGAATCCTGAGAGTTGTTTCATATTATACATTTCTAGGATTAACTAGTGCATCAGTTACATGCAAATTTCTATGGGGTCATTTTAGGATTATTAATCAGCGGCCTTTAATTAGCCTTCAGCTAAACATTTTAGCATACATTTAAAGCAAACTAAAGACTACAAACCGAATAAAAGGATGAAGAAAAGGTTAAAGTTTAAATTTCAATTTTTTTCTATTCCTTTCAGGAATAACCGGTGCATAATTTGATCAATTAGGATCTCAGTAAATTAGCCACTAAGGCTTCTGGGAGGTCCTTCCATGCCCCGCCCCCTGTAATGCCCAACTGTCATGCATGGATGCCCCATCCGTTTCAGTGTATAACTTTACTTGCCGCGCCCACCATCTCCCTGGAAACCGTGTGAAGCCTTAATGAGGGCTCCACAGTGAAGGCTGGTGGGGTCCTCGTCTCCCGGGTGGATGAGGGTTACGGGTGACCTACTTTACAGAAGCGTCCCTTTTCCAGAGCCCCATAGAATCCCTGCTGCATTTTCGGGAATAATGGGATTGGTACTGTCCCCTAAGGGGAGCAGTGTGAGGTTCCCTGCCTCTGTCCCATTAAGCCAGCTCCTTATCTGTGGAAAATTTCGGCCACAGTTTGAAGGAATGGCTTCCACATGTCCGCTGCGATTCCACGCTGCGTACCCTCACTGTGTCATGTCACAATTTCATGGGGTCACTTTTATATTTAAAGAAAATATCCTTTTTCTCTTTAAAAATCCTAAAAATTTTCTGTACAAATATTACAAATTATTCTGACTGGGTGCTTGTAATAGTATAGCCTTACTATGTTTAATTATTATAAATCTTACGTGATTATTATTATCTGCCTTACATTAACCATAGCCAGTATTGTCTCACTGTAAACAATGTCAATTCTTTGATTTTCTCAATGAAGAGTCCTTTAACAGCTTTATTAGCTCAAGTTAATAGATTTCCCGCCCACCCCAAACTGCTCGATCAGTTGATCACTGTAGTTCATGCTGGGTTTCAGATCTTCGTTACTGGGGTGAACCTCGTGTCTTTTTTGACTGCTTCTGGAATTTTCCATATGTTAAAAAAACCCAGTATTATTTTGTCAACATCTGTGTCTCTCCCGTTTGTTTCTGTTAAACTCACACAGTAAGGTGAGTTAATCCAAATCTGCTGTTTGTGACCCCCCCGCCCCCACTCACACCCTGCCCCCCAAATCTGCGGTGGGAAACCTGTTTATATCGGGGCCTTGTTTTAAAAGAAATGCAGATGCATCATCTGCCCCTTCTCCCAGTCTCCCCTGGGGCCCCTTGCCCGATTCTAGACTCTGCCTTGGCAGGAGCCTGGGAGATGGGCCATCACCGGGTTCGAGCAGTCTCTGTTGTGCTCTCCTCCATCCCTGCCGGAGTTCGGCCACTGCCACACGCACTCAGTCATAATTGTTTTATTTATCTACATTTTACGCACCAGTTCCTCCTCTGGGCCTGGCGCAGCCGTTCATGCTTTTGTTCCTGGGCAAATTTTTTAGCCCCCCCCATCCACATTAATGGAGTGGAGACGATTGGGGGCATGCAGCAGTAGGTGATTTCACCAGCGTGTTGATTTATCAAGCTGTTGACTTGGGGGCTCTGGAGTGTTTTTTCTCTTGAGTCGGTGCTTCATTGTCTCCCCCCGAGGAGTCGGAATTTAACGGCCTGGAAAGAATAAGCCAGATATATCACTCGCGTGTCTTGGGAAAAATCATGAAAAAGCCTCATCAGCACAAGCCCTGGGACTGGTCTACTGAATTGTTCTGGACTGGCACCTCCCAGCTGGGTTTCCACTGGAGTTGTCTCACGGTTCGTCCGTCATCTGTTTCCCGCTTGCCTTTGATACCCCACAATCGAAGTGTTGACGTGTTGGGGGAGGGGGAATGTTTTATCCTATTGAACAGACAGGTTTCTACTGGCTAATTGTTAGGAAGCGTTTCTGAAGGAAGCCAAACAGAAGGCCCATTGCTTCTCCTCACAAAGGGACGAGGCCTCCGGCTTCTGAAAGCCGACGTCCCGGGCAGTAAAAGCGGCTCTCAGTCACATGCTGTAGGTCTTCCGCCGCATTTTTTATCCTGCAAAGATGAAATTAGTTGTATGCTATCCAAAGCCACACCCACTGTGGCGAATAATGAATAGACTAAACACACAATGAAAGTTTTGCTGGTGATATGGGAAATACAGACCTTCAGCCGCATTGACCCTTGGCGAATTCATCTGTTAATCCATGTTATGTTGTCTAGGTTTAAGATAACAGGTTTTAGGAAAAAAATTATTTTTTCTAAAACCTTCCTATTATTGTAGCCTATTTTGACACCAGATTTGTTTAATAAATACATTTGTGAACTTTGCAAAGGTTTAGTGGACTTTTGTGAGAAAAGAGAACTTTTCACTCATTGAAACTCATTGAAAATAGGCTGTACTGCAGAACACACCTCGTCCACTCATTGGCAAACAAAAACCACATGTAAACATAAAATATGTTATATTGTTAACTCACGGGACCATGAGAACTGATTCTTTATTCACAGAAGTAACTATATATATTCCTTTTCAATGAATCAATAAAAATTTCGCTTTCAGATAGGGCTTTACAATGAATAGCGGAAAACTTCTCAGAGGGAGGTGAACTATAGGGCAAGTTCATTTAGAGTTTTGTCTGCTACTGGCATCGTTTTGTTCCTCTTGAATCAGACAAATGGGTTTAGAGCTTCTGGTGTCAGCATTTCCTGTTTATTTCATTTTTCTTTTTATAATTGAAAATATTATACTGCTTCGTTTAAGTTTGTTTGGTGGTGTTTCAGAATACCTCATTAACCTATAAATTCACACTGGCATTATTTTTATTTTGTTTTCACCAGAATAGTGTGGTGTTGCGTTATTTCTCTTTACCTGCTGTTATCAGACGATGCGATTTCATACAGCTTGTGATTTAATGATATTTATGTTATGGTTCACCCAACACTATAAGTGGAAGCAGGCATAGCCGTTTGGAATGTTCAGTTAATTTAAGTGGTTAATCCTTGCTTTGCAGCACTTGTTCTGGTTTCTTATCTGTGAATGACATGGTAGCTAATTTATGTAGATCCTCACTCAGTTGAGGGCATGCGATTTGTTTTTATTCTAATGGTTATATCAGGATTGCTTTACTGTTCATAGTCGAATGGAACTGTTTCCTTTGGTTCTATATAATTCTACATTTGGATTTTCTGATACGTCATAAAGACTGAGCCTAAAGAATGAGACGTTCTATTAAGCAGAAGCAAGTAATTATTCAGTCAAGCTTGTGTCGTTACTGTCTGTGATCTCTAATCAACGGTATTTTTTCTGGAGCCTGTCAAGTCAACATATGGATACAAGGAAAGAGGGGTAAAATGAAGATAGTGTTTCGCTTTTGAAATGTGATCGCGGTAATTAAATGTTAACACCACCATCTCCTCGCCCTCAAAGGCGTTAAATGAAAGTATGGGGAGGGGACAAATGCCTAGGATGACGGATGAACGATACCAAGTCTCCGCTAAGGCGGAACATGAAAAATCAGCGTAAAGGTTCCATCGCACCCCTTCACTTCATGTAGGGGTTTCACATGGCTGGCCAATGTTGGAGAAAGTGCCAAATGGTAGGGGGCTGAACTACTGTGTGTCACAGATTTAGGACAGTCTGCCAATTAAATATTTTAATAGACTATTATTAGTGGTGTGGTTTTCCTTCTGTTACATAATGCTAGTTGTCTTTAAGTTTAATAAATAGAGATTGTGAAACATGACAAAAAGACTCCACTTACACTATGCTTACATGATTGCATGTTCTCTTGTCTGCGAGGAATCCAGTTCCTCACAACATCTCCATGTGCTCCTGAAAGCCATTTGCTTGGATATGGATGGTTTTTGTCTTCTGCATCCATTGATGTGTGGTGGACATGTAGGAAAAGAGAGACGTGGCGGGACTTCCTTAGGATGGAACCATGGAACCATTCATTGATAAAGCTCTCCAGCATCAATGAGATTCTGTTGGGGAAGTGATGACACTTTATAGAAGCAACGTCAGCCCCATTGGGTTAATCTGCTGAGGAAACTGTCCTACAAGTGGATTTAGGTCTCGCAAGTTGGCTCTTTAACTTGTCTCCTGCACCACCAGAGGAACTGGCTCAAACCCCTCAGTGGTTTTTTCCGAAGCCCACAGAGACCCTTTACATTAGGACTGGAGATGAAACCCTACTCCGGTTTGCACACGGGTGCAGAAGAAAAAAAAAAAAGACAGCCCAAAAATAATCTGGTTTTGGGCCCAGACAAGAGAGAAAATTAAAAATCAGCAAGATTCCTATCTCATGTTGTTGGTTTACAGTAACGAAGAAGCTTAATCTGCCTCCAGACACCCGGTTTGCGAAAACAACAGACAACACATTTCTCAGTAACATACAGTACATTGCTTTGTTGGCATGTTGGTCTGTGGTGGCTCTCTGGTATGGTGACGTGACACTGTATCCCATTCCACCGGAGTAGCCCCAGTACGGATATCTCAGGCCTAGCCACCTTCAGTGTCTGAGGGATCATTCAGCGGAACCATTCTAGGATTTAACCGATAAACCCAAACGAGCGTTGTTTCACCCGCCCGGTCATACTGTTACTACAACCGAGTGCTGATGGATGTTAAAAAGTTTTAACCTGTCATTCCAGTCTGTCAGGGTCTTTACGAGATGCTTATCTGCCACGTCAGGAGGCTGTGCCCCCAAGACTTAGTTCAGGAGGGAACAGATCAACATCACAAGCCTTCGCTTGGATGATCTTACTGTCAGGCTAAAATTCTCCTCCCCAATGATGTTCAGACCTGTCTCCCAGCACCCTATTAATGAGGGAAGATATTATGTTTGATTGTCTATCTGGAGTTTACAGACATAGGCAAGCTTTAAAATATATTTTTGACCTCTATTACAATACAGTGCAAAATGTCACCAGTAACTATTTTACTAATGATCGTTCACTGATATAAAAGGCAGTTTACTACCCTTACAAAAGTAACTGATTGGAGAATTTCTCAAAATTATATTTTTACTCAACTGTAGGGATGAAATTTGACTATTTTTTTACATAACCCATCAGTAATCATGCTCACCTTTCCGAAGCTGCTTTACCACATAGCATGTATGCCATAAGCGGGCCGAATAGATGCAAGTTATTTGTCACAAAAACCAGAGAACGTGGCTCTGTAACCACAGTCCTGAGAACAGTAGAAACACTTCTATTCCCTCCTTTCTTTATGAGCAGGGGCGATTCTGGCATCTTTCAGAGAGTCCAGACTGCAGTTATGCTGGAGAGGGACTCTCTGCTCATCAAACTGCTATTCCACAGGAGCTGAAATATGATTCCTCCTTAATACGTTTGGCAGGAAAACAAATCAAGATGTGTATTTTTTAGTTTGATGGGTTATGCTGACGGTTGGGCAGTAAAAATTGGGGTCGGCTAGGCTGAATGTCTTTGGATGACCTTGGAGTTTTCAGTAACCCTGGCTGGAGGTTTCCTTCACCAAACCGGCAGAGTCTGCACATGAGGTTTATTGTTTTTCTAGATTTTGCCACTCATCTGTCTTGCTAAGCATTTAATTAGACCTTTGAAGCAGATTCCAGCCGCCCTTTTAATTAGGCAGTTAGCTAGACCTTGAAAGCTTGAAGCGAAGGCATTGATCTCTGCAGACTCAATCGTGTTGTAACAGGAGCGAGAAGGGCAGTGTGTACTCTCCTTTGAAATCTTACCTTGTCAATGTAGAAAACCTCAAAACTTTTCCCTGACCGTAGCGAGAAAGGTGGCGTCACTGCGTGTTAAAAAGGATCCTAATGGAGTTACGTAATGAATTTATTTTGAGAAAAGGCACAGACATTTTTTTTTGCTGTCACACCCCACACATTGGCAAAAGACAAGCTAAATTATTGTTCTTTTAGTTCTTCCCACAGGTCCTCGTGCTCGTAAAAAGATTTGTTTAGTAAGTGATAAAATGACTGGCTACTTTTTGCAGCCGATTCGTTGTCCGGAGAAGCAATGGAACTGGGTCAGCAAGTCTGCGTAACTTTATACATTAAAAACTCTCACATTTCAACGTGGCTGTTAGCACAATTGTGAGCTGTCTGGAAGTCTAACCGCTTCAAGAAACAAAACTGATGCTAACTTGTGGTGCTTTAAATGAAGAATTGTTTTTATTAGTATTGTTATTTTTCTGCTTTGTTCATCCAGTTCTTTTGGGAATGCAACGCCATACAAACTTTTCTCCATGAGGCAGCTAACAGAAAAAGCGAATGAGAAGCAGTACCACAGTGAAAAAGGCCAGCGAATCTTTAGCTCGGCCTGCAAGCACCCCACATTATTGCAGTCGTGGCTAGTTAACAGACCAACCAATAGTTCGCGTTACTTTTGGCTTCAGACAAGAAGCCTCACAAGAAAGACAAGATAAATAAAAAAGTTTAATAATGAGAGCCGTTTTCTACCACGGTGTTTTGACTTCGCCTGAGCGAGTCCACGGTTGATTGTCAGTGTTCTGCTATTTGCCGAGAGGGACAGGTATTGTTTTGAAGGATCTGGAAGGCAGAGTGTCTTATTAAGTATGACAAGTCATCGTTCACCCCACCCCCTGAATCCCCACCTGCCACTCTTTCTCTCCTTTCTCCCTTTCAAGTAAAAAAATGTCTGCTGGTACCGGCAGGGCGTGGTATGGGCGAGGATTGACATCTGGCTTAAATATATTTTGAAAGGGAAACAGCAGAATTTCACTACATGACCCTGTCCAGGTGTCATCAAAATTTATGCTTAGTACTGACTCTTAATGAGCAGAGCCATCCTACAGGGGGCGCACACTGTTGCCAGTGCTGCTAAGGGAACCCACCGAGGTCTCATTATTTGCTCATTATTTGATGTTGTTGTTTGTTATTCAGCCTCATCTTCCCTTTCTCCCTCATCCCCTTTGTGGCCTCTGTATTGAAGCCCTCCTTTTTGTAATCATGAAGAATGGCTATATAACCCGTATCGTCATTCATACATTTTGGCTTCACCATTCCCTTGTCTGCGTGCCCCCCACTGCGAATCCAGGCCATGCCCCAAACCCAGACCCCCCTTGGCCCCTGTGTTTGCCCCACCACCATTTGATTCCCACACAGGAATGGAATTTCAGGAGTTCCCCGCAGCATGATGGTGTCTCTTTCACCTCAGTGGGAAAAACATAAGAATGGCCTTTGCAAGGAAAACCAAATTTTCCTAGTACATATTAGAACATCCAAACCACCCAACGAAGTTTCTAATGTAGACCTTTTGGATGGTAGGAGGGTTTAACACAGATAAATAAAGTGTGACACAGAATGGTCTACTGACTAACATTATCCACACCGCTTCACACATGATGCCTAGACTACTGGCCGGAGACCTTCTCCAGCTCCATGCGTAATACTTCTCCGTGTTTATGGTAAGGAGGAGCAGATTTAGCTTTGCATGATGGCGTTTCGGGCAGACGGCATCGGGAGAGGACGCTTATCCGTATGGGCCAGAGCCAAACCACATGAAAGCACGTCGTCCAGCAAAGTACCACAGGACGTTTTCTTGTGAGGCCTCGCTTTACCACGGCCCCAGCCTTAGACAAACATGGCTTTAATGACACACGGTGTTTACTCGGAGAGGCACGAAGTATCCAGGGAAGTTTCGCCAGGAAGCAGTGGGCTTCTTTCTCACGACATGCACTGAGAAACTGAAATGGAGCGGGAAGGACAGCACCTCGTCCACAGGACTCAAGCAGCTATTAGCATTAGCAACACGCTAACCCGGTTCACGTGCGTACGTAGCTTTTCACGTTTCACGGAGATCATTCCTCAGGCTGGATGTCGTTATGATTTTTTAAAGTGTGTGTAGTTAGTGTATGAGTTCTAAATTCTCATTTGCTGTAAGAGCAATGAAAAGCGCTCTGCAGGTAGAGCGGTAACGAGCTGGGTTTCGGTATCACGACCCACCTGTTATCCCTTTGAAAGCATCGCTGGCGATTGTGGTGGGTGGCACGCCTTCGGTCCGTTTGAGTTTCTGCACAGCTGAACCAACGAAATGCAAATTGGAGAATGAAGAACAGCCTGGAGGTGACAGAACATAAAATACATTTTAATCATATTCTTCTAATCTTTTTTTTAAATATTCAAATTCATATAGTACCGAGTTTGTGAAAATGACCATAATGTGATTCTCTTTGGGAGCGTTTGGTATTGTAGTTGAAGCTTCGTGCAAGAATCCACTAATGCTTCTGGATTAACGACAGTTTTGGAACAAAAAGACAGTATTAATTTTTCCATCTATGACGTCTTTCAGTCGTGTGCTAAATGCACGGTGTAGCGAATTCTATGACATCTTTGAATCTTGTAAAAAAAAGAAAAACAAACTGACACTCATTAAAATGAAAAAGTTAAAAGGAATTTTTAGCTCTGTGTACTAAACTTCAGTAGCCTCAAGAGATTTTAGCTGATCACTTCAGGGTCACAAGGTCAGGACACCACAGCTGCATGTTAGGACGCTGAGCCTCGGAATTTGTTTCACAGATTTAATCAATATGTATGGTTTTTTGTGGTGGTTACATTTAGGTGGGTGGACCTAGCAGGACCTTATCCTTATTCGGGTATAGCTATCTTCAAACAGCCACTTAGAAGGCCTTAGGCACTTCTCTGGTCGATTCCATCTAACTATCTGGCCAAAATTAGCTCCTTTAGGGACGCATGCTGCGGCACGTAAGTCATTCAGTCCTTGTCACCAAGGGGAAGGGGTTCTGACTCTGTCGCGAATTTACTCAGCGACGCACATTCTCTGAATTCCAGTAGGCATTGCGTGAGCGCCTACTGCCAAGACCTCTCCTTTTGTCTGGTGACAGTTGACAAAAGTTGCAGCTTAAGCCGGAACATTCCGTCAACACGCAGGTCTCGCTCTTGGCGGACATGCCCCAATCTGATGCATCATGTCAGCATTGAAAGTAGGCCAGAGGAGAGCTTTATTTGTGACTCATGCCATAAAAAAAATCTTTAAAGAAATCTCAAAAAAAGCACAGAAAGAGAGATGGGGAGAAGCAGGTCAGAGCGTGGACTGAAAATTCCAAATGCTTCCTTTAAAAGTCTGACTTTGTTGAGTGAATGCAGCTTTCCGCTGCACCGCGGTAAATGTCCCGCCTTCACTCCAGTGTTTCCTCTTGTCCTGTTCAGTGCCTGGAAGTCTTGGCTGTTTCAAAGACAGTGGGGACCCCCCCACCCTCACTGGGAGCAGCGAGACCTCCAACAAGCTGACCATTCAGAACTGCATCAGCTTCTGTCGCAAGCAGAAGTACAAGGTGAGCTGGAACCAGCGTTTCTCACAAAGCCGTAGGCCAGCGAATGAAATGATCCCCTCAGGCGTCTATGTTCTCAGTAAATCACTCATACAAGAATGCTAGAAACGCTGTCTCTACAAAACAACTATCAAATATAATGTACAACTGGTATATTTAATGCATTATTTTCTTCTGAAGGAAAATGTTTTCTGGAAAGCTGCTAAAATGGGCAACACATTGTTGTAAATAAAGATTTGCTTTTGCGTTTGACATTTTCAGTATTTACAGCTGAAATCTTTGGAAGGACAGATAAATTGTGGGAAACTGTTCAGTATCAACGCGGAGGATCCAAGGGGTTAACTCCCCATGGTTCTTTTTCTGCCGAAAGACTCGGGGACAATTTCCTTGCTGTTATTCATATCGTCAGATTTTACCTCATATGTCTAAGTTTGATAAGGTTATGTCCCATCATAAAGCCACACAGACAAGCATGTTTAACTAAACTCAGAAAAATGTCTCTGAATAGTTGTACAACTGACATAAAGACAGATATTAGGTTAACGAGATAAATTTTTTTTCACAGTACATGTTAACCTGTTGATGTGCAAGCAATACATTTAAAGATATAGCCTAATATGTCCAACTGAGTTGATTTCTCTTAGCCAAATGTGTGCACCTTTCAGATGGAGAGGGTTACTTGTAGATAACCAGGAAGGGTTTAGCATTTAAAACTTCAGGAGCATGGGATGATGCCCCTGAGCACCATCTGCTCATTATTATTAATTAATAGATGACTGCCTTCATTTTAAAGGGATTAACAAGTCATCAAGATTCCAGAACTAATTAGAAGGACCTAAAATGACCTGTTTGTGGGGATGTGATCATCTCAGCCTTTCATAAAGACTGTACTCTCATTGGAGGAGGGTGCTTTACATGCACACAAGTTACACAACACTCCCAGTTAAGAGAAGGCCTTGGAGTTTGGTAGCCGTCCCCAGCCACATAGACATCAGTTCTGCACTGCAGTTTTATATTTCCTTATATTTATACTTATTTATTTATATATTTCTCCCTATTTATTTTCCTGTATAAATCTCTCTGACACAGGGACTGCACTTAATTTCGTT
>JAACJT020000034.1:22745487-22778722 GCA_009936485.2 Gymnarchus niloticus
ACACAGGGACTGCACTTAATTTCGTTGTACTCGTTACAATGACAATAAAGATATTCTGATTCTTCTGATTCTGATTAAAGCTTTACGTTTCCTCTGCTGTCATGCCAAAAAAAATAGCTTGCAGGGATGGAGTCGGGGTACGCCTGTTTCTGTGGCAACGACCTGGACTATCATCAGCACGGGGAGGCGGCCAGCTCCGAGTGCAACCACGTCTGTTTTGGGGACCACACCCAGCCCTGCGGAGGCGATGGTCGCGTCATCGTGTTCGACAGTGAGTGGAATAACGCCTCGTCGGCAGTCGGAGCAGTGGGGCTTCCGAACACACGGTCAGTGGGAGTGCTGTCAATTACTGACTGGCTTCACCCCACGGGTGGTGGATCAAACCGGCGACAGGACGTGTACTGTGACATCGGCCGGCATTGGGTTTGGAGCCTGCGTCTACACTTGCCAATGCTGTGTTGCGAACAGATGTTATTCTGTTCGATTCTGATGTTTTTTTTTTTTTTCAGTAAACAACTAGCGACTACTAAAACCAGCAATAGGTGACACTTGCTTTCGTTCTACATGCTTTCGTTGTACGGTTAAACTGATCTTTCTTCCCACAGCGCGTGTCGGAGCTTGTGGTGGAAACTACACCTCCCCCTCCGCTGTGGTGTACTCCCCAGACTTCCCGGACAACTATGGCACAGGCCGGGTCTGCTACTGGACCATACAGGTGGCGGGTGCCTCAGCCATCCTGTTTAACTTCACCTTCTTTGACATCGTGGACCAGACAGACATGGTAGAGCTGCTGGACGGTCACACGAACCACGTGGTGGCTCGCTTCGACGGTCGAAACCCACCACGGTCTGCAGTCAATGTCACCGCAGACTTTGTCATCCTGTACTTTTACTCGGACAGGACTAATCAAGCCCAGGGTTTTGCTGTCCTCTACCAAGGTACTGTACTGCACTCTGCTTGCCTAAGTCTTTTTCAGCTTAACGTAGTGATGGGACAAATGAGGCTTGGATGGCAGTATACCAAACTACCAATCAATGAGCCAGCATCGTTTAGTAGTTTGTGATACTCCTGCCCACCATGGGTTTTGAAGCCTCAGTTGTCGCCAGCATTGATTGGTAGTTTGGGATGCTCCAACACACCATGGGTTTTGAAGCCTCATTTGTCACTAGCATTGATTGATAGTTCGGGATGCTCCAACACACCATGGGCTTTGAAGCGTGATTCATTCCATCATTAGATTAGATTAATTCCCTTTGTCCAGTGGTGCACACAGTCTTCTCCAGGGTCTGTCATAATCACATTCAGGCTACCCCACAGCTTCAAGTAAAGTTCAGAATCTTTTGGTCAAGTAAATACCCAAACACAGATGCAAGCACATCAAATCTGTGACGCTCCCAAACATGTTTACATTTTCACACATCTTGTAAGGCGTATATTTCTCCAGTGCTGCCATTTTCCCATCGCTCAGGATCAAATGCCATCAAGGGTGTCCAATAAGAGATTTTTAAAGAGCCCTTACAAGCCTGTAGGCCCTGAGAGTCTGCTCCTCACCCAAATGACATGCTAAGCCTCATTGAACAGCTACATGATGTGCATACAATCCATCCATCCATCAATCCATCCATCATCACACCGCATGTCCTGGCCATGGGGGTAAAGCTGGAGTCTATCCTAGGCAACAGTGGGCAGAAGGTGGGATGCCAATCCATCACAGGGAACACAAACAAAATCATACACTATGTGTAATTTGGATGGTGTACTGACTGCTGAGTCTCTCCGGCCGCCATTTGCTGTTGTTAATGTGAACGATGCCTGCTGAGTCTCTCCGGCCGCCATTCGCTGTCGTTAATGCGAACGATGCCTGCCAAGTCAAAGTTCTGAGAGATATGTATTAGTGTGGAAAGGTCACTTGAAAGAGCCATTTCCACTAAGCTCAGCTCCTGGAGATATCCACCTTCTCTTACTTGACTGAGGCTTGTGAACTTCCTGTTACACGTTTTCATGGAAGGCACAAGGCTTCCAGCTGACATTTAGGTGATCTGCTTGCAGACCTGGTGCTAGAATGTTATGTTTAATTTTAAATATTTGGAAAATGCATTAACTGTAACCCTGCATTGGATAGGCAGTTATGGAAAATGGATGAATGGATAAAAATTCTTCGAATTCTTTGCCCAACTTGAATTTGCTGTAAGCATTTTTGTCATTAAGTTTGCAAACAATTAATTCTACCTCACTGCTCTCTGTTTGACAAGCTAATTTTCTGCAATATTAAATCTTATGGATGCATTTCCATCATTATAAGATGCTCTTGCAGATAATTCATTCATAATTCATTCCAGTGTCTAAGCCTATTTCAGTCCAGTACCCAATTACCACTAAACTTTTTAAATTGAAGCCGACCTGGTATTTTTTTTCAGCACTGAAGGCCCCGGAGCCCAAGCCAAAGGAGGAGGAGGATGAGGAAGAGGTAGGCCTACCGACGGGCACGGCTGGACCCTCGCTGGAGAGCATCACAGGGAAGTCCAACAGCAGTACAGGTGGCCAGTCATCTCAGATTCTCTACGTGATGACATCCAGCCCAGACATACCTGACCACAATATGCCAGGTGAGGGTGTCAGAATGTCAGCCAGCCCCCTCCCAGCCCACAGGAGTGTTCACACACCTGTCCCATTCCGTGGCCCTACTCCAGTTTCCATGCAGTTCCATTCACCGCATGCTTGTTGCCTAACGTGAGCTCATCTTCACGCAGTGTGGACCATCTACGCTCTGGCGGGCCTCCTGACTCTGACGGTCATAGCCATGATTGCAAAATTGCTCCTGCACATTACTGTCAAGTAAGTGTTATCTTTTCTGCCTTGTGCTGATGGAAATGAGAGGGTCGTATTTCTGAGGCGCCCATGTTAGAGTCAAGACAGTGAAAAACATTTCTTTGGGCCAGCTTGAAAACTGACAGCCACATTTTAAAGAACCTATAGGATAGCCTAAACTACACAAAATCAAATATAATAGAGTAAAGATTATAAATAATGGGGGAAATGAGTCTTCGAAACCACTGGTAGGTCCGTCATTACCCTGTTTAACCAAAAGGGGATGTGGCTAAAAGGAAGTGACCTTTTCCCATCACTAGAGAAAACGGAGATTCTGAATTTTGATGTTTCTTAAAGCCATCTGAGACCACAATGTGACTATTTAACTTCCTGTCCTGTGTAGGTCTCCAACCATACCTTCCATCACCAGTTCGGAGGCTCGCAACCAGAACGCTGGACCAGAACCTTGGATCATCTTCTACCGGCCGTCCACCATCTCCTTCTTCAAAAAGAAGCTAAAGAATCACCATGGCGACCTCAGCCCACTGGTGGGCAACTAGGGAAGGGCTGAACCTGACCCCCTCAATTTGGGCTTCTACGGGTCTCTAGACCAAGTCTTTTGGACGCTGCTGTGGAGGACACGAAAAAACAAATAAGTAAACACACAAGCTGACTAAAGGCTAAGAAACAGACCTACTGGCGGGGGTTGAGGTCACCAGACGTGGCCGTGGGCATGTATCAACTGAGGAGGCCGGGAAAGTTAGCTATCGCACACCATACCCACTGGAGCTACAATACCTGCATGCCACTGCAGCTGCTGAACCTCTGCACTATCTCACTGGACTCTAGCCAAACTAAAGGGCAAGTCAACTGCTAGTTAATCATAGGTAGCCGTGAACCCGTGGTGTGGGTCTTTACTCCTGCCCTCATCCAGAAATGACTGACACTGAGAAAGACAGCGCCCTTCCTTGGACTCATACATGCCCCACGGTGGGGTTTTGATTGTGGCTGGTTTGTTTCAGAGGCCCTTCTCCAAATGCCCCGGTTGGACAGCTGGGAATTGACAGGAAAAAAGCAATATCATTGGCAGTCGGACAGCCATGATTGGAACATCGCTGTCTACTCCACTTAGACTAGCTCTTATTACAAATACAATCTGCTTTTTCCCCTGGGTGATGTTTCTGTGTGGATTGGGGGTCCTATGGATGGATGAAAAGGAGCAATTATAAACTTTCACTCAAACTGTGGTAAAAACCAAAAAAAAAGAAAACATTTGCGGGTAAAAAGGTGCGAGTCCATTTGGGCAATTACCTCTTTTAGGTGATTCAGAAATCCATTCAGACGTGCATGGGATGGTTTGGTTCATATACCGCAGGCCCCAGTCTTTCAAGACGGGCTGGGTTTCAAGTGCCTTACGAACTGAGCTACCGGTCCAGATTTTTCTTTATGGGAACGACTGTAATTTTTACCCTTAATTTATTGAAACTGTTATCTGTGTGACAGTGCTAATGCTTTTCAAAAGCATGTAAATATAAGAGACCAACATTAATGACACTGAAATCCCCCATTTACGTTTTGCTCTTACGGCAGACAAACTCGATCATGTGATTTACGAAGTCGTTGCGTTTATGTAGCTGCAGTGCAGGTACATGCACTAGTATGGAAACGAACTTTCTCCATTTGCTTTAAGTTGAGCAGTGGTACTGGCCTAACCTTTGGGGACATAAAATTTGGAGACCTAAAATGCTCATCTGAAGGTTGGAAATTCGTGGTCCCAAAGCAGATTCCTGTTGTACAAAATTGCTCCAGTAAGTATTTGGCTGTACATATAAATAAGTAACCACATCTGCCAAGCAAATACGGTTATTTACCTAACGATAACACAATAAGGGTTTAATTCAGCAGGTCCTGTACGTAGATAAATGCATTCCAAAATGACTGACCAGGCTGAGATGTACTGCTTACATCTTTAAAAGATTAAAAGGCATATACTGTATTGGAATTGCTTACATCGAAATGTCTCCTCACATTCTGTCCAACCCCAACAACCTGATTTCACAGCTTACCAGAAACACACCTACCTGAGATGTTACTGAATTTCAGGGTCAAGCTAGGAGGCCTTCAGCAGATAGCACTGAAGTTAAAACGAACCTGGTTTCTATCTGCTGAAGGTCTTCCAGATCTAAGGCATTTGGTTTACGGTAGTGATGGGACAAATGAGGCTTCAAAAACTGTGGTGAGCAGGAGTACCCTGACTTAACCAATCAATGCTGGCACCCAGCACAGGTTCTGAAGCCTCATTTGTCCCATAACTAGAACTTTACAGTATGGATCATGTTAATTGATGCATCATGATCGTATGTCTTTGTATATTTGATCCTTAACACACTGTTTTCTTGCTTTATGGCCCATGGTGGTATCAGGTCATAAATCACCCATAAAATTCACAGGGCCGGAAATATCTGAAGACCATAATTGTCGATGGGTGTAGGAGATGACAGTGTGGGAGGTAACTGCTTCAAGATGCAGTAAAACAAACCGGTGAGACTTATCAGGTTAAACAACATTGTGCTTTTTGCTTGCAATAATGACTTTAGTTGGTTGGCTACTCAAAGAACAAAATACAGACGCACTTACTTTGAACCCTGAAGTCTAATTGTTGCAATGTTTGTGCTCTGATGGAAAATATAAAGCCTGTTTCAGACAGATATAAGACTGCTGAAAAATGCATGAATTCATTTGCCAAGAGAAAGCGTCTGCCCATGCTGTTAAAGTTTTAATAGCAATAGACAACATATTCCTGCTCTGTTAGTTTTAATCCAGATGATTTTTCTGTCTGAGTCTGCCAGAGAGATACTGTTTTCTTATCAGCTATGTTAATTCTTACAAGACAAGAGAAAATGGTGTTATTCTGGACAAAATTATAACTGACTGTTTTGGATTTTCAAGCGTGACGGAAATGCAAAACCATTTATTCATATGGAAATTTAAATTTTTTATGAGCTTTTAGAAAGTCTCAAATTAAGGAAAAAGTGCATAAAGGAAAAGATTGAGTGGAAAAAATTACATAGTAAAATATTGTTTTCATAATATTGTATATAAAATAGTAAATTTTAATTTATGCAGTAAATTATTATTTTGGATGTGAATGGGATATAATCTTTATCTTTTATATAAGTGAAGTACATTTGTAGTTTTATTTAAAGTGCTCTAAATGTAAAATAAACACGCATGTTTCATACATATCTGCTGTTTTTTCTCCTTTGGCTCTCATCTCATATGAACCAAGTGAATGGCTAAGACACCAACCCAAAAATCGTTTCATGTATTGCAATATCACAATGTTATTCTTTACATTAGCCTACACGTTTCACTAATTTTAACATATTGTTTGTATAAACTTGCTTTAAAAGTGTATAGTTTTATACACATAATTCTGAAGGTTTCATGGAAATATAATGGTATTACTGCTTCTTCGTCTGCAACATGTAACCCGATAAGACATGCTAAAAAACTGATTTTTCGTTATTTACATGTATAAACATGTTAAGATTTACTGTGTTCCAAATATTTAGGTTACTGGTGTTATGGGACCGACTGACTGAGCAGTCGATTCTGATTCTAAGCCCAAAGCACCTCGCCAAACAAATTCTGAAGTATGAGAATGCAGATGAAAGTGTATTAAAAGATCAGTGGCAATGTTTTGCAATCATTGTTTACATACCTACTTCATAAATTGCGTTCAAAAACAGAAAGCAGTCCATTGGCGCCCCCTAGTGGTGGTGGTCCCAGGTACCTTGTCGATGCCTGCAAAGCCAATAAGACTGAGAAGGAAAACACACAAACTTCGTATGACTTCGTGTGACTCGTACAGGTTATGGTGAAGGTTATGAAGCTTAATAAAATGTCGGTGTTATGGCAACAGTTTAATTAAACGACATCCATTTGAATCAACACGCAAAGGCCCCTTTGCCCTCCAGGCCGGAGTAACACCGTCCTGTAATTATCTAACCTGATATTTGGAGACAAGAAAGCTCATATAAAGAAGAGAACACACTTAAAAGTCTATTCATCCTGAATAGTAGGGGAGAGTCGATACCTCCTTCAATAAAGGTGGAATAGCCGAACAGCCTAAGGCAGCTGTCTGGGCACGCCTCTCTCTCATCCCCATGCTTTGACTGTGCCTTGCTGCTCTTATATCAGTCCTATCCACTGGGCCCTGCTATTACTTTATCTGCTTGTAACCTGAGTCCCGGAGACCTTCCTTTTCACCCTGTGTTATACAAAAAGAGCCGTGAGTCTATTGTATGCCCGACCCAGCCAATCCGAACAGGTAGTGCAGGTTCCCATCATATATACGCCATCAAGCTTTCCCAGCCGCTGGCCTGCTCACTCTGCTTCCCCACAGGAAAGGTCGTGAGAAAAGGGTTCTCTGTCACAACCTCCACAATGGTGACAATGTGTCTGGTTTCTGGTGTCACAGAGGAAATGCACTTCTTTCCAATCAATGAACAAGCTGAAAAAACAAAGCCTGACTCTTTCAGCATTCAGGAGATACATTTTGCACACGTGTTGGCGACCTTGTCAAAGCACTTTTACTGAATCATTTCTAGACATTTGTGTTAAATCATTTTAATACATTAAGGAAAAATAGTAACACACATAAATATGAAAACTGTTAACAACATATTTACTGTAATTCCGCATTGGTTACCACTAAAGCCACCATATGTTTTAACCATAAATGAAAGAATACTAAATATTAACACTAGCAACCGTCCAACTTTACGACAGGAGCATAAGACTACAAACCAGGTGAGGGAGCTGCTTCGGTCGCATGAATATGACGTTTTATATCGGTTTCTCAGCTATCTGTGTATTTATATAAAAAAGCCGGTAAGATGTCAAGGAATCACAGTGGAGCTGCTGTCGAAATTGTACAACAGTTGCTTTATAAGGACTCTTTGCCTCTGGTAAAGTTTACTTAAATAATGTTATTAATAAATAAACGTTTGTATTTGCATATGAGTTTTGGGGAAAACACGAATCAGTAAAATTCGATGAAGAACATGGGAAAATTTCAAGTACTCATCAGGGTATATTTCTATTCATTATATATTCCTCCTAATTTCGTTGCGATTTTTACAACGACAATAAGCGCCTTCTATTTCTATTTCTATTCCTATCGGTTCACGCGGACTCCCGCCATATATTTAAATTTACGCCCGTTTCCCGGATGTAGCTATTCTGCCAAGATGGCGGCCTCCTGCAAAACGTGTCTTCGCTGGGCTTCGCCGGGTCTCTTTTCGTTGCCTCGCAGCGCGTTGATAAGCCGCGTCGCCGTGCGAGCTTTCGCCTCCGGTGATGGGGAGGGAGTGACGAATTTCGGCTTCCAGACTGTCCTGGAGGGAGAGAAAGCGGAGAAAGGTGGCTGACCCCGCTCACCTAGCCGAGCAGTTCGAAAGTCAGCGGACTGCGGCTTATGACGACATATCAGGGTTAATGATCGTGGTGGTTTGGACGGTCGGTAACGGGTGAACACATGCATTTGTTTACTGAGGCAATGTGACAGTCTGTTGTCATATTACTTACCTGTTGTTCTTCTGTCAGTGTTGACCTTGTAAGACTTGTCTGTACATTTTGGATCTTGATTTTAATTGCATGTAAAATGCCGTTTTCCTGGTTTAATAAGGTTGTAGTGGAAGTTCCGATCCAGCCATCTAAACCATTAGTTTCCTCTGTTAGTTATGTCGGAATCTTCCTGATTTTATGCTCGAAAGTGGCAGGACGAGGACTTGTTGGAGAGTTTGGCTATCTTGAACTGAGTTACCGGACTTGCAGTTAAAGCATCCACCCAGTCGTTCATTAGGGTTTTTGAACAGTTAATTTCCCTTGACTGTATTCAAACAAGTTCTGAGAACACTTTAATGCAATAATAATAATAATAAACTATGAAGATTAACATTGCAGCTTTGGTAAATCATGACATCAAGTGGTTTGTTTTCACATTTTTAACGATTCCACTATTGAATGTAAGCAGTGCCCTCAAATTGTTAGGAAAATGCCAGGTAAATGATTTGAGCTGAACATGTCCTGCCGTCCCCATACTGTTTTCCAGTTTACAAAGTCTTTGAGAATGTGGCACAGAAGTATGACATTATGAACGATGCCATGAGCTTGGGAGTGCACCGTCTGTGGAAAGACTCTCTGCTTCGCATCATGAACCCTCTGCCAGGATGCCGTCTCTTGGATGCTGCCGGTGGCACAGGTGCCCAGTCTTCCATGACCACCCACATGGCAGCATGACTTTCCACTCTGTTCTAATCTGTCTGTCAGCTGGTTTAACCTTTCCTATGCATTTTTGATTTATGTCAGCAGATCTTAAACTAAGGTTTTAAGTCTTGTTATCCGCTGCCTTTTCAGCTTTGTGTAGCTCCAACTCCACACATTTTGTGCAGGGCTGTGTCTCTCGATCCTCTTTTGACCCTGAGCGACGTTCTGGAGTGGTCATGCAGGTGTCCCGTTTTCACAGGTGACATCTCCTTCCGCTTCCTGGAGTATGTGCGCTCCCAGCAGGAACGGCTTCAACGGCAGGCGGTGCGTGTGCGACAGACCCCCTCATGGCAGGAGATAGCAGCCAGCTACACATCGGAACAGCCCCGGCACATTGGGGGGTCCAGGGCGGTGGTGTGTGACATCAACAAGGAGATGCTGAAGGTGGGCAGACTGCGGGCCAAAGATCGTGGCTACGGGACAGGTATGAGCTCCGTTTGCCCTCCACAGGGGTTCAGGTAGTTCCGTTAATGGCTTGGTCAGACAGACAGGTTGATAGTTGTGGGATAATGGATGTGTTTCCAATGCTGTGTTGCTAGCGTGAGCTCTCTGTGTCTCACTGGCAGATCTCTCCTGGGTGGTGGGAGATGCCGAGGAGCTGCCTTTTGATGACGATCAGTTTGACGTGTACAGCATCGCTTTTGGGATCCGCAACGTCACTCATATCGAGAAGGTCTGAGTGGCTTTCAGTAGCCATTCTTTGGTTGGAGCTTTTTGGGTTTCATCTTGAAGAAGCTGCCTGACCTTCATCATCTTCCCCAGAAGGCTTTCGCTACTTACCAGCCCATTACAAGGGACACACACACACCCTGGGGGATATTTTGCGAAACCAGTTAGCCTGAATGCATGCTTTATGTTTGGCAGAAAAAAAAGCATGCAACTTGAGCAAACCATGCAAAGTAAGGTCACACAGACGGACTTTCAACCTTGGAGGTGTGAGCTGACATCATGGCTCTTAAGTCTTTAATGTATGCATTTTGGAATATTTTTCCATACTGACAGTGCTGTCGGTATGTGAAAAATAATATAGGATTGTCAAAGCTGTCGTTCTTCTCCGAAGTTCTGTAATTCATAAAATAAAATTTTTTAGTGGGTGGCACTCACAGTGCCAGGTCTGGGGAATTGAATCCTGTCCTCACACCGGATAAGAGATTATGGGGTATGCAGCCATTGAGTGCATTTGCCATTGGGACATACTCACTCCGTTGCGGTGTTTTGGTGGAAATCATCAGTGGCTGATAATGAGAAGGAGATGCCAGGAAGGGTCTAAGGGCAGATGACGAGCACAGCATGCTGGATGCTGCTAAGTTACCTAGGAGGAATGCAGCAACGATGTTCTCATCAGAGTTGTCTTGTGTGATAAACCCAGAACAGATTAAAAGGCACAACTTACCTTTCCATGGCATTCAGTCAGAGTCTGATGCATTGTGGTTACTCGGTGACATGGAGCTTGATCTTCCCTCGAGTTTCACCTGTCACCCAGATGTCACCCTTTCATGTTATGTCTGCATTGGCTCTGTATCTCGAGATCAGCTCAGGATTTGGATATCACCAGCTGGTGATCTCGTGATAACGTTGGGACGGAGTTGGTAGACCTCTAGGGTCGGCTGCTGCTCTGTGATCAGCAGGTCCCAGCTGATCTCCTGCCTGTGTGTGGTCTCTTTATGTGAGACAGGTTCTGCAGGAGGCCCACCGCGTCTTGAAGCCTGGTGGCAGATTTCTGTGCCTAGAGTTCAGCCACGTTTCAAACCCGGTGCTATCAAGGTAAATGGTTAAATTGAGAAGTTGTAAGTGAATGACGTACAAACTTGTATTCTAATTGTACATCTGTGCTGATTGTCTGACGAATATTTTACTTGGTTTAAAAAAAAAAAAAAAAAGTGGTATGGGAAGTCTTTTTCATACTGTCAAAAGATCGCTTAACTTTTGTCCTTTGTGTGAAATCATCTGTAGCCGTGTGGGGAACCAGTGGACGGACGGACTGACTTAGTGTTTTTCCATTCACGCTGAGCTGAACATGGGCAAACACTGCCATGTACTGCAAGCGTTCAGAGCTGTTCTGAAGATCAGAGAACGATTTCTAGACAAAGAAAAATTAAATGTCGTGTACAATAGGATCCCATTCTGGCTCTGAATCATAGCTTCAGCATATGAACTCGTTTGCAATTTTAGATTCATAAACCTCGTTTTTTGAACTGAACAAAAAAACATCATCTGCATTCGCTTTGGAGAGAGCATTATACTGTGGTATTAAGTTTTATTTAGTTCTGTGTTGGTATGCTACCATTTTCATAGCTATCTTCACCACAGCTGTTAGACACATTACATTGCTAAAAAAAAACTTGTATAAGCCTGCGAAAACGAACAAATATAATCATTGTGGCATGTTATAGTGTGGCTGTCTTGTGTTTTGTATGGAGCTGTTTACTGTTTGGAATCATTCGTTTGGCAGAGTCATTTAAAAATGGTTTTACCTTACAATAACGTCAGCATACTTTAAAAGTACATTTGAACAAGTTTGAGTATCGGAGGCTAGACAGGCCGATGCTAACCGTGCCATTTTCAGGATGTATGACGCCTACAGCTTCCAGGTGATCCCCGTACTGGGGGAGGTGATCGCCGGTGACTGGAACTCTTACCAGTACCTGGTGGAGAGCATTCGCCGTTTCCCTGACCAGGTGAGGAGGGTGCTGGGTGCCCCATCTGCCCTCTGTGTGATCGGAACTAGAGACGCATCCCGTTTGTGGCTCAGTGGGTAGAGCTGTTGGACTTGCTTGTGAAAGAAAGGTCGCAAGTTGTTAAACCTGGCTGTGTAAATTAAAATAAATGGAGTGTTTGGGTGAGGTGTCTTAAGGCAGTGCTGTAGGTCAGCCAGACAGGAGTGGGTGAGCTGTCAGTAAGCCTGGGTGCCTGTGCTCCGTGACATGCATCGTGTGTCTGCCCCCTAGGAGACGTTCAGGGGCATGATCCAGGAGGCTGGGTTCTTCAGTGTCCGCTTCACCAACCTCACGGCCGGTGTGGTGGCTGTCCACTCAGGCTTCAAACTCTAAAGGCTTGGAGGCCCCCCAGGTGAGAGCCGGATGACCCCCACAATGACGTGGTGTCCCCCTGGAGTATCTGCCCCATGACCTAGATAGTTTTTTGTTTTTTTTTGGTTTCCCTAGGACGAAAAGGAAGATTTTTTTGCTCTGAGTATCAGAGGACTTTGCTGATTTCCTTTGTAGCTTCCAAAAATCTGACGTCTGAGTCCCTTGCAGCTGAAGATGGGCTTTTGCTACATCTGAGTCATTTTAAGATGCATTTTGTACAAAACTACTGAAGCTGAGGTCCCAGAAGGGGATTGAACAATGTGTGGTAATTATTCCAGGACCAGCACAGAGCCTTGAAATAAGAACCAAAACTTTTTTTCTCCTGGATAAAGCTCTTTTGTAAGGGGGGGGGGGCTGTTTATGTGAATGTTGTTGGCAAGCCCTCTTCCTGTGACAGAAGTCAATATAAAAGTACAGGGGGAAATGCATTTAATTTAAACAAGTACCAGGATCCTTTGTTTTGCTGTGTTTGTACATGTTTTCGCAAGTTTGTCTACCTGCAGCAAAGGGAAAAAGTTGTGGTATGATTATGGGGAGAAGCTAAATGTAAAGTATGAAAGTCCAGGTGAGTATAAAGATGGTGAGATGTGTGGTTAGGTAGCACATGTAACAGCAACTTGGCAAAACTTTGACCTCCTGTGGTTCCTATCCTGAACAGCAGGTGGAACAGTGGTTAAAGTTTTTTTTTTTTTTTTTTTTTTTTTTTTTTTAAAACCACAAGTTCAGCTAAATTTAGGTGTGTGGGTTGGTTAGGAATGAAAGAAAACACTTCCACGGTGTAGTTCTTACTTGAATAAAACTGTATTTTATACACATCTTTGTACACTATTACAAAATTGTATTGTACTAAAATTTTAAATCAGTTTTTGGTCAGAGAATATTTAATCTTTGTGTGCAATTACCATGTATTTACAATGTCTCATGTTAGTGATTTCTCAAAATAAGCAAACCCTCAAATGTTCACACTCTGAACATAAGACATGGCTTAAAGATAAATATATTAGTAAATAAATATTCAGAGAACATATTTCCATAAATGAAATGGGCTGCTATACAGGTACAGAAATATACACAGATTGATTTCTAGCCTTTTAAACAATGTGAAATGGTAATGGAGAAAATTGTATTTAAAAATATTAAATTTTTGTACACCATGTTTTTATACAATCCTTTAAGTGCTACAAAAAATATAAAATTAAATAGTGACTCAAGTACCCCAAAGATGTTAGATTTGCAGTATAGATCTCTATGCAAAGGCAAGATTAGAGTCATGGGTTCATGAATTACAGCACAGGGTTACCGTTGAAAAACAGGGTTATTTAAAAGAATTACCAGTATGGATACATTTCACAGAAACAGTATAGAAGTCTGTAAAACAAACAAGGCATGTTGATGAGATTCAAGAAACCCACTACTGTCAGGGATGGGCCTCTCCTCGATTTAAATCATTCCCAAAATGTCTTCGCTTTGGCCTGATATCTGACATGGAACTTGACAGTTGCCTTCTAAAAAATTGCCCACGTTACAAGTGCTCCATGCATGTAGGGAGGGTGAGGAATAAGTGAAAAGGCTCACGTGTGTCTGTAAGTGGCTGTATTATAGCAGACCAGCTTAGAAGTCACACTTTGCCTAATGACGTGCTGGATGATCAAAACTTGAACAGTAGGGGGAAGAGGGAAAAAGTAACTTCATTTCAGTCTTCACTTCAACCAATAACTGTACTATCTAGCCCAACAGTGCTGAAATCATTAGTTCACAAGCGCAGTTGTTTTTAAAAGCCAGTTGCTACTAAAGCAGCAGTAGCCCTGAGAAAGTTAGGAAAGGGGTGGGGCAAGGTCCAATGGAGACCACCCATCCAGCAGAAGTGGGTGTGGCCTGTCTCCACTTTAGAGGTTGCTTAAATTAAGCCACAATCAGCAGCAGAGACTGCAAGGTGCCCAGTGGTGGACAATGAATGGGAGAGGTGTTGAACATTTCACGACCGTGATCTCATGAATAAGGCTGATAATGCTATGGTATGGTATGTCTCCATAGTAGCAGTTTTTAAATCTGATTTCTGAAGCTTATACTGTTTTTTGTTGCATGTGTACCAGAACATGAGTTCAAGGATACCCTCAAAAAACTGGAGCCTTAACATGAATGGGGGAAGAAAACAATCCCATGACTAAACTCGAGAACCTCACTGGTTGAGTTGTGCTATTTTTCTCCAGAAACCACAACTGTTCTGACTTTGCAAGACGAGCTCGGTTTTAGATAGACGTCACCTTCGGATGTCTGATAGACATCTGTCTGATCTACAGGGGTGGTTACAGAAACGGGAAACCCAGCCTATATTGCAATTCAATCAGACTTTTGGGTTTTCCTCAGTGAAGTAAAACAAGGACACAAAGAACATAAGGAAGTTGACATTGGTGGATTGAGGGTTCATTTGATGCAGGTTACTGAGGACATCAGATTAGTCTTGAATCTGTGGTAAAGTTACTCAACCCCTTCACTCACACCTTGTGTTGGCTTCAAGGTTGTGTTTGCGTTTACGGCTATGGGATTTCATTCGGACTTAACTGGCCCAAGGAGGTAAACATGGATTTTGAAAAAATATCTTCACAGTTAGCATGGAGACATTTAGGGAACAGTGAGGCTGGTTCATAGCGAGGAACGATGCAGGAACGCCTGCCTGGGTATGACCTCTGTCGGGCAGCGCTCCTGCTCTGGTCCTTCACCTGCAGCTCTCCCGTTCTCCCGCATCTCATGAGAGTTGGGGAAGCGGCTATGGAAGAGAGCTCTGGCCTCCTGCACACGAGGAGCTGTCTGATCTCGGTGCTGCCCAGCGGGGAAGAACATGTCGTTAGTCTCCTTCCAATCTACGGGCCGACCCTCAGCGTCTGCCTCCCCACCCCCAGGAAGATTAGCTGGTAGTGGTGTGGCCCGCAAACCAGCGCCCAGCCCCATCTCACAGTCCTTGTCCTCAGGGATGATGGCTATTCGCTGGCTCGGATCACCACGGGTCTGCGGCATGCAGCCCTCCCCATCGACTTGGGCGTACCGAACGCTTATGGCACAGTCTTCGGCGTAGCGTCCGCCGTTGTTCCGATGGACATTCGTCTCCTTATAAAAGCAACAGGGAAGTCCTTCATAGGCACCCTGCTCCCCAGGGCACAAATGCTCAGAACCGGGGGCGTACAAGTTCTGAGGTGCGGAGCTTTTGGATTCAGGCCTGTGGCTGCATTTTCCCGTCACCGGGAAGCCGGTCCGGGCAAGCTCCTGAGCAATGCTCTCCAAGTCCACTGGTGGGATGTCAAAGCAGCAGTTACAAGCCGGCCCCTGCTCAACCCCCTCATCCAGGACCATGCCCCTGATCCGGAGATCTGCCCCACTGCTCTCTAGGGCCCCTGCTGAGGTAGTGGTACGAGTCTCTCTGGGTTCGAGTGATGAGCGGCTGCTGTAGTTGGGCTCCAAGCTGCAGCTGGACAGCTGGTCCCCAGAGCCGAAAGAGGCTCCGCTGGGAGGCTGCAGGCATTCCTGCCCATAGGTGCCCGGCGAGTCGGCCATCTGCACCACAGGCCCCGCCTCCCCTGCCGTGGCCCGGCAGGGGCTCCTGCTGCGGTACACATAGGGGTCGTAGTCGCTGCTCAGGGAGCTGCGGAAGGTGGAGCAGCTGCCATAGACGCCCTGGTTGCTGACCTCGGTGCAGTCCAGCATGGAGTCGCTGGAGGAGCAGTGGCACTGGCCCGACCCGTTGCTGCTACTGTCGCTGCCAGGACAATCTGCCAGGTAGCCGCTGCACACGGAACGGTGACCATGGTAGCATCCGAAGCCGGAGGAGCTCCCAGTCTCTCCCAGACAGGAGGTGGATGCAGGAGCCATGTGGACAACGGCAGGGTACAACAGGCCCTGCTGGAAGGCCCTGCTGTGACCCTTCTGGAGCCCAGTGGCAGGCTGACCCTCGGCCTGCGGGAAGGTCAAGCCCTGGAAGTAGTAGTGCTGGTACATGGTCTCGTACTGGGAGAAGCAGGCGGTGCGGGAAAAGCCCCGGCCATGGAACTTGGGCCTCTTGAAGGCGTGGGCTTGGGGGTACATGGGAGTGCGGTGGTCCATCCCACATCGGTGGGCGTTCAGCGAGTGGTCCAGGTGGACGGGCGGGTAGCCACGAAGAAATGTCGACGACTGCGGCGGATACAGTGTCGGATCCGCTCGTTGGTCCACGGTCAGCACCGTTATGGGATTGCCATGGGGATCCATGCTTGTGCGAGTCGGGTATGCCGTCACCTGTCCAGCACGGTGCACCCGCCCGGGGTAGTGGACCGGTAGGACTACCCTCTGCTGCCGGCTGTGGACTGGATTTCCGGGATCCATGCAGACTGCTCCTGGGTTGCCCTTCTTTTGCTCTGCGGAGGACGGGGGGGGGGGAGAGTCGGTTCTGTAGCCTGTATCGCTCAGCCACACGCTATTGAGGGCCGAGGGCCCATGGCCGCGAGCTGGAACTTACCGATGATGTTGTGCCGACAGTGCGGGCAGGTGTGGTGCTGCAGCAGCCAGGGGTCCACACACTTCTTATGGAAGCGGTGGGTGCATGGAATCACTCGCAGCTCCTGTGGGACAGGAGACAGGCAGACACACGACAGGCTTGCAGTTTGTCCAAAGCGAGATGCACTAGGATGAGAACTCCCCGCCTTTGACCTTGGTAACACGCCTCCAGCCCAAAAAGGCCGTGTTCTGACATTAATTTTGGCAGATTTCAGTACACGGCTTTGATTTTTGCGCGCAGGAGAAGTTGCCGTTGCACAAACTTGGGGAAAGTTCAGACTAATTCTGCTAAACCCTTCACTGGTCTCTGAATTTTTGGTGGGCCACAAGGGAAGCCCAGTCCGTGACTAAGGGAGCGATGCCACTGGCTCATGCCTGGCTGTGATGATGATTAAAAGGAAAACTTTCGAGCTTCAGAGCAGGGGTTAAAATCATGATGAAGGCGCATTAAACAATCATCTTGACTGATGCTGAGGGCAGCAGGTGACAGATTGACTATGGAGATACACCAAACAGTGCATTTGCTCTTTAATGGACTACCATGCTATCAAGAACGTCTTCTACCTTGTGTACTAAGCTTCCTAAAATAGGCTCACCACGATTCTGTGTCAGATAAGAGATTACATTTATGTTTGCGTATTTAGCAGACATTGTCCGAGTGAGGAAAACTTAGCAGTAGAGCAGGATCCATCGACATCCTTGGAACAGTTAGGGTTAAGGTTCATGCTCCCAGAACCAACAGTGTTAGGTTTAATTGGCTTGAACCCTGTGGTTGGCAAAAGACTTCATGGGCACAGAACCCTAACTCACTGAAGTATACACTAGCCCACAATAGGAATGATCTAATTGCATAAAAGAGTGACGTTTTTGTTATAAGCTACATTTACTTTGAATGAGTCATTTAAAGAGCCAAATTATTTGACTTCACGTTCCCCTAACTTCATAAAGACGGCGTGTCAGTTTACACACAGCTTCAACGATAACAGCACACTAAAAAAGTGACAAAATGATGAGATCACCATTGCAGCTTATCAGAGTGGGGGGATTCACATTTTCACATCCTCTAATCCTTAGCATTTGACTTTCAGTCACCCACACCAAATATGGCTCAGTCTAAATGATTCATGCCATCGACACAGTTTGTCCGGAAAACCTTCTCAGACACATGAAGAAGCATGTATTTAGATTCTGATGGGAATCCTGACAAGTTTCTGGCAGAACATTTAGCTTGGATTATGCATCAGGAACATGGTATGTAGGAGGATCCCTAAACCATCTATCTGTGGAAACGGCTGTGAAGATTACAGTGAGGAGCCTCTAGAGGGCACCAGAAACACAGGAGTTCGTCACCATTCTTTATTCTAATATTATGTAAGAACTTTTTTTTTTTTTTATTGAAGTGCTTGTCAGAAGTAGTAGATGTCTGTATACAAAGTACAGCTTCACATTTACTCTATTCAGTCTGGATTTAAGTAGTTATGTACCTTGTCATAACGAGAAATACGAAAGTTCCCAAAAATCCAATTAGGTTCTGATGCTGCAGACCTCAAACTTACAGGGCTCAAACTTATGAACCCTGCTGCATTTTAAGATGGGAACACTCCCTCTGAACTGAAACTCGATCGGATGCATTCCTGCGAGTTTTTCCCCAGGATTGCAGTTGCTTAGAGAGTCGGCTTCCTGGCCAAAGCTACCCTTCCCCCGCTCTCTGGAATGACTCATCCGATCTGCCTGTGTTTTTCTGCCAGCGCTTTGTGTTCCTTCCTCACGAAAAATCTCTTTGATGCCATTCAGCCTTTTTATACTGCCACTTCCTCTTTGCAGGCCACGCCCTTAAATGTCTTTTCAATAGCGACACATTAGAAGAAATGTATATACACGCCAAACCGTACCAGAGGTTCCATTCCGTGACATTTTAGCACAACGGTAAGTGTCACTAACTGTTCTGCTGCGCATTTTCACACACGCAAGTGCACAGAGCAGGACTCAGAAACAGAAAAGGGGACACACGTGTTACAAAGTCAACCCGTATTGACCAATTAAATTGGCAGGAAGAGATAGAGAGCGAAGATGGAAGCCCGGTGGGTTTCAGGGTTTGATGTTACAGCCAGGCTGAGAAGACATCCTTAGGCGACACGACTTGGAGACTGGCACTACACCCTAAAGTGAAAAGGTTCGAACTTTGCATACCTCGCCGTCGATATACTTCTCCAGGCAGATGGCACAGTCGGAGGTGGAGCTACTGCTCAGCGAATCAGAAGCTGCACGAGTGCTTTCGCGAGCCCCTTTACTCTTGGCCTTGAACTTGCGGGTCTCCATCTTCTCCAGGGCCTGAATGGCCATCCTGTTCATGGAGCTCTGGGGAAGGGTGGGGGGGCAAGTCAGGCCACACCAGGCTCACCCGAAATAGTCGCTAGCCAATAGTCACTACCACCTCAGAAATGCCATATGTTAAGGTCGACTGTTCTCTGTGTTTAGGGTCCAGGCCTCCTCACTCAAAAAGGCTTATTAGGAATGCTGCTCTTGAAATTTAGAGGATCTTACCTGGCTTCGCCGCTGCTTCAGTTTTATTTTTATGAGGAGGACCAAGCATACTAAAGACACCACCACGAAGAAGGCCAGGAAGATGCCCATGTCAAAGTATTCTGTAGGCTGCTGTTAAACATAAACCATATGACAGACATCAGACAGGCAGGAGAAGAGAATTTACTTAGTTATTCCCTTATGTCCATGACTTGCTCAGTTTCCAGTTTTGTACGCTGTTTACTGACATTATTCAAGAGCCAAAGCTGAGCCACAAATCATCCGTATTAAAAGAACTGGAATAAATTAAACGTAACGAGCTGTGCTAATATGTGACACACCATGTTAAAAACATTTTATTTATTCGCAGGTTGCATATGTTGACTAAGAGTGCATCTTTGCCAGTGTATCGAATTGGACAGAATATCAGAGGAAGCCATTTTGTAGGGATTGGTGCCAATGGGTTGGTGAAGCAAAACATCTCAGGAGAGATTATGTTTGTATAACTTCCTGGTCCCAGTCTAACTACAGTGAATTTTAACTTGCACTAGACTTTGGTGTCACCTCTCTGGAGGCCTCACCCTTGGCAGCCTGTGCTGGATCCTTGCCCGTGCCATCTTCTGCTTGTTGACGATGTTCATCAGCTTCACAGCATCAGTGCCCTTCACGTACACCACGGGTCTCTTCAGAGGTTCCTCGCCCACTTGGTTCAACTGAGAGGAGAACAAGAGAACAAGAGAACATTGAGGTCCCAGGCCCCCAGAGTCCTCCGTGCATTCCCACCAACTTGAATTGCACTTCATATCAGACATTGATTAAACAGGGCAGCTCCATGGTGGACCACGTGAAAAACAGGCCCAGAGACTCAAAGTATGGTTGGTTTTCCTGGGGGAAGGAGTCTCAGAGGGGATTAGGGGAATTGAGTGTTCTGAATTTGGACAAAATCAACCTCTCCCTCGTCTGCTGTGTGCCTTTTGAGTCTGGTGTTGGAGTCTGTAATTTGTAAAAACCCACGGGAAATTCCAAAGCAATTCATACATACTCCTTTTTTTATCGTCACGGTTCTGAGCGGAACGCGCTCCTCCCCCCCATCACGAGACTCCACTGGCTCCGTCGTCTGAGCCGGAGGCTTCTTGTGCAGTAGAATCAGAAATGTTTGATCAAGTTGCAGCTGCACCTGATGTGTAAGTGTGCGCTTTTCTGCGCAGTGCATAACGGTGAACAGTGGTGTGTGTCTGTGAAGGCATGAGGAGGGGGATGTCTACCAGGGGAACTTCAAATTTACTCAAAGTCGCCACTTCAGTCTTATTTCAGCTTACACTCTCCCCCTTTTTTACGATTTCTTTCATTGAGCGTCTGAGTCTTAATGGTGCCTTCTACAAATGCTAAGCAACACAAATAGTCTCAGTTTAAGTGCTATTTATCCATAGCTCATCTTTTCCTGGGGTCATTGCAATTGATTTTTCACCTTGGCCATACTGCAGTACCACTTTAAAAAAAAAAAATCTGGGTCTGTTACTCTTGGTAAATAACCAAAAACAGCAAACAAATTGCACAAAAATGTGGGCCAGTGGCCTTTGAAGCAAAATGTTTATCAGTGGACAGTCCCAGCACTATTAAGACCTCAATTAAGTTGTCAAGGACATCTAGTAACTATATTGTGAGGAGATACATTTCTAGCATAGTTATCCAAAGGCAGAAGCATCATGGGAACAGACCAAGTCTGCCCTTGAGGTTTGCAAGACCAAATCTGTGAAATGTAGATGGTTTGCTTTAGTGACCATTGTTTGTACAGGCTGTGCCTGCATGTTAGTGGAAGACCACAATCCTCATGGGGCGTCTCTTCGTGATGGAACAGATTTGGAAAACCGAACTACTAATGGCTGTGTAAGTGTTAGAGGCCGAGGAGCACAACACACAGTCAGATGGGATCTTTTTGACCACAATTATTCAAGGGATAAGCACTACAAATACAGTATATTTATAAAAAAAAAAAGAAACTCCAGGGAAGCATTTAGACAAATAATGATCATCAAATGCAGCAGTGGCCACGAACCTGGTCGATGGCGTCTGGGTTTTCGGAGACGTCGAAGATGACCGCCGTGGCTCCCCTCTGCACGGCTCGCTTTGCCTAAAAAGAAAGAAAACACTAAGACCCACAAAGAAAAAATTCAGGTGAAATCACACCACACAAACACACCTCTCCAATGATACAAATCACATTTAAAACCTTTGTACCTTTAAAAAAAAAAAAAATAATAATAATAATAATAATAATAATAATAATCTTATTCTTTTACCAATGCAATCGCTTTTCTAAGTGGGAATACAGCAATAACTGGTATAAAGTTATGTTAAATTCTGTACACTGGAGCCTTTGGTTATAAGTCCAACACAACAGCAACTAATTACATTAAAACTGCTATGAGGCCTCAATAACAGCTTGCACAAGAATTTGTGCTCAACTAACACAACTTGTAATTTATATTACTGTCCACTAGAGGCCCCTCTCACATCAAATGAGCAGATAAAAAAAAAAAAAAAAGGCAAGAGATTTGGAAAAGATCGGCCTACTTAGTAAACTGTGAAGTAGTCTGCCTGAGGAGAGATTCGTAATTCTTTGTTCCAAATACAAGTGAGTGTACTCTGAGAATATCATTTGCTTTCAAGTTTCAAGTCACTACCATTTGAATTTTGATTCAAGGGGAACCAAGTCTTAAATCCCAGCCTGGGAAAAAAGTTCAAGAGCTTTGAGAGGGGAATAAAGTACAGTATAGGATAGGAAGGTTTCTGTGTTAAAGTACTGATAACAAAAATGTAGGACTCAGCTTTGAACTGCTGATAATGAAACAGTATAAGGAGCAGAGTATATAAAAGAGATTCACATAGAGACTTATCTTTATTTAAAATTTCATAGCACCCGAATACTACCGGAATGCTGGGCTCCAGCCTGCATCCTCTAGGAATCATTTTCCGCCTTCCGGTAGCCTGCCTCGGATGAAGTGCATCCCGACATACCCAGGCTTGCTGGTATCTCTCTGCCACCATTCATCATTCAACAAAGAACAGCGAGACTCAAAGGAGACGCACAGTTCCATGACATTGATGGCTCCAGCCAAATTTGAGGGGCATGACCAGATTAAGGAAAGTTTAAAAGTCAATCCTTCATAATCTGGATGAAACCTCACATCAATTTCTATTGCGGTCATTAAACTACTCCATTGTTCGAACACTGCTATTTGAACTTTGCAATAGCAAGAAAGCTAAAAATTGAGCTACTTTGACAGGCCTAAAAGGTAGCTAATGAATACATGTGAAATGACCGGCATTTTACGGTACATGGCATTTTATTTCCCTTCCTGGTTCCCTCATAAATGAACAACCCCACAAGAAATAATGGAGTCTACATTGTGAAGATGTCTGTGGTTTTGGACTGTATTAAATATTAATATAGATCCCAGCGTGTGTACGGTGCAGTGGGTGTGGCCGAGGAAACTTTCAGACCCGTCGTGAGCAAAAGGGGTTTATGTGGATGCGAAACTCGTCTCTGACACGGATGAGTTTGCAGATCAGGCACATGGAGGGGGCTAGTGGTGTTCAAACGGCTCGATGGCACACGAACACCGCTGGGGAGGAACAGAAAAAGGCGACCAGCAGCCTGGGGGGGGGAACTGTACTGTTTCTGTGGCAGTCTATAGACTTCTGGCCGGCATCCGACCTCTCTCACCTCAGCGGTCGAAAAGGAAGTGTAAGGTCTGAAAACAGTGCACAAAAGCCAGATTTGTATTATTACAGGGTGCAGATAGGAAGCAATTTGTGTGCAGGAACTGCTTTTCTCTTTGACTTTATGGACAAGTTTAAATAAACTGCCAGTAAGTCAATAATTTCCAACTTCCCGCCACCCGAGGCACCATGGGTCTCTTCGTCTAGGCTGTTACTGTGGAGCCAGTCTGGAGATTCCTGAAAGTGACGACGGAGAGTCGCTCTGTCACGTACCCGACAGTCACTTTTTACGAGAAGGAGTTACTGTGTGATGAACGAAAGAAAAACATGACAAGAAAAGATGTAGTCAGTCTTTTGTCTAGAAGAACGACTTTGACCATATCAACTTTCACCGTATAATTAGTCATTGCTCCTCTATCAGCAATTTGGCTCCGCCTGGCTTGGCATGTTATTAATTAATAAGGTCTCATCAGATGTCAGAAGCAACACAGCACCTAACACCTAATAGACTACTGGCGTTTTTCATATCTTGAGGCCAAAACAAAAGTAAGGAGAGGAGACAATTCTATGATATGGCATTTTCTGATATTTAATGTACATTTAAACCCCAATCCCAACTCACATTTTAGCTGTGTTTAAACAGGAAATCAGATTGCTTATATACAACCCCCCACTCATTCTCTTAAGAATTATTTTGTGCAGTTGCATTGGGATGGATATGTATCTAAAATCTTGGATCTAAAAGGTGTCAAGATCTGAATTAAAAACAATTTTTCATATTTAAATACATTTCCTTTTCTGTGGAAATCTTCAGCTGTTCTTGAAAAGCTATACACAATATTTGAAAGCCGCTACAATGCAGCATACAAAATAGCCAAGTTCTAAGCTACCATTGTGTCATCGTCCAGCATTGCCTAATTTCATCACAATTAAAATCACCACAAACGACAATGCCTACAGATTTTGCCAGCGAGAAGGCTAAACTTGATTCCACAAATGAAGGTCCTCAGAGAGGAAAGGCTAAAGGCTGAAGGCCTTGCTCTCCAGTATGAAGGACCACTGTTAACACAGGTCTTTCGTTGGCTAGATTGCCACAGGTTGCTGCAGAACGGGGCCCGGCTTTTCCCCTGCTCTCAGACCACACCAGTGGCCCGAAATAACAGGCACCCCAGATGAACTGAGCTGCGACCGGTAGAACAATGTCCACATTTAACCTGATGCAGGGGCTCTGATACGCCAACCGTGCCATCGAAACGGGTTTGTCTCCTCTCTGCTACATGGTGGCAAGCTAAAGCCCATTTAGTTCAGTCAGAGTGTGCTCCTTTGATGTTTGCAATACTAGTTAATAATTAATAGCTCTTGGTAAAACAGCTTAGGAAAGAAAGAATCTTCACATGGGCAGGATAAGCATCGCTGGGACTTGTCTAATGATAGGGGAAAGAATTTTTTTTTTTTTTTTTTTAAATGTACCCACAGGCAAACTGTAGGCCGCAAACCAAATTTCAGCTCAGTATCATTGCCCCTCTCAGCAGCAGAAAGGCACAGTGACAGATGATGATGGCATGTCTTAAGAAGCAGAAGGTGGGGATCCAATACAATCTGTAAGCAGCTCCTGGCAGCAACCAAAGCTCTCCTGAACCTGCCAATGAACGGCATCCAGGTGTCCAGTACAGACTTCCTATTACCCACAGAGATGTTGTACGCTGTGAAGAAATTGCGACTGCCTCCTCGTGGTTAATTCACAGACAAAAAGTACATAGGGAAAGTTTCAAAGAGACAGAACCCCAAAAGATGACATGCTGAGGAGACAAATTCCCACAAATTCCCTTATTCCTGGTTTCCTTGTAAAGCGAAGGCACCAGTGCTAGCATAAACAACAGTAATTGACAGTTCATCTGGCTGTGTTCTTAATATTCACATGGACAGAGACGCTAAAACAAAACAAAGGAGGGGGATTTCACACATTTCCACATAGACCATGAGCTGCACTGAAGAGGTTTGGGGAAATGAGGCATGTCAGCATGAGAAGGCATATTCCCCAAGATGGACGTGTAGCTCCTCAGCCAGCCTGGACTGGGTTCCTAATGAAAGACCAGGAACCATGGAGCTGCACTCCAGCTTTAATGGTGGGAAATAAAGATCAAGCTATGCCTTCTTCACATTTGTTGTCTGTCATTCTGAATTTCGCCTTTTCCTCTCAGTCTGACCGGACTCAGCCCTCCCAGATCACACAGCCCACGTGACCGGTTCCTTCTTCCCGGCAGTGTATGACACCTACCGTGAAGCTGGTGGGAGCGCAGAATGCTTGCTCCTCTTTATGTCGGATTCTTTTTGCAGCATTAAAATAGCAGTGTCCCCCCCCCCCCAAAAAACTTTATATCAAAGGGCTCTGCCATTTAACTCTCATTCACCTGCTCCCTCTTTTCCATCGCTAGCATAATTAAGGCATTAGGTATTCAGCAGGCTGTACTCTACTATAATGCAGTAATTTTATGTCGCCTTGTGGCTTTTGAGTTTATTACAAGATAAACGCCAACTCTTCTCTGAAAGGGAAGCACGGAGGGTATGCGTGTTCAGGAAACGTACAGTTATCAAAAGCATGGCCTTCAAGAATTTACTTATGAACAAGTCTGAGTGGCCACTTCTACTGGATGCATTTTTCCACAACGGAGAGACGTGATCACAGGTCTCGAGCAGACCCCTGTTTCTCTGTAGGGGTGGGATGAATGGCAGCCTAGGACTTTTGGGGTTGTATTGCGTTTCATCCACATGGGTGGCGAGGAGAGCAACTTCACTGACATGGAGCTACAGGCCAGCGTCCCGGTGGCTCCATCCTAAAAGCGAACGGTGGCTCACAATTCAATTCGGCCTGTGTGTCAAAAGGTGTCCCCTTGAGACGACAAAATTCAAACCATTAATAAAAACATTTTGTTTGACTCAAATCCTAAGAAACAATCGGAAAATATACTTACTTAGACAAGAGTTGCAGAGCCTGAGGGTAGTCACTTCATAACCGTGGAAATTTATAAACCTCAGGTTCTCAAGTTGGTCACAGCATGACTTTTGTAACACAATAACCGGTGTTTCATATCACAATATCTTTATGCAATTTTCTTTTAATGGTGAAAATCATGCCGGAAAAGAACTTCCTGACCAACAAGACACACAACCGGCTTAATTCCTAACGAAGCACGGACTCAAGAGGACGACTGCACGACTTTACATCCAACACTCGCGTCAGGAAGTCCAAGATGAACAGAGTATGCTCATGCTAACTCGTGGATCTTGATTCATACAGAGATCCAGGAAAGATCAGAGGTGTATCGGAGTCTTTCGACTAGATGACAAATTTAACCCATCATCCAATGATGCAAGAGCTGTTTAAAACCAATTACTGACAAAGAACCGGAGCTAAAAAATGTCATTTGTCCACCATGAAAAAGAATATTTCCTATTGAAAGTTTCTTTACGCTTCTTCAGAGGCCGTTACCACTGATTTTTTTTCCCCACTGTTGCCAAGGGAACATCCAAATATACAGTATATTAACGTTCTATCCATCCATCTTCTAACTATTCACCATTCTTAGGTTAACGGGGGGACCAGGAGCCTATTTGAGGCAAAGCTGAGGTACACCTAGGATGGGATGTCAGTGCGAAGGACACATACACAGTCTTGCCTTATAGTCAATTTAACTGCAAGTCTTTATACTGTGTGAGAAAACCGGAGTGACTGGAGGAAACCTGCAAGACACGGGTAGATCATGAAAATGCAACAGACATACACAGAGGCGTGGGATTTGAACCCCCAACCCTAGAGTTGTAATGCATCAGCACCACCCACTTTAAGGTGTTGTTCATTTGCTGTTCCATCCATTCCCTCACTGCTAAATCAAGTACACAGTTGTGAGGTGTTAGTCACTTGACTCTGAAAATTATAGATTAAAACCATTTTCCCACAAGCAAAACATTTAAAAAAAAAAAAACAAAACAAAACAACAAAATCTGCATGTCAATTGCCTCTGAAAATGTGGACCTTATCTCCGCTTTTCCTTGTCATCCAGGTTTAATTTAGGTATACAAGCTAATAGCTGACTGAGGGCATTGACATTAGCCTCTGAAAAAAAAGCTCACATTTAAAAGCTGTATAGGTAGGCACATGGACAGCTTAACCTCAAAAACCATTAAAAACTGACATGAGGAAAAGGGGAAATGAGGGATTTATCACAACTAGCATCATCCAGTCTAAAGCAAATCAGCAGCTCTGCAGGCTCTTTAAAGAACCACTTAAGGTAAAAGCTACATCCCAGTTTGGAGCCGTCCAATAAAACAGCAACCTCATGCCACTGGTTCCCCATAACTAGCCCTGACAGCACTTATAAACAGCAACACAGAACCTCTCTCACAGCATGGTAGTCTGGGCAACACATGGTGAGGCCTCTTCACTCTTGATACTAGGTTATTTTCCATCATGAGATTTGAAGATTTGATATTAAAAGGAAGTTATTTATGAGTTCACATTTTTCCATTTGGCAGACTTTTCGAGCAGGCTCCTTCATATGACTTGCCAATAAAACTGGTGGCTCTGTAAAGTAGGACAGAATTATTTAACTACATTCTGCACAATAACCTTAGGAGCAGTCAAACCATGGGTCTGCAGGTTCTGCTGGGAAAACCCGCTCACTACTAGACTGGCTAACCAGGCCAGCTAGAGAAGAGCCGCAAAACAGAAAGTGTGCCTTAGTGTAATACACTTCAATCAAAGCCTCATCAAATCTTCAAGGCAGGGAAACCATCTGCCTTGTGCAATCCACCAAGATTGACCAAATCATCCTAACAGGGAGATCCTGGGTGCAGAAAATACAATCCATGTGGTCCTAGGAGAGAAATGCTTAGCAGTACTCGCTAAAGAAGGGAGAACTTGTCCTGACCTGAACCCTTACAGCTGTGAACCACTGACAATCTAAGTCAAGATGGGCCCAAGTCAATTGAGAGGATGCTCACCATATCAAAACAGAAGGTTCCATTCCTTGACAGGTCATGTTATAATGTAGGTTGAGAGGTAAATTAAGCACTAATGCCGTCACTGGAAATCAGAGATCTTCATCATTACTTAAAGTGGCAGAGGCCCCGTCAACAGGCTTATTTGCTCAGCTAATCAAAATTACCACGGATCTATTTCAGGAACAACGCAGCTTCATGCTACATTTTCTTACACATCTCAATAACTCCAAAATTCACTTCCACATTCACCTGCTATGTCATGCTGCCATCAAGGCAGCCCGGCAACAGGAAAACCTAGATGTCATTACCCTTTAGATCTGCTACCGTTGACAGCATGGCTGTTGAAATCCACACCAGGCTGATAGGTTCAGTTACTCCAAAACATCATCCCATTCCATCATCACTTTCACTCTCCGATGTGCTTCCTGATGAAATCCACAGGTGTCACCTGAAATCATTTTTCCATTGGAGTGTAACAATGTGCAATACATCTTTGCCACTCCCCAGAATCATTTTTTAATAGCCAAAAAAATAACCAAACATAACCGAGATAATTACTCTGAACAATTCCCATTTAATGTGTACTAATGGTCAAGTTTAACAGCTGAACTAGTCCAATGGAAAAAAAAACAAAAACAAAAAACCCCGTAGTTGCAGAAATGCTGTTGCTAATGAGCAAAGCAGGGATCAGTTTCATCAGTATAATTTTTAAATGCATTCCTTTAATAGCCACAATGTTAATGCACATGTTAATGTGCTCCATGATGCAGTCCTGCAGCAACCTGATGACGACACGCCCTGTGTTGTGGCCAGGTTGACACACGACTGTTTCCAGGGGGTCTCCAGGCCACTCTGTGCTTGGCAACTCTTCCCATCGTCCCACTCGCCCACAGGCCTCCACCTCCTTCTTTCCCTCCATCCTGTCTTTTAACTTCCTCACCAGCTCCCTTTCCCACCTACTGTGATGCTTGGGTTAATGTTCAATCTTTAACCCCCCCCCCAGCATAAACAGAGCCTTTTCAGCAGATGTTGGGCAACTAAAAAAAAATAAAAAAATAAAAAATAAAAAAAAAAAGCTACATGCTGAGGTGGGGGACATGCTCAGTAAGAGCTCATTTTGAACAACACGGTATCCCCCAAATCAAACATACCCTGGAAAACCTAAGAAGAGCAAAATAAGTATGAATCTCCAGGTCATGCAGCCGAATCAGTTTTTCTCAAGCTGCTTATCCTGCTGTTCGGTGCAGGGCGCCTTAACCAAAGATAACACACTTGCTGGGATGGTTCGTCATTCGAAAACAAATTCGAATCCCTCTTCTACTACGGTCACATCACACAGCTTTTTCATTCAAAGTCAGGAGATGGTTCCAGTGTTTGGGTCGTCTATGTATCCAAGCCGGACTTTGGCATCCCAATCCAAGGCATATCACAGCATCGTACCCTGTTTCCTGAGATTCCCCACATGCTAAAACTTCACTTCTGAACACAGCAGTAAGACACAAAAGGTTCAGCCGTGACTTATTCAGCAGACAATTTCAATGGCTCTAATTAGAGGCCACACATTCTACCTTCCTATTTTTCTAGAAACCCACCCCCTCCCTGAAATACACCCCGAGGACCGCATCTCTGCTGGCGTGAAGGTTTCACCTCCCTCTGTAATGGTATCCCCTTTCGGAAAGGAGGATTCCTCTCTGGGCAAACAACAGCAGGTCAGGACTGGACCTTCACAACCCAGGGAGCACTTAACCCTTTAGATGCCAAATTAAAGGGAAGTAGTGCAATCTGTGGACCTGCTATGGCAATTTCTGACACTACTCCACTAAACAGCTTAAAGGGCTGAGGCAGGGTTCATGCAACCCTATCAGAAGACATACTGTATTTTTCTTTTTCAGATCTGTGAAGTTCTGCTGTTCTGTTTTATATGGTAGCTTTCCAGTGCTTTTGCCCAAAAGCGAATAACATGAGAGCTGTTAAACGGTATTAAAAGTCTTAGTGGACAGAAACCAGGAGACAGCGACATGGAGAAGATCTGCGGTAGAACATCGGCATCAGTTAGGGGATGTCCATAAATTAATTACCCTAAAAAAAAAAAAAAAAAAAAAGAAACTGATGTTTGTGATGTGAATCATTTTGTCAATAGTTCTAGTTTTCTGTGCTGTTTGAGTGTGGCCTTAATTCACACTGACAGCTTGGTATTGTTCCATAGTACATAGCCCAGATGATGTTAGGATGCCATCTCCTAAATGTGAAGGACCTAGGCATTTGCAAGGTGCTGCTACCACTTTAGTAATGTCAAAGGACCATAATGCCTTGTTTTCTCCCTCTACCACACACAGGTCCTTGGTTTTAGGTGATTGGTCATCATCACACCAGCTAGCTAGGAGGAGAACCAAGTTTGCAACATTTACTTAACAATAAAATGCAAGAAAAGATTAGAAACTCTGACCTGCAGTCAACTGGCCTAAAATCAACTCCTCTCCATCTACCAGTCTCTCCCGTGCAATGACCTTGAGATGACCTGCCTTCTGCCAAGGCACTGTAAATCTAACCATTGTTCACTTCAAAGGGACGACGTAGGCCATGACATGGACCCTGCCTCAATGCCCCATGGCTTCACCTCTGACCGTGCGACATGTTACACGGCGTGCCGCCTTTTTTCTCCATTTGTTTCTTGCGACCTGCTCCACGCACACACCCATCAGAGACCATAAACGGCTGCGTGGCGAGGTGGAGGATGGAGTGGGAGTTTCCATAACACAACACAAAATGAGTAACTCAGCGGGAGCTGAAGGCCTTCTCAGTGATGAGGAACCTCCAGGTGCCCTGGATGGGGCCTTAGCTATTATACTCGTTGTTAGCAGTCTTTGTAGTTTTGGGGCCTTCCTCAGAAAACATTTCCATCTAAAGCAGTTTAACATTTCACCTCTGTACCACCACAGAGTTGGGAACAATTCGGATGGATATCAACTTAAACGGTACAGCCAGCAGGACAACACCTAAATGGGTAACCAGTCATCATCCTCAACCTGATCCAAGCAAGGGGACCACATCCAAGGAAAGACGTGTTCCTTGAGAAGCTTCTCACTGGAATGGGAGCTCGCATTAGGTTTTACAATCGTGCTTGGCCCTTTACAGCGTTCTGGATTAATTATCGTCCCCTCTGGCGAGTGACCTCCAGCCGTCTCGGTGGAGTTTATTCAAGTCTGCGGAGCAAAACAGGAGATCAGTTAAACATGTCCTCTCCACCTGGAGCCCAGGCCAAGCGCACAGTGGGCTACCACTTTGCCGCGTTCCCATTAGGATGCCAGGAGCCACCTCTCCCTCCACCACCTCCCCCGGCAGCCATGCGAGGCAAGAATCTGCGATCCTGGCCGACAACGAGCTTCTTCTCAGAGGAGAAACAATGGCAGAATGTAACTTAGCCCCCTCTCTACTGGATCCTGCCTGTCCACACCCATTCATTCTAAAATCCTGCTGCCAGGTGTGCCTGACCACCCCCCACCCCCCAGCCCAACCCACTTCAGCGCACCACCCCCCGGCCCGCCAATTAGCTCACACCGTCAGGTCACAGCTGGCCGGGAAACTCTCCCAATGCCCCCCCTCCCAAACTACAGAAAAGGGGGTTTAAATTCCCACCACATCTCCCAAGGAGGTCATCACACGACACAAGGAAGCAAAGTCTTCTGCTAGGGACCACAGAATGACTAACCTGTTGGCGGCAGTGTCAGAAATGGACCGGCAAGGTGGCCGTGATGAACACCCGTCGCACACGCACGCACGCACGCACACACACACACACACACACACACACCTGAAAGGTGCCAGCGATCAAGAAATCCCCTCCTGAAACACACACCCTGGTGCTGTTTCTTAATTCCCTTCATCCACTCACAGGCATGTAAACACACACGCTGAATCTGTGAAGTTTAGGAAAAGCAGGCTCTTTGCATTTCAAACACCACGAACACTAGAAAATGTTCTAATTTGAAAAATTTTAATTTGGGTTTGCGAGTTGAGGAGTTCACCCACAGAGAACTGACGCTGCCTTGCGTTTGAAGACTGTCTACCCATTTCCTGAAAGTTTACCTCTGCTGCACGCCTCTATTCTCCCATTCCTTTCATTTCCACCCCTCCCTCCTTCACTCCCCCTTTAGTCTTTAGCCTCCAGGGTCCTTTCTTCTTCCCATTTCACCAGGGGCCCGAGCGGTGAAGTGTAATAATGGTCATTTTGCTACTCATTCAGAGTGGGGTAATTCTGCCCGGCGACGGCTCACTTTGAGCTGCATGACAGAGAGAGCTTCCCAGTGCCCATGGCAACTGGCTCAGTGGGTTCCCAGCCCGCCAAGCCATGATTTCATATTCCAGGGGCCGTGTAGACAAAACGTGGCTTGCCAAGGGTGGTGGGGGGGAGGCCCCGCCTGGCAGGCAAACCTCAGATACCCTGCAAGGAAAATCCAGCAAGATAATATTGGCAAGTTGGGGCAAACATGAGGCAGGAGACCATGACACAGGTTTCATGTTCTGTGCCTCTGACCCCCCCCTTCTTAGAATGGGGGTGTGTCTATAATGGGGGAATTTCTTGTGTCAACTCAGCCAATCGAATTATTCATAACCTCATATATACACCCCCAGTTCAGTCTGTCCCCCAGCTTAAGGCGACGTGAAATTTAAAAAACAGCCAAGACAAAAAGAGAGGAAATAGTGTAATAACAGGCCACCGATTCCCAAAATGCCAATTAAATAACTATTATTCCATGCAGACCTCTCTCAAAACACAGACCCTAACATTTGAAAGATTAAAAGCTGAATCCTACAAAATCTGGCTGTATCTGTAAAATTCTATGTATAAAACAAACAGATTAACAGAGAAAATGTGCGGCTCCAAAAACATCATTGTCCTGAAACTGAACACCCTCCTTGGCTGTGTTGTGTTGACCAGGGCAGACGGATAATATTTCTCCGCTCACATCTAATCGAAAACGTCACTACCCTTCGACTGGAAAAGCCATTAGGAAAGGCAAGCACTATTTGTCAATTAGCCGATAACTTTACAATTTAAGTGACAGAAAGAGTAGCATCCTCTGGTCTAACACAGGAATTCAGCTGCTATCCAGTTAAGGGGGTAAGACCAACAACACATCATAACCAGACAGAGACAACAAATGACCAGACAGTTGACATTAGCCCCACCCACTTTAGACTGCACCCTGCCAAGAACGGGGTGGGGCGGGGTG
>JAACJT020000034.1:22784958-22798555 GCA_009936485.2 Gymnarchus niloticus
CCATCCCACCCCAACCAATAAACCAGCTTTGAGGCTCCAGACCTTAAAGCTGTGGGTGACCACAGATGCCCTCTCTCCATATGCCCCCCCCCCCATCCTATTCTGATCAGCTTTAACTGGTTTTAGGTGTACAGCGGGTCAACTAAAAAACCATTTCTGAGATCATCTTCCTAGTCAAAGCAAAACTGAGATTGAGGCACATAGGGAAATAAGGATTCATGGGAAATTCCCTTACTAAAGCCCCTATACACTGACTCTGATTGAATCCTGAAAATAAATATAAAATGGCAGTGAAGAATTAAATTTTTGGAGGATGACTGAGCCAAAGCAGACATAAAATTTTAGTGGAAACTAATTAATAAATACTCTCTAACGGCATCAATTCCCATAAAAACAGAAGGCTATTTTTTGACATATGAAATCAAACATTGCCTTCCATCCAGTTTAGTAAGCAACCAACATTGCATATCCATTCACAAACAGGGCGTCTTGGCTAACTGACCACAGGTTTGTCGACTGTTACCTAGTTGACACGGTCTCGTGCTTTTCTGTGCAATTGGAAGGTTAGAAATTTGATCGAACTTGGCATGGCGAGCCTCACGCTGAAGATCGTCATGAAGCATCTCCATCTTCAACAGCAGAATGGCTTTCGTTTCCAGGAGAATGTTTGCTTGATGCCAGAATACGAAAGTCCGTGCTGGAGAACTCGCTAATTGAGGGCCTTTAACCCAAGTGAGGGGGCTCAGAGCCCCTTATGAAAGCCAGACCCACAGACTGCTGCGCTCGTGAAAGAACGGTGAATGAGGAGACAGAAATTGGACCTGACATTTCTCTGCAACATTAACATTTCAGAGGTTTGCGGAGAGTGACCGAACAAACCTCTTTCACGTTAGAGAAGAACGGCCTGAAGCCACAGGCCATAGGTGTGACCTTCAGCCATCACAGCCAATCAACTCACATTTTTGGAGACTTTCAGCCATAGAATGCATATTAGCATCACACAAAACATACTGCCTTTCTTCAGTTTTATCTGGATGAAAATATTCCCTCCAAAATCACTTTGAATGAGGGAACATGCAAGAAAAACCTCACTTGGAACAAGAACTTGGAGGTAGAATGATGCCACTATTCATGTTTCAGATCAACGGGACATCAATAAAATTTAGATGAAACCAACAACTCAGTGACAAGTAGGCACAGCGTTAAGGCAGATGACATCTGAGATGGATATTCGATTAGCACAGGACAGACTGGGAAATTTTTTTAAAATTTGCAAATGCATGTACTGCAGTATCCAGAAAACATGACCAGGAACAGTGGAATGAATAAGTATGGATGGATTGCATTATTTGAAAAGTAATTTTGGTATTATGAAAAAACAGTTTAGTCCATAATCTTGGAACTAGTGACATCCGGGGCAAGAATTTTTTATGCCGATCTGAGTCATTAAAGACTGAATATCTATGGATATCCTGATCAGAAATTTTGAATATTTGTAAAACAATTCCCCTACCAGATTTCAAGTGAATCGACATTAGCAAAAATCACATCAACCTGTTGCTTGTCTCTTCAACTGTATGAGAACCATAGAACTTGATATTGTAAATGAAACCTGAAGTCAATGCAGTGGGCAGCGAGGCTAAGCACCAACTTTGTGCGAACATTCCATCGACCATCGTAAAACTGTGGTCACACCTGCAAAGGACTTTTGTATGCGGTCATGAACCATGTCATAGAGCTCTGTTAAAGGCAGTTTTTGAAAAAAGTTCCATAAGTTGGTGAAAATCTACATTCTCTAACATTGAGACGAGGTGGTAATCAAATATAATGAATTCAGTTATACTTTTTTTTTTTTTTTTGCTGCCAAGTCACTGACTCAAGGAAGTTTCTGTCCTTTTAAAAGTATGTCCCGTGTTCTCTGTTTCAATGCCTTTGCCTGACTGATCTGTGTGAACTCACCATCTCCCACTGAATGTTTTCCTTTCGGGTGCCTCATCAAATTAGTCGTGTTGAAAGAAGTTTGGTTACTACTGCCTGACCAAATACCGCCATTGCAAATATTGCAGTTGGCTGTTTGTTTCATTCCACCCCCCCATTTCCCACTTTAACATATTTCCATACTACAAATATTTAGCAGAGAAGTGTTGGCGTCAACTTTTTAAAATCTTAATGCATTAATTTCAAACCTCCCTGTCCCAAATAACCTCTATATCAGACTATATGATAACAAACAAAAAGAAAATAAGGAAAACAAATGATCATAATTTTATCAGACAACATAGCTAGTACCAATCAATTAAAATATTGCTTTTGTTTTTGTACATGGGATCAGGGCATCCCTACTTACTGTATAACTACCCGTTTCAAAAGCATTTTTTTTTTTTTTTTTTTTTTTTTTTTATTTGTGGCTCAGCAGCAGAAAGACAATCATATTTGTGAAGACAGGGCACATTAGCATGGTCCTGTTGCCAAATACACAGGATTCAGCAGTTCCTGCTTAATTACCGGTGTAAAACCAAACAATATTACAACGGCAAATGAAAGCTACAAAATCAGATTCACACAAATTCAATAGAAGGCCCTTTCTTCAAAAGGGCCACGTTCAACAAATATGAGAATACCTCAGGCGTCACAGAACTACCCCTATACTCCACGTTTGGTCATTGCCAATGGATGTGATAGGCACACAAGGGAGAGAGTTTAGGTAGCGTTAACTTCCTGGTTGACAAAAATCCATGCAGGAAGTAAACTAAGGTGACCTTTGGCTTCATGTCCAACAGACTGGCATGAAACTCGGCTTGAGCCATTAGTCCAAACACTAACTTGTTGTCTACTCAAATTATACCATTGGGGATTTTGTTGTTTTCTTTTTTTTAATGAGGCTACAGCCAGGATTTGGAGCGATCGAGTTTTGGAATGGGGAGGGGGAAGTGGGGCTGCATGTAGCAACTGCATTCCGTGTTTTTGAGAACAGGGTTGCAAACTTTCTCCAGCCGCAGTACTCTGTTCCCACCTCCAGAGGGCATCAGCCCGCCCACTCGATGCCTTGCTTCTTCCACTACGGCTGGGATGTACAACAGAGAGCCTGCTCTGCGGTGGACTGGGCCTCGCTGCCTTTTCACATGGGTATCGCGTTACGCAGGCGACGCGCTCAATGAAATCACAGGCGGGATCTTAACTATGCTTGTAATAATAAGATCAGCAATCACCAATAGTCACTCTCCTAAGCCCAAAACCGTCAGACAGCAAACAAGCCCAAGCACAGGTGTGCATGCATGTGCATATGCAACAGACATTTCAGGTCGACACGGTGGACCCAGCGGGCTTTGTTATGGTCCTCAGTTCCCGAAACGATCCGTTACAATGCTGTTCAAAGAAAAACAAACCATTCAAAAACCCTTTGGCTGAGTGGCAAGGCCCGCTGTTGAAACAATCCATCGTGGGGACAGACAGGTCATCGTTCTGACAGATTAACGAGTCAATATGTAAATTAGTAAATTAATGAGGGAAGAAAAATAGTATCACAATATTATGGAAATGCATTTTGCATGTAAACACGCTAACTCAATAAGACATCAGCAGATTTTGTGTTTATCCTTTTGAAATGCCAAATTGTTAGGAACTGGGAAAGTGTAGGCAGTCAGTTTCTTGCACGCATTATGAGTGATACATTTGAAAATATTAACCAATTACGTTTGCCAGTACCACCCCCCCATCCACAAAACAGGCCCCGAGGGACTGAGCCAACTTGAGGATGTAACGGGATCAAAACGGGCCTTTCTGGCATGCCTCTCAGAGGAAATCAAAATGCGAGTCACACCAGCTATGCCATTTCTTTTCTGGCAACAACACAACTCACTCAGCCTTTGATCATCTCAACTACTTCAACCTTCCTACCAGCCCCACCCCTAGTTACGGAAACTCCATCCCTGAATTTCCATCATGCCCCCCCGCCCCTCCAGTTTGCCCTCACACACGCACCTAAAAAGAAACGCGCACCGCTACCGTTTGAACACGGCTCAGCCGAACGTTACATGGGCCGCTGCAGGAATTGTGAGCGGTGCCAGCACACGAACAGTCAGGACCCTTTTCCCCATCACACCTCATCGGCGAGTCTGTGATTTCAGCTGTGCTCTACGGTTAGCACACTCGAGCAAACCACGAAAATTTCATTGGAGAAATTTGAGTCCTTAAAGGATGGTGCACTTCAAGTCTCAAGGTCCAGACACCAAGCAGCTTTTTCAGCGATAATGTAGTCAAGGTAATTATGTAAACCCCCCCACCAAGATATTTATTCTAAGAATGGGATTTCATTCTCCACAGTTGCCGTTTCTTTCTTCTCTTACTGACAATGGAAACATGATCAGAGTAAAAGAGAGCACCCTCCCACCCCCTATACACAGAGCGACGTTCTCCAAACGGACCCGGTGCATCAGAGAGCTCCAATTAGCATCCAAACGTCCAGTGCTGTGCTGAAGGGACAACATGCTGTCCAGGAAATTTACTTGTACCCGATGTCTTTAAACTGCATGTTCTCTGTGGGTCACTGGCCGCAAGGTGACAGTCAAGTTCAAAACACCCCAACATCTTGATGAAATGTCACAAGATGACCCACTCTTAGGGGCTTAGACAGACAGACAGACAGATACTTTATTGATCTTGAAGGAAATTTAGGAAAGGACAGCACGTTTCCACTCGGTTTCGAGCAGAGGACCTTTCGTGTGTTAAGTGAATGTGTTAAGCACTACACTATGGAAACTAAAAACTAAAGTTTAAAGCCACCACAAAGCTCTCCCCCAATGAGGGACTAACCTCCATATGATCAAGCCCAGTTTGGCCATAAAACCAAAAAGATACTTTGGGGAATGTAGGATGGGTTTACTCCTTCCAGAGACCTTTATCTGTCAGGCTGACCCTCCCAGGGTAAACAGTACACTGCCAGACCACTTTGGGAAACGGGGCACTCGGACAAGTTTAGTTTGAACATAGAAATAACTACATATGCTCGTTAAGTACAATGAGCAATAATTTGTTAGAAAGGAAGGTGTTCTGACTTGAGTAACATGACAGCCGCATTTAGACTGATGCCAGCTCCACTGAGAGAGACGGCATCTGGTAAGCAACACTGACCTGAACACCGCCAGCAGGTGGGGAGAGGGACACAGGTCACCTGACCACTGAATGTCAGTCAGTTACTCATGCAGAACTATCACCTAGACCTATAAAAGATACTGTGGGTCAAGAGCTCAAGATGTAGCCTATGATTTGGAGTTGCTGTGGATCTTAATTGAGAAAGTGGCAGTATGGGAAAGGGAGGTCACGACTGATCAATTTTTTTTTTTTTTTTTTTTTTTTTTTTAAATTCACAGATTGTAAATTAAAGTTACTTGTCAACTGTATTTGTATATTTTTAGATAATGGACATTAATGTTAGGTCCATGTTATCTCCAATACGCAGAACATATTTTTTGTTTTTTAGGCAATTTAAGAAATGCTACAAAGACAACAATGGAAATACAGGAGTATTTCGTACCACATTGTACTGTAGTGAAATCGTGTGAATCAAGATAACTTTTCTGTCACTCACATGGGTTCTAGTACAGACTCTGACGTCATGGAAAAGCAACAGGAACGTCACCCTCAGATTCCTCCATCAGGTCCCAGGGTTCAAAGACCCACACTCAGAAAGCCTGCCAATGCTTCCAGCCTGAACAAGTGGCCAACCCTAATCTTCACTCCTCTGCACTACCGACAGAGCTCTGGGGCCAGAGACCGTCAACCGTTTCCGTCAATAATGAAGACCGCTGCCAGGGAGAAAGTAGGAAAATATTTTATCAAAGCCACAAGCGAGCCCCATGGGCCTTTTAACCACTTAAGAACCTGGACCCTGACCACAAGTTTCAAAACAGACTTCAAAACCAGGCCCAGTGGGGGCTACGACACCTCTCCTTCAGCTCCATGCCAATAAAAGATCAGGCCTCCACCTTCCCTATTCTGCCTGTAGAGGAAAATTATACCGCCCATAGCAACTAGCCTCCTGACATCAAGTTTTACATTTCTAGGAAGCGTACATCTTCAGAGCAGAAGCTGGGGGGAAAAGGTAAAAATAAATAAATAAATAAAAATTTTGCTAGATTTTTTCCACAGAGCTCAGGTCTGCAACAAAATCAAAAACAAATTTCACTGTCAGATTATGTTTTGAGGAAAAAGCTAACAATTAAAGTTGGAACGTCATTCACTTCAGACAAAAAAAAAAAAAATCTCACGCTCATATTTACAGGACTGTCTGGCTTATAAATTACAATTTGTTGTTGACTAACTATTGACCTTATTGGTAAAACACTTTATGACTGCAAATAGCAGCTAGTTAGAGATTAGGTATCATACTTAGCTAAGAGCATGATTTAATGTGTTTATAATTAGATCAAATGCTTCCAGACTTCAGGCCCAGCACACGGCATAGTGGAATGGCAGGGCAGCTGTAACGAATCTGAGGGCCATTTCTGCTGCATTGAGTCTTCATGCCATTAAAGTGCTCTCTTCTCCTGGCAGCATTTTGAACTGACTGAGACATCATAAATCACAAGATTATAGTGCAAGGTCAACATTGTCACACAGCGCAGTTACACCGGAGAAGGACCATCGGCACATGACAGGCAGGTGGGGACACGCAGGCCCAAGCATTGACTGCTAACCAATTACATTTCAAAAGCAAATGTTTGCAGTAAGCCTTCAAGGTTTCTCCTAATCGGGATCCTGCAGAATGAGAACATTGAGATGTAAACGAATGGAAATCAAAGCAGAGATGCAGCAAAAATTACTTTACCAGTTAATTTAACTTTGTTTATTTTACCAGGCTGGGGTTAAATTTGTTGCATTGATGAAATGTTGAGATCCCTGAGCGATACATGAGGCAACAAACAGCTCTGTAGGGTAATCCTCAGAGGCCTTCAGCTACATGGTCCTGGAAATTAAATCCTTGCCTGAGCATTATTGACTTAGCAGGTGTGGAGAGTGTGGATAACACTTCCTGCAAAGGACCACCCCTTCAAAATCACTCCCGTTGTATGGACGTTTAAATTCGAGTCACAGACCTTCACTTCCCTTTGTGCAAATGCATCGTGGGATTTGCCAGCTGGTGGCAATGGCTGAATTGGATTGGTTCTGGGACGTTGATGTCAGATTTCAGTCCCACCCTCCAAATTGTTTGAATCCTCATCTGTGGTCCAAGGCAAAGGCTTCACCAAATCCTCAGACACTTGAATTTACCACATCTAATCTGCCCTGAAGTCCCTGAAAGGGCGATGGTGGACAGCGATTCCGCGTGTGTCGGCACACCAACAAGCAAGAACGAACGAATGAACTGAAGGCAGATTCCAGAATCACGATCTTTTATTTTGTGGCTGTCCCTGACCATGGTGGCGGTGCGGGGGGGGATCACAATGTGATTTTTTTTCTTTTAAAACACTCTCCCAGTTTCCCAAGTGCTGGAAATAGCTTCAAAGAGACTGTTAGCCTTCAAGAGGGGAGATACAATTACAGCAAAGCAGCTGGAAAAGCCTCAGTGGTGGAGACAACATTGGCTGTGTAATATTATCTTATAAAAGGATCTGCTGACTCCACCCCAATCCAAAAAGGAGAACTTACCTTCCACCTACTCCAAGAGGTACCACAGAGATGTAGGACTGAGGAAGCTTATCCTCAGCCACAAGCTACCCCCACAAAAAAAAATCCACTACAAAAAGGGGTTATTGCATTTTTTGTAAATTGCAGAGACTGAGGCCATCTCCCCTGACTAGCCTGGGCAGGAAACACAGTGATGTCAGACAATCCCCCTGAATTTGTCATTGGTAATGGCTGAGGGAAACTGACCCTGCCTGCATGGCAGAGCGGGCCAGACTGGGAGCCAAGGACATCAAGCAGGGGCCACATTGGGGGCTACTCATCCAGAGAAAGCCTGTGGCCCCAACCAAAGCCTTTTGGAGGGGTGCCCCTGCATGGTCCTCATGGTAACCATGTAAGCAAACACGGGTCACCGTTTCAAGGCTGTAGGACACCCGGGCAGGCCACTCAATACCAACGGTATAGCGTATGTCTGGAATTGACAGCTTTAATGCCAGGTCAAATGTTACCCAGGATCTGGAAACTCTATAGGGCCTACTGGGGCCCTGACTGGCACTGTCAATGGTGTGTAAAATACCAGGGTTGGCCTCAGAGGTGTGATCTCATGATGAAGAACCGGCCCTGGACAGAGGGTACAGTAGGCTATAACTATATAGTGTTCAATCATATGGCAGTTATGTCTGTATTCCTGCCTACCCAAGGTCTGTAGACAACTGTGGAGTTTTGTTATCTAGGATTATTTTGTCACAACGAGTCAAATATCTCATCTAAAGGGTTCCAGGGAGATGGCACTTAACCCATCACTCCCCAGAACACACCACCATCCTGGATTGGAAACCTTCAGTTTCTTGTGCATGTTTCCCGATCTTTGGACAGCACTGGTTCTGTGGGCATCTTGTAAGGTTTTGATTTTATTTATGCATCACGTACAGTCAGTATTGTCAACAGAGGAGTGGCAGTCAAGTTTTAAACACTGAAGACTAAATAGGCAAATGTACGTGGTCGGACGGTTATTTTGAGAGTAATAAGGGAGTATGACAAATCTAAGAAGCAAACGGAATGAGGATGAGAGTGATGCTCCCCCCCCCACCCCCCCACTGTCGGGGAGTTCCTTTGAAGTCGGAGGCCCAGGGATTAAAACAGAAGTGAATGGCATAACATGATGGACTCCATGGAAGGTGAAAGGTCCGGGACACCATCTCCGGAACAGCTCCAAAACTATGGAACACACTTCACAGAAAAACACTCCTCTCCGAGAAGCCCGGAGTCATCAACGTATCACCTCAAAGGAAAAAAAAAAATAAAAGCCTTTGAAGTACCCCTCTCCCTTTGAACATGGTGCCTTGGAGAAGCCCACCCGTTCTGCTCTTGGAAAGCCCCCAGGGTTGCGGAATGCAGTACAAGCCTCCACCTCCTCCACTGGAATGTGATTAGAGCATAGCCCCGCCGGGGCTCCAGGCCGGAGGAATGGGAAGTATGGGCTAGGGCAGACTCCAGCCAGGAGCAGGCTGGGGAGGAACCAGCCAAGTATGGTGACGGACGGGGGGGGGGGCTCATGGGCAATGGCGAAAAAGCTCACCCCTCACATGGCCAGTGCCATTTATTTGATACTCCCCAGGCCCGGTAGCCATATTTCATATGAAAATGTACTGACTTGTAATAAAAACAGCCGCATCTTAATTAAGGTAATTAAAACTTATAACCAAAACGAATAACCAAATACCTTCATGACATGCAGTCATATTTATTCTGAATAAGAAGTGGACCCCCCCCATTCTTAGGCCTTGTATATTAAATATATTTCACAATCAACACACCTTATATGGTAACCCGCATAAGCCCCATGCCATTGTGTAAGCACGTACCAATTTAAGCTTCCACACTCCCACTGTCAACATCATTCACGCTAGTTTAGTGGCCCGTGACAACCCATATCACCCCTCTGACACCCTTCTTTCAGGATACCATGCTGTCCACATGTGACCCACAAGCGACGTGACCTCATATCCTGTCACACCTCTAAGTATGTCACTCACACCTGAAGCCCACCAACACCAAAACCTCCAATGTCAGACTACTCGAAGGTTCTAACCATCATAGCCCCCAGGTGCCTACATACTCCAGCCCAGCAGGGGGCATCAATCCATCCAACACGCAATTAAATGAAATGAGGGTTTAAGGCTCTCAGGAAAACCTGATAAGCTACAAATCAATACATAATGTAAATTACTGCATATTTACTAAATTCTGAATGAAAAATAATTTGATAAGTAGAAATAGATTCTTAGCTGTTAAATTCTGAAAATTAAAATTATTAGTTTCTTTGACGATGCTTGCTAGCATATGGCACATTCACCCCACTCTGGGTGTCCCATACACCCCCCCCTCGCTGCCACTGAGAGTTATGCCAGGGTCATTTACACTCAGCTTGGGTTTCGTTGTACAGAGTCTGGTTTTCTTCAGGAAACTTTGACAGTTCCTGTTGCTGCACAGGGAGCCGGCACCTGCTGAGCCCACCAAAGTAGAGAGGTGCTTCTATGAATGCATGTGTGTACACATACATGGGCTAGGTATGTTAGGATGGGCAGAACACCTGGGCAAACACAGTGGCTCACTGTGCAACATTGTCATCTCACACATATCACTGCGGGAAAGAAAACTGATAAATCAAGCTAATATATGAAGCATCTGTGTCTTAAGAATTCAGACACCTTCAGAAATGCTGTGAAAGGCGGGACCGAGTGTATGAAAGACAATAAATCCCCCAGCAACATCCTTTGTTGACTTCCAGGCCACGCCCCTTACTGCAAACTACCCTGCCATTGGTCTGTGGGTATTCTTCCATTTGAAGCACCACCTCCCACGTTTAAGAACACTATAACACACCCCTAAACATCCTACCCAGCGGTTTAGTGAAAGGAAGCCATCTCTGTTCTGAAATAACCTTCAGATAAACAGGCTCTCTCTCAATTGCCAAGCCAACAGAGAAGTGTTCATTCCAGAGGCCCAAGAATTCAAAGTGAAGGTGCTGGAGTTGAACATGCTCAGCAGAGCTCCAAGGCTGGAGATGGGAAGATGGGAAACCCACCACTGATCAAGGTCTCTGGTCCCTATTCCTTGTGGGAGAACTTTGGAAAGGCTCAGGCAAGAACTCTGGAAGAACTTCTGAGGACTTGGAAGATGTTCTCATGTGTCGAAAATGGAAGAAAAGAGATAGAATGAGGGGAAACCCACTGTTGCCATCAGATTCACTGCCTGAAAGCTGCTAGAATGAACAAGGACCATATTTTGCCTTTCAAAATGGCCGAAGGATGAGGGAGTTCAGCCATAGACACTGTGGTTGATGGAGCAATCAGGAACAGGAGAATTCCCTGCAGTGAACTGTGTGTGACCTGCTATAGAGAGCTTCGGATGTAGGTGTTAGGGTTAGCAAGGGCCATTTTGCACAAGTGATCCCAGCCAAGCATCAAAGAGGTTTAGTCCCCCCCACCATACTTGAGTTGCCAATAAACCTGCTGCAATGACAGAAGCCTTCCCAGCTGGCCAGTACCACCACCAAATCCAGAATACAAAAGGCACTTGGTGGCGTGATGTCATCCTTGACCTAGAAAGGTCAGGTCCCTGTGTCAACCTTGTTCCAAGCAAGACCTCTCAGCCTACCATCTGCTCAGCACCAGTATCTGTTGGCCACAAGACATGGGCTAAACCCATAACTCCGTTCTCCACAGAGCTGTCAAAAAAAGTCCATTCTATCCTTAGCATCTATAGGTTTAAAGTACATTATCTTTTATTTAAAAAGACTTTTCTTTGCCTATTGTGCCAAGTGATGAGGCAAGACATTTTTATTCAAAGCCAACTGTAAAACTGATGTCCCAGGCCCTGTGAGAGCAGGAGGGGGAGTGGAACCTATCTGGAAGATGAACTCACAGCACCCAACAGAGGCAGTGCTTGGTTCAATGGCTGCCTCGCCCCCATCTTACCCAGCAGCCTCTTGTTCTAAAGCAAAGCATGCCTTTGATACTTGACTAGAAAGAATCTGGAGGCGGTACAGGTCTCTTTTGTACTTTGCACCGCACAGAGACCCATGCATGGGCACCAAGACTGATCTTCCCTCTTTTCTTGTCCCCCCCTTATAAAGAAAGATCAGTGAATCAGAAAAAACACTTTTTTTTGGAATCTCTCCTCTATGTCATTCTTTTAGGGTCCATACCATCCATAAGAGGTATTAGTACAGCACACGATCTTCCTGCTTTATAATTTTTTTTTATTTCGGAACAGGGGGGGGTGGTTGATGGAAGGGACTTTGTGAAAGGGGGGTTGGTTTCTTAGAGGCGTCCCTTAAGCCCATTACATCAGAGCTTTTCTGCTCCAGAGGTTCTGAGCCATTGGCCTTTGTAAAGCAAGAAAATGACCTAAACTGGCGTTGAAAAAAGAAAAAAAAATTCTTATGATCGAGCGGATGATTGTGGTTCACGGATTGTGAGAAAAAAAAAAATGTATATATATATATATATATATATATATATATATATGCGCTCGATTGCAATGCAGAGCTTTTTAAACACAACTTGAAAACACACACATGGCAATGCCATTTAACGAAGCTTCCAGAGAGAAGTTTAGCTAATCTAGCATGCTGATTTTAAAAACTTAGAACACCAACTGCACAGCGGATGACAGACTAAAACAGTAGTAAGGACACAGGCTACCCATTACCTTCTAGAAAGTATGTTTCTCACAATGATCTCACAGCATACATCAACTTTTCACAAAAAGAGGCTCAATTTAGGATAGAGAGACAGGTGACTATGAAAAATTACTTACAGTTATGACTAATGCTACTCTTAAATTCTTATCACTAAATTGATCTGTTTGGACACTACTCACAAGTCACTATACCATTACATTAGCATTAACAAGTTTGCTCACATCATCCCACCCATAAACTGCATTTTTAGCTGCAATAAACTCAACCTCCTGCGTCTGAAAGTCCATTAATTCCACCTGAGCAGACCATTGACCCCAATGACCTCTGACGGCAGAGGACATCATAAGAGACTGTCAAAAAAGGACTCCAACAATCAATGCTAAAAGCTGAAGCCCCAGGACTCCAATTTTCAGTAGTCATCTTCCCAGGATGACCATTGGCTGCAGTTAGCCCTGTGATCAACGGTCCCCAAGGTACTGCAGCAATGACTTTCCCCAAGGGGACTCTAAAAACAAATTCACAAGTTACATCTCACTTCTATCAAGAGGTGCGAGAGCGCCAACACACCTTAGGAAAGCTGGACAGAAGTCAAGGGAAAAAAATGACACTCATTCGCAACGGAGATCCTCCTAAAAATAAATAACCATACAAGTCTCTCTAAACTTGATTTTTGTAACTGCTTGCATAAACAGCATGGGTGTGGGGGTAGGTTAAAAAGTCCGGGCTCCAAAAATATCACTGCATTTTTTCATTCGGCGCAAAAGCATTATGGGCTGGATTATCTGAGCAAATTGATGGTGGAGCTTCAAAGGTACAAAAACAACAACATGGAAGGTTCCTGCTCTGGCATTGAAGAGGCAAAACTCACTCAACGACAGACCCAACTGCTGGGGGAGGGAGGTGGTTCTGTGATTCACTCAGAAGCTGAACGTAGTTTTAAGATCTTAATGCTCAGCAGAGGCAGAAAAGGATGGACAAACGCGGTGAAATGGAGCGGCGATAAACAAGGGTGGTGGCAAGGCGTGGAAACGCAGAACCTGGAGCGAAGCCCATCAAAACTGGGGGAGTGATGAATGGGAAGCTTATTGCAAACGCCACGATGGAGCTGGGACAGCCCTGGCGAGCGCCAAGTGGGGTGGGGGGGGGCTTCGTCTGAAGCCCCCACAGTGATCAAACAGGGGCGGTCCCCTCCATTCAGCCCTGGGGGGGTGTTGGGACGTCCGCTGTGTCCAGCCCAGAGGCGGGAAAGGGGACGAGCAATGGGGA
>JAACJT020000034.1:22798655-22814161 GCA_009936485.2 Gymnarchus niloticus
GAGGAGAGGGGACCCGTGGTGGCAGCAATGTCCACATCAAGCGACAGGCTGCCGGCGAGTGATGGGAGGGGGGGTGGGGGGGGGTTCAGTGAGTGGACAATGAAGGAAGCCTGCAAAGCAGCTGGCTTCAGAGAACGAAGGGTCTTTGAATTCAGAAAGGGAGGGGGGGAAAGAATGAGATATGGAGGATAGCCTACAAAACAAACTCTTAAACAATTACTGCCCAGCTCTCACCTTTAAAATCGAACCATCACTGTAACCATGCCTCCATTCCCAAACACACACACCATAACAGAAAGAGGGGGTCACTGTGGCAAACGGAGTTCTTAGTCCTCCACCGAGGGAGATCATTGTATCACGAGCATGGAGCTCTGTTCCATCACTATTAGATAAAAGCCTAAAGGTGCTTGGGGAGGGTTTAATGCCACTTATTCTGCGTGGCTTGACCAAGGGAACGCACAGTGGGCCAGGGAGGCACTTAAGCACCCTTTAAGTTTCTCCTGGAATGTTTCTATAAAAGTTTAGGAAAATATTGGCAGATAAGCATATTGGTTAAAGAATTTTCACATGAGGAGCAGAAGCTTTTCCAAAGTCTGCATACAGTTATAGAGAAATAAAAAAGCAAACCTATTGCACACCAAACCCCAGGGTTTAGAGGCTTTAGATCAGGATCCAGGCCGAGATATGAGTGATGCAGGTAACAGAGTATGGTTGCTGAATTTGAGGTGGTTAGCTTTCATTTGGGGGGGTGTCATCTGTTTGTTTACCTTTGATTTCTTCCACACATACCTGAGCTGAAATACTGGACCCAGATTTGATGCTGCAGAGCTAAATCTGGAAAGGATGTAATTTCCACAGAATAAATAACTAGTAAAGCAGGTAAACACAAGGCAGGATGTCAACAATGAACTCATAAACTGTAATGCTTTTTTTTTTTTTTTTTTTTTTTATTACTGCTTAATACAACAGCCTTGTTTACTGAGGTTCCACAGGATGCGCCGTTCAAATCAAAAGAGTTTACGGAAAAGACGACATCACCGACCTCTGCTTTCGGGCCTTTGATGCGACGGGGAATTTGAGAACCGAAGGCTTATTTTCCTAACCATCAGGCTCCTCATATACCACACTCGCCTTTTTTTTTTTCCCAGCCCTCGAAGTAAAAGCACGCACTTTCTGTGCCCTGTACAGCGTTCTGGAGCTAATCAGGTTACACCATTCCAGGACTCAGCCGTACACTGAAGTCACCCTTCCACTTCCACAATGTGGGCAGACTCCCCAACATGATGCAAGTCTGACTCACGCATTCAAATTCCGACCATGCATTTCTTAAATCAACAAACATCCCTTACAAGACGTCTGATCTGAGGACTGCACGTGCTTCATGGGAGTATGTGGGAAAGGCATGGTGGGGGGGGGGCAATCTTTAAATGACACAGACACAATTTTATTACCATCTAGCTTGCAAGAAGTCGCAATCAGCTCTCTTGACCACGAACTGAACACTTCGGATCTGTGGAATTGCTGCCCCCACCCACTGGCACTGCTCCCTGTTTGAGCCACAGTGCACAGGCCTGACCCGCTTGGGGGGGGGAACCTGTAAACATCAACCCACTTCCGGCTCTTATTTTAAATGGACAGCACGTACACCGCTTTTTAAATGGAACTGGTCAGATGCCTTCTGCAGTAAAGATGCCAATTACACAGACTTGTGTACAGTATATACAGTTATGGCCAAAAATACAGGTACCCCTGCACTTCTCCCAGGAAATTGTAGCAATTACTAATGCTTTGGTATATACATGTTTATTTATTTTGTTTGCATTGGAACAACACAAAAAAACCAGAGGGGAAAAAAAATAAGTCAAACCTGATGTCATTAAACACAGAAGTCCAGAAGCATTTACACATTTTTAATATACCTGGTTGCCGTTGCATGTTCCTCGAAAGAGGAGACGAAATGAGAGGCAGGTATACGAGCTCAGAGAGACCGACAGGATTTACGGTTTTAGCGGTCTGATGTAGACCGCACTTGGGCATGTTGTGCAACAGCCTACAGCATTTTTTTGCTTTGAAATAAAAGTGAAACTGGTTCGATTTTACAGCACTGGTCAAACTGAGTAACTGAAAAGGGTTTAATTATTTGCCCCCCTGACAAGAGGACCACAGAATTAAAAGCAGACAACCGTGAAACTGGGACACGAACTTGGTTCTAAAGGTCGTTCGCACTACAAGCTAACATGAGCGGGGAACCTCAATGGGACACTGCTTCTGCAAACCAGAGGTGGTGATGGGGGGGTTGTTTTCGGAGCCAGCCCGTCCTCTTTCTGACCCGGTATGGAAGGGCCATGTTTACTTCAGACAAGCCAGCCGGCCTCCGTATGGACGTGTGACGGGTAAACGCGACGGTGCACCGGCAGGTCACCGCTCTGGAGAGGAACAAGGCCGCCTTGTGCTCCCAAGGGCATCCAGACATACGCGTTTTCAAACGCGTCAAGCTTCAGACCGAAATGAAACTTCAATAAGGATAAGAAAAGCAAGCCTTTAAAAAAAAAAAAAAAAAAAAAAAAAGATTTAATTAGAGGTTAGACGAATGTCCGCCAAAAGCACACGGTAGAGTACGGCTGAAGCCGCAGTTTAAAATGGTTTTGTGTTAAACATAGAAAAAGGAAACAGAAATATGAAGCAAGAACAATTTCAGAGACGTTAGCGGACACAACAGAAAACACAACATTTCTGAAGTTTAGCTGTGGTAACTTGAAAGGTTGTATGTCTTTACTGAAGATTTATTTCTGGCACCTAACAGAGCAAAAAAAAACTTCTATACTTTTAAATTTTGTTACATTACTACATGAGGGGGAAAAAAAAAACAAAAAAAAACAGGATTCCAAATTTAAATACTGACCTGCATTGCACTGCAGACAGTCTGTAAAGAATAGCATTTTGTGTAAAGGTCAAATTCATTAGGGGACACCGAATGTGATGCACATGCTGAAATGAATAGATCACATTACTGGAACTGGGAATCTTTTTTGTTACTCACAAATTATCTGGTTACTTATACAAGCCAAGTTTTACCTAGTTGAACTTAGCTGGTGTAACATTTAATGGCTCCTATGAGCAGCCCAAAAGTAACTAATGACCTACTTTACTGCTCTTTGCCTCTTGATGGCAGTTTTCCAGCAACCTCTGGGTCTAAAGTCCAGTTCTTTGACCACTTTGCTGGCTGCTGACCTGCACAAACATTGTGTGAAAGCGACTTCTTCCACCCCCCCAATCCTTTGTTACTCCATGCTTGACTGAGAGAGGACGACGTGAAGACTCCGGAAAGATCCGATGGGACATTCCCTCCCTTTCCTAGCAATGCACAACCTGAAGGCTACCCCTGGAGCCAAGCAGGATACATCACCTGGCAACAAAACACAGAAGAGGACCGAAAAGGCATCACAGTCTCGGAAACACAAGCATTTTGTATCACACTTCTATGAGATAGCTCAGATTGCACCAATAATTGGTTAAAAGCTTTTCATATTCTGTGTCACTCCTGTCAGCAGTTCACTGTATCCTTATCCATTCACATGTATGGCTCACTGCTCCCCTCACATTGCCAGCACAATGTTCCCAAGTCAGTCTTGTGATTTGCCTTTCATGCCAGCAGAAATAAACTACCCATTCCCAAACAAAGCGATAAACATGCCATGGTTATAAATCTGTAGCCCCGTCTGGAAGGTCGCAATTTAAATATTACGTACAGCAGAGAGACCACTTCACCACTGGGCCCTAATGCAAGGCCCTTAACCCCAAAAACCGTTCCAGGGGTGCTGGAAAAATACCCAACCCTGCGCTCTGACCTGATGCATCGCTCTCTCGTGTGATGGGAGAAATGAGGCTTCAAAACCCGTGGTGGGTGACAGTATCCTGAACTACCAATGAATGCGAGCAGTCGGTCAAAACTTCCGGTGGGTGAAGTACCTGAAGCCTCATTTAGTACCAGCATTGACTGGTTAGTTCAGGATACTCCCACCCACCACAGGTTTTGAAGCCTCATTTGTCCCATCTGCTCATGATAAATACAAGATGGGTGAAGGCTAAAGAATTCCTATCTACTTCCACAAATACCATGGCAAAATATGGCACCATCACAACCTGCTGGGGTGGTCAATTTCAGCCCTCTGCACCCCCACTCGAGCACTTCTGTACTATTTACAGCTTCATTACGGAGGCAGTCAGAGATCAGATCAAAAATTTTGAAGGGAAAAAAAAAAAAATCATTTACTATTAAGCATAATGCAGCTTTTACTAGCCTTCTAGGGTCCATTTTCATCAGAAGTGCAATCAGTCTTAAAAAGTAGAACTATCATGTAATGGTTTTCCCTCTACCTTAACCTTGTAAAGGTGGAAAGGCAACAATTTCAGCTCAAGCTTCTAGATAGTGTACAATTCCTGGTAAGACAAAAAAAAAAAAAAAAAAACCACAGCAGTCACCTTAAGAGTGAGTAACCAGGGGCAGCGTAAGTATTTATTTTTTGAGACTCCATTCAGAGCAAATGGATTTTATAGCCTTGTGATAGCTGAATGCACAGACCAGGAACTTGATTATTGCTAATCAGAAAATGTGTATAATTCGTGCTTTTGTTCCACAGATGTACACCCCACCCCCCCCAACGTTTTTGGGATGCCACTGCTTCCAGGAGGTCCCGAATTTCAGGAAGGGAACCGTGCTTAAGTAGCTGAATAAGCTACACTGAAAAATAAAGAACTCCCAGAAAGCAACGGTGGCTAGAACTGAACACAAGATAAGAATCTTAAGCAGTTGGGATGCAGAAGCGCGTTTCCCTGTACTTTGCAGACATGATCCCCCACCTCAAAGCAAGTAATGCTGGCTATGTCAGGCAAATGGCGGGCTTTCAAGTTCGATAAGAGTGGCCGTGGGACAAAGACCAGCAAAGGAGGCTAACCCTATGTCACCGTGGTGGAGAAGGGTCCAAACCATGGCTCTCCTATCATCGGCCTCACAGAAGACTCCATTCATGGCGGCAAACACAAAGAAAAAAAAGTGCTCGGCAACTATCCCAAACATTCCAGGCATCCAGATATTTGCCTGTGAAAATATTTTAATCTTTTGTGTGGCGCACCATTGCTGGCCCACCTCATCTGCCAAACAGCCATAGAAAGACCTTCGCCCTTGAGGTCAATTTAGCTTTTTCCGTTGGAGGGTGTACAGGCTAAAGGTGATCACCACGATGCTATTCCTGCTGCTCTAATACCCCCATACGGACCCGCCACCATGCACCGGCGGCACATCCCAGCAGGCCCAGTGGGCGCCTGAGTCTGAGTCCAGGCTGCTTTGATGTGCCATCAGCTCCGCTGCAAATTCCCCAGTAGGAGATACCATCAGCGTCCACCTCTCGTGGGTATGTGTGCCGGTGGGGATAAAGGAAGGCACGGCTGAAGGCGGGGGTGCAAGCTGCAGTGGGGACTCTTGGGGAGCACACTGCAGTGAACGGGAGCATGGAGACAGGAGAGACGGAAAGGAAATCGTCTTTCAGGAAACTGCGGCAGCTCCAAAGCCAGAGAAAGACGAGACTCCAGAGGACTAACGGTGCTGCTGTTTGCAGGTGCTGCTTTCCAACACCAGTGTCGGTGACCCACGTGAAGCAGTCAACGTTTGAAAATCAGCCACACCGAGCGGAGGTAACACGAAGAGTATCGGTGCCATTTCCGGTGTGGTCTCTCTCTCACGTTAATCTGAACGTTTTTGCCAAAAGGTCCCATGAAAGCCTCTCTGGTTCTCACCAGGACTTTCCCCTGACACGGCTGCCGGGTGGGGGAGTGTAAAATCTAAACTGATGACACAGACTGATGGAGCAAAGACAACAGGTGTCACAATGACTCTTAACCAGCTCCAAGAAAAGCCCCTCCCCGGGCATGTTTTACACCGCTGCTTTGTCACATGTGAATGGAGATCAGCCTTCTGTATGCTCAATTTGGGCCCACTTGTCACACTGCGGCATCCTGGTGCATTTTCATGGCAAAGGGAACTAGAACTTCAGGAGATCTGTGCTCTTGTAAAGATCCTGAGCCCATGATGGACCAGTTACCCCAAGCACCCAAACCCTGAATCATAGATTACTCTACACCAAGCACCAAGACAGCCTGGTAAATTACAGTGTAGGTAGCTTAGCACAGTGCCTGGAGGAACGCTAAAGCTATGCTAACATTTTGAGCTACCTAGTGCCTGACACAGTAGATGTTAACTTTCAGAACAAAGCTGACACCCAAAAGGATTCTTACATCATGTGAATGCAAAGCGCGACATCCCAAGCCGACATCCTGATGGGTCACGGGACAAGGTCACCTGACCCATGAGCTCCAGTCACCTCATCCCTGGGAGTGTCAAAATTATGGTCTCCAATTACCTCATCTTCCTTACAGTAAAAAATTATGAACAAAAAAAAAAAAAAAAAAAAAACAACACACCCCCCACGGGGCTTTAGAGAGTCTCGCATAACCTTTAGTAAGAAAACACAAAGAAACAAAAAACACAGTAGAAAGAATTCTTAAACAGAAGGCTTGATAATCGATGCCGATCTTGCATATATTGCAGTGATGTAGTCCATGGCTGCCATCCTATAGACTTGTGTTCCAACCAGGATGTAAACGAGAGCCCCTCAGCAGGACAGACAGACAGACTTCCAGAACAGCTGACTTACGCTCTTCTGAAATGTGACTGCCCAGCCTCTGGAAACAGACCACCTAACCTGACTTACATGCCTGCAACAAAAGCACCACAGGTGTTGTGGCTGCGGAGTGGTGTTTAGTCTGGTATTTTCCATAGCGCGAGAGGGCCGGATCACACAGCCCTTACGAGACCCGGGCTTGTTCCTCCCCACACAGCCGCGTTAGGACGGTCCTGACCCGTATTCACGCAGCGCACAATCTGGCTCTCCGGGGCGGCCTTGTCGCTAAGTTCCCATCCTTCACTTTGAGAGCAGCATGGAGGGAATCTAACATATTTACGCATAAATCAAGTTCTAGCACAATAACAGGAAAAGGAGGAGGCAGCCAAAGACAGCGACGGCTCGGACCGTCTACCCACTCGAACAAACGCTCCTCGTTTTCATCTAGCATCAGCGGATTGTTATTGTGTCCGTGGAGACTGGAGTAGGGTTAAAAAGTGATTACAGACATAGTTACCCAACTATGATCTGTATGATAAACAAGCAGCGACAAATTTAACTTCATCGATTCACCCTTAAACTTACTCACTTCTGTCGAGGATGCAGATTCCTTCCTGTTTAAGAAAAACATATTGCCAATATGTTTTTGGTTAAGACAATTGAATGAACAATGTGATATTTTATTAAAACAATTATAATGACAGAAGGACTTGGGAGTTGCAAATTGGATGCCCTCAAGCGAAACAGATTCTGGAATTGTTCTCTGGCAAAACCCGTGCATTCCTTTGCCAAGCTGTGAAAGCGGTCTTTGGTAAAATAAACAGTACCTGTCCCAGCCCTGCTTCTTTAACCCTTCCCACACACACACACGCACACACGTGTGCGCACACACACACACACACACACACACACACACACACACACACCTGAATACAGTTACCTAGACAGGCTGCCCAGTAATTCAGATCTAAAATTTAAGTCTAACTAGCATAACATTTCCATGTTCTGTATCAGATCTTGTCTGGCAGGTTTTCCAAACGAGTAATTAAAAAAAAGTGTGTTAGGAGAAGATGTCACAAAACCAAACCAGTACAGGCAAAAACCCCCTTCTCCTTGCATCTGACTTTATAGGAGATGAGAATTTCTGAAGTGTCCCGAGGGTTAAATTCCTCTCTCAAAGTCGAGAGGCTAGCGCAATGTCACCCCGAATCACATTGCGACTTGGAAACAAGCAGCAGTGGGACAAAGAGGCCAGAAAGCAACAGCACACACACCTCTCCACCACCACACAAATGACAGCAATAAATCCTGGATCCAAAGGTCACTCTGAGTCCGCTCCTAATGCAGAGATAACTTTCGAATCCTGCTTTCAGACCACCTCGTCTCCAAGAAATCAGTTGAAGATTAAGATTAAGCAAGCCATCTTCACCCTCACCTAGACATAAACGTGCCACCCAGCAAAACAAACTCTTGAGCTGCACCAAGAAACAAAAATGCACAACAAAAACAATTAGCGGTATTAGGTGGTACAGTAATTAGTCTGACAAGTCACCACATGTACTGTAGCCAGAGTAGCAGATGTGTGTAAATTTCACACAGACTTGCACACCTGTTATGTTTGGAACAGTGGGTAGATTAGGCTGACTGCAGAATAAAAAAATAATGCTACCCACCCTCCAACCAAATGACCAGATCAAAAACTCAAGCATAAATGCAGATAAAAGCAGAGGCACAAGGGACACCTGGGCAGTCTAAGGGCCCAAAAAAACAGACTGGGAGCTGTTTGTCCCCTATCCATTCAAGCAGGAAACACCGTTGGCCTTTGTCACAAGGCTGTTTGCCTTTCAAGGCTGCGATTACATCATCGTCGGCTCACCGTATCTCATTTGCCGCGCCGCCGGAGCTTTGAAGAGCTTCGCTGAGCTTGTGGCCTGGCCTTTGATCTCCCCGCGCTGCCGCTGAGGCCCCTCCCCACCCAGGTGGGCGTGGTCATCCCCATTCTATTAACCCCACCCCCCAATCCACGACGAGATTCCACCACACGCTTACAAACAGTTCCTCCCCAAATTGTTCTGAAGACATATAATTACAGGCTAAATCATCATCCCTGTGCCCTCTGTGTCATCTCCTCTACGTCAGAGCATCGAGAGGGGGCCCCTCGGCAGTTCGAGGCGGTGGCCAGTCTCAGCTGAGCTTTAGCAGAGACATTTCTCTGCGAGTGGGGGCTTAAAAATCCCTATAAAATGTGGCGAAGGGGAAAACCAACATGAAAGAAACAAAAACCAGGCGAAAAATTGAGAAAGGATTGCTTCAGAGTCCCGAGCCGGCCGTGTTTAAGACGCAAACAGATGGAAAAAGCAGAGAGTCATTTGTCTGATTCTCCCTGGGTCATGGGTGAAGAGACCAAAAAAAAAAAAAAAAAATTATTGTATACAAATTTAACCAAAGCCGTACAATTTTTGACAAATGGGACCAGATTTTGGAATTTGGCTTTTATGCATACTTTTCCGAAAAGTATACATGCACCGTTCAAAACGTCATGGAATTGGGTGCAGCCAGACCGCAAAAAGGCTACAAAAACAACAGCAGTTAATACCAGAGGTGGGGGGGTTGGGTTGTTTAGCAAGGACATTTTCCTGACAGGTCAATTTTATCGTCAATCTAGAAAACAGTGTAACAAGCACAGCATGGTAGTATAACATAAGCGATTTCATTCAGTGCTGCTGATCATCGCTCGCACACCTGTGACTAAAGGCCAAAACATTCAATACGACTGTGAAAGTAAAATCCTCTGCACCAACAAGAATGTGGGGGGCAGGGGTGACCTCAGCAGGTGCAGTAAAGAAAATCTGGGACAGTCCCGACCCCCAGAACGAGTTCCGCTGTACCAAGATCGACGAGCAAGAAGATGGAGCGATCCATCTCTAGAGCACTGCGCCAGTGACCAGACTTTCATCACCCTGGGGGGTTAAGCCCAGGAGACAATGTGCCCACCTCCACAAAGCTAGCCCAATCCATCATAACAGCCCCTCTACAAGTTCCCCTCATTAAAAGCAGCTGGCAACAGTCCCCAGGAACCAACACCACGGAAGCATTTTGTTAATTCTGGAAGACCTGAACGAACATCTCCCAAATCCATCTCTAGAACAGGACTGCATTCGCTAAGGAAGAAACAAATGGCAGCCCTCCAAACAGGTTTCCTGTCTGAGACAAAGCATGGCATCAATAACAAGTGCACCTCGTACCCAGTTGAGCCTGCGCAAACAAATCTTTTCCCATTACAGAAAAATACGACGGAGCCGGCCGATCCCGAGCTGATCGATTTCAGCAAAGCTGTGGGCGAGGCTCATTTAACAAAGAGTGCTATAATGGGAATAATCAGTCAGTCGTTTCTTTGTAGCGAATGTCGACCACAGCGGCAGGAAAAAAAAAAAAGTCAGGACGTGGTGGTAGCACCTCAGCTAATGTGCACACTCGGCCTGTCCTTCGGGAAGACGATCCATCCACAGAATCACCAAGCAGTGAACATTTAATCAAGAAGCTAATTCATTTCACACACTGAGGTTGACCTAATTACATGATTAAGTGTAAGAAAGACCAAGTAGGTCTTTACATAATGACCCCAAGACTAGGAGACATATTCCAGAAGAATCTGTCCCACTCAACCTTGTCCTGAAATAGTTATACTGTAACTGTGCTTCTGCTCTTAGTTTCAGTGGGGTGTTAAACAGCACAGAGGAAGTCCAGAGAACCACCCCCCCCCCCCAGCCTGATAGAATATACCAGAATTTAACTTGCACGGTTAGCATTTTGGCACCACACCATAACGTTGCATATTCACAGGCGAAAACCAAACGCATCCCCTCGCCTCCACTTGGACGCGCTTCCACGAACACCTTCGTCACTCCGCTTCTCCAGCTTCATTGCTGGGGCCCTCTGCACTCCATCCCCTCGATGGACGCTGCCGAAATCAAGCCGCTCTCAGACCTGTTAAATTGGTCCATTTTAACGCCAGCTCAGTGCCAATAGCTAGAGACGCAACTCGAACCACACAAAGGCTAACGGCAATAAGAGATCCCAGAAAACAAGGTGATGACAAAACAATCCTGAGGATTACGGGGCATGCGGATGCCCAGGATTGTGGTTTACAGGATGTCCCTGCTGTCCATGGCAACCTGGTTTTAAGGATCAAAACACATATGCCACTTTTCCAGATACAGGATGACGGCAAGAAGATAATGGGAAAAGTAATAATCAAAAAGCAACAGCGTGTGGAAGTCAGTCACGAATGTTGATTACTCCGAAGCACAAGACATGGAGAAGCAGCGATACAGGAACGAACAGTAAGGAGATTTCAACGTGGGCCGCCACAAAATACACACACACACACACACACACACACACACACACACACACACACCTTCAGGCTTCAGTGGACAGACGCAAAAGGTAAAGTGACTATTTTTTACATGAGGAGTTTCATAGATTCATTACCATAACAAAAGATCATTGGCGTCCATTAATTCCCTGCTCTGCACACTCAGCTCTACAGGAGGATTTATCAGACTTCCGCAGACCTCGATCCCATAGAACTTCTGAGGGCCATTCGAAAAAGCATCGACGGTCGCGTAAACTACAGCCCCTCGGAATATTTCTGGGAGAGCTTGGTTGAGTACCCGGATGGATATTCAGAAAGTACTGGAGGGGTGCCTACACCACCATTACAGGCCTCCGGAGAAGTTGGAGAACGGCCTCATAGAAGAATCTTGCCAGATCCCAGCAGAACAGTTCCAAGCCCATGATAACGCCATGTCACACGTACCGGTGCCATCACAGCCCAAAATGGTTGCCCGGCAGGCCACTGGTTGACATTCTGTTGACATTTCCACTTGTGGTCCGGTGTTTACATACAGCTCACGAATCACGTTGATTCTGCACATTTACACACTTCCTAAGGTTCACTGTCTCGCATGGGAAGCAAGACCTCTCCATCGTTTTCATTATGGATTATTAACCGGAGATCTCCCAGTTTTTTGGGTTTTTTTTGTTCAAAATCATTCAAGATTAAGAGGGGAAAGTTTGTGTATGAGGTATAGCAAGTATGGACAGGCCTGATTTGATGTCAGGCTCAGCCAAGACGAGGCAACCCAAAGGACAGTCATTATGTGGGAGACCCTTCTTTGCGTGCGTGTGTGTGTAGGAACCTAACTGGCTCCATAATCTTTCTGCCACTTCAGAAATGGGACTTGCCCAAAATAAGACCACTTTAAGCCGTAGATTGACTGGTGACACCAGGCTGGAGGGGTAAGGAAGATGGAGGAGGCCGCACAAGAGGAAAGCATTTCATAACCGCCGGGGACAGCATGCTCAGAGGGGAAAAAAGGATGTGAACAAGCACAGAGTAAAAAAGAATTACTCTGGACCCAGCAGGCCAACTGCCTACAGGGCAGACCAGAGCCTTGGTGTGCTCACAGCAGCTACTCGGCCAACATTTCCGGGGTGCCGTAAGCGTAGCAGTGGAACCGAGGTGCAGGGCTCAAATCCGCAGCAGCCTGCCAAACACAATCCAGGCCTCGAATGGTTCACATGCTAAAGAAAGGGCGACACATTCCTCGTCCGTCGAAAGGATGGACGGCGGGAGGAAAAAAGAGGAAAAAGGACACTTTAATCGTCAGTCCCAGTCCAAAAGCGTAGAAGCACAGCCTAAAATTACCCAGACTGGAGTACTAAAATCAAACGGGGTGGCGGTTTGAAATGATAGCACTTAAAATACAGCCGTGGCCACAAAACCAAAAAGTGGAAAATGTAGGCAAGCAGCATCTTTAACCTTTTAAACCCAGAGCTGAAGTCTGCTGCTGAATTAAACTTTTACGGCTCTTCTTGTCTGGGACCGCCTAACAATGCGATGTTGGGCTTTTCTACTCCACAAGGGATGCAGGTAGGGATTGGGCTTGGGCTTGTGGAGAGCCCCAAATGAGCCATTTTGGAGACTTCTCCCACCAAGAAAAACGGATCATTTAAGTCTATCTGCAGCAATCAGAGTGTCTTCTACCCAATGAGAACAGAAGCTGTTCACTTTGAGTATCTCCTGTTGGTTCACGCCACCCAGCAGGTGGCAGCACTGCCTCTGTGGGACTCTGGGGCACGACCCAGCACAGACAGCGGACACCTAAGACGTACTTCTACAACACAAATCAAATGTGGACAGTCTGAAAGCTGACGGACACATATCCCCAACCCAAGGCACAATCAGCAATTATCAGATGTGATGAAAACATAGCATGTAAAATTCAATATAAAAATGTATAATCTACATTATCTTAGAGATGAGGGGTAGAAAATGGTCAAATAGAGAACATTCCCCCAAAATAAAAAAAAAAAAAATTTTTGGCACTGCAGCCAACACAACTTGTCATACTCTGGTGCGGCACAGAGCAAGTCACGAATTAAAGAGAATTTGTTTGCTTTGGGCCGGTGGCAAAGTGCTTCGTTTTACCCACTCAGATGGGGGGGGGGGGCTCCATCACCTGGCAAGGTAAACACCAGATGCTTTACCCCTCCCAAACTGATTTGGGCATACCAAAAAAATAGTCTCCTGTTACTCAGAACACAAATAAAAAAGTTTAAATGGTACTTTGGTTTAAAAGTACACGCCTTGGCCCTCATTGTAGACAGGTGAGGAGGGGCAGCAGGGTCTGAAAGGCTGAAGCCTAGGTCAACACAGACTGGGGGGGGTTTCACCTATAGACACAGACATTCCCCATGGTTTAGGACAAACTGAGGTCCAGAAACGACAATTACTAGGCACCAAACAGACACGTCATGAAACACACCGCTGAGCTAAAGCCTTGGATTTCCTTTTAAAAAAGCTCTCACTAATTTAAGAAGAACATGGGTTCATTAACTTGAGGCTCCATATGGCTTATGTTCGATATTATTGCTCAGTTGCAGGTGTATAGCAGGTGCGCTGCAATATACATCAGAAATTTAGAGAAATGTCCCCATTTCACATCATCACCCAACAAGAGCGGGAGCTTCTCTACCAGATCAGCTTCAGCCAAGCCAATCTGATTATTACAGACACACAAAACCAGTGCGCGGCTTCAGCTCACCGACGGACTGACCAAAGTGCACAATGACTCGGCTTGCGTATATTTCACTTCATTTTAACAGAGTCTGGGCGCTAAAGGATGAGATGCCGGGTCCCAGGCAGTCTACCCCGGCCCTGTCTGAACAGAGTGTGTGTTTAAAGCCGCAGGTACGGGGATCTCGGCAGGCGCACAGCATCCCAGGACCACACCGGCTCACTCATCGGTGACCATTCATCTGACAAGGATGGGGGGGGGGATCTAAACAGCACTGTTTAAATGTCTTTTAAAAACATCAGGAGGTATTAGAAACAGTGTTCAATGTGTTTGTCCTAACAACAGAACTCTTATTTAATAAATAAGACAGAAGTGATATAACTGACAAACTGCATCGATTGGCACATGGTCATATTTGGTTAACTTTCCATCCACTTCGTCTAAACTAATCATCAGCAGAATCCACGTTTCCTTATTTGTCACAGATCGTTTCCTTGTTTAATTTAAACTATTAAATGATCGCGGTTGTCTCACCGCCCATTAGAGAACTTGTTTTCCTGCAGACCAACGTAAACTAGACTTTTCAAAGCTGCTAAATGGGCACAGACTTTATAAAGGGAAGGAGACAAACCACACAACGGAAATACGTACAGCAATGTATTTGTACAGAAACCGGTCAGCTTATTATCTGACATATATGGGGTACCGAATGGTATCATTTGGGCCAGCATCCATTATTCTAATTGGTGGTAAGAGAGCCGTTTAAGAAAGTCTATATTCAAAAGGTCCTGGCTGAGAAATAATCACGCGTTTAAAAACTACAGTGGATCACGTCACAATGTATCGATACTTCAGCAGACAATTCCCATGAATGCATTTGAAATATTTAAATATAGACGCATATGTATATGCGGTGAAGTGTCTGTCACGTTTCCTCGTATTTCGCTTTACACTTTAAAAATCGCACCTTTTTAAACGGCATATGATCTGGCATTTTAATGTTCAAAGGTCTGCTGCCCAGTAGGTCAGTGGCTTCACCCTGAGGTCTGATTCCTGTGTATCCGCATGTCTGATGAGCTTACGTGTTTTTCCCGTGTTGCGCCGGTTTCCTTTGGGTTGTATGATGAATGTTTCCCAATAACGAAGAGAAAAGCGTAGCAGCCTTCTCAAGTTGGACTCGTGATTTTATTTGAAACTTCAAATAAAGGAAACTGAACTTTACGGAAGAGCTAGATCAGTTCTTTAACGCCGGCTCAGCCTTGATAATCTTCCAGCTTCTCAACATGTATATGAAGCGCACGTCTGCCAGTTAACAATTCAACTTTAACCTGCGGGCAAATACTTCAGCGGAAGGGCACACACACACGTATCCTTATAGCAATGCCCCCCCCCACACACACACGTATCCTTATAGCAATGCCCCACAAACACACACACACACACACACACACACACACGTATCCTTATAGCAATGCCCCAAAAACACACACACACCCACACACACGTATCCTTATAGCAATGCCCCACACACACACACACACACACACACACACACGTATCCTCATAGCAATGCCCCACACACACACACACACGTATCCTTATAGCAATACCCCACACACACACACGTATCCTTATAGCAATGCCCCACACACACACACACACACACACACACACAAACACACAAAAACACACACGAGTGCAAATGTGTATATACCGGAGATAGACACAACAACAAAAAATTACA
>JAACJT020000034.1:22814261-22851046 GCA_009936485.2 Gymnarchus niloticus
CCAACACACACACACACACACACCCCCACAGCAATACCACACACACACACACGCATACACACACAGATGCCCCACACACACACACACACACACACACACACACACACACGCGTACCCTTATTGCATTGCCCCACACATTTACCATTATAATAATACCGGACACATGTACCCGCTTTCCCAGCTTGCATGTCCAGTGATTACAGGGAGGAGGGGGTGTACAGTCTAATATCAGTCTTACTGGTGAGCTGCACGGTCTTCCACGACTGAACTTGCACGTGTAGAACTGAAAGCTCCGATTTTACGCACCGTTCGGGACATGAAATAGCCATCATCTCTGCGTCGCTACGTTAGAACAAAACTGAGCTTAAAACAAGAATCGCGTCGGAGAGGTTGACGTTTCAATACCCACCGGATTTCTACTTTGATTGAGAGCCAAATTATTTCAAAACTCCGATTAAAAGAAAGATCAGGCCGAGATAAATTGATGTCAGGCAAACGGCTACTCGGTGATAAACTCAGGAAAAACAGACAACATCTGAATTACTTGCTCAAAACAGGACACTGTCAGATGATCCAGTTAAATCGTTCAACGGTAGCAATGAGGGATTCTACAGATGACCCTGTATATAACGGGACTGTGAAGGTCACTAAACTAAGCTTAATGGGAATGGGAAATCTCAGTCTTTGCTGATAGACTGTTTGCCTGTTTTAACGCATCATGTAACAATGTATCAATATGAAGCCAATAATCAAGGAGACTGACCGCAACCTTCGAAAGCGACTGAAAGTGTCTGGCAGGAGAACTGTTAAACCACCTCTGGAAGCAAAGTACAGACTTAAGACAGCTACTACATATCTTGATTGTGGCGTTTCTATGGCAAAATAATAATAATAATAGTTTGCAGTGTGCATATTCAGTTGTGAATTGAAGATCGCTTTCCCCCAACTACAAGATAGAAGCCATCTTGTGACCACATAGCTAGCTGGCTATGGCTAGTACCATCCTCTGATAAATAGATGTACCCACCCCCACCCCCAGGCACCCCATACACACGCGTCCTCAACGCACCACATCTGAAGAAAGTTGCGCCGACTGACGGGACCGAGTCAAACCTCAGAAAAGTACACACAAGTGCAGGTAGCAAAATATTACAGAGGATAGGCTTGATTTCTGAACATACCTGCACGATCTCGCCCTCTGCGCTGATGGTGGCTCCAGCTTTAGAGAATCGTCCCTGCAAACCTGTGGTGTATGTAGTATAATCTCCATTTGGACTTGATTCAAACAGCACGACTTCCACAAAAGCAGTATCCTTCGCGAACACGGTCCCCAAGCAAGCTGCAACCGCAAGGGACAGGAAGATCGCCGAGTCGGCCACCCGATCTAGACCTCTTCTTGGTAAAATCATCTTGCCGGCTGGATCAGCGCCGATCGGAACATAATTTCCAGGGATTTTTTAGAGGGGGGAAGCCCTTGGCTATCTGTGAAATTAAATCTCGCTGGAGACGCTGAGCGGCTGAGCTTAATCTCTTCCTGGACGCGTCTATTTCACCATGGCAGAATTGTCATTCACCGGGTCTATCCACACAGCTTCTTGCTCTTTCTCGCTCTCCTTCCAACTCTACAAAGCGGATCTCCTTTGATCTCCAAACACGTGATTTTTTTAGTTTTTTTTTTTTAAGTTTTTTTTTTTTCCTCCTAAAGGGTTATCCCCACCCACCAATCTTCCTGACCCTTTACTTTCCACTCCCAACTTTCGGCTGCCATTGCATATTTAAGGAGGCTCCACTGAATGGGTGGAGGTTGTGGTGGGAGGGGAGGAGGTTAGTGGTGCCAGGCTAATAACGGAGGGTGCCGTCCTTCGCATTATTCCCCTTCTCTAAGCTCCTAAAGAAACGCCTCCTCTGTTTTCCTGAACACCCAGATGTCCGAAATTATGTCTAATGCGTGTAAACATGTTTAGGTCGCATGCAATTATGTTGCAGGTAAACCGTTGATGTATTTGTTATTTTGGATTCTGTGGATAGGACGCGGCTTGAAGTTTTACCAGTGGAGCCACCTTAAAGTAGACGCCAGTCGAACCGGGGTAACTTCAAACGGCTTCGCGAAGCCCCCCGCGCTGGGCTGCGACCCTTCCCCTATAAGTGTCGGCACATTTTACTCAGCCGGCGTTAAAAAATCCCGATTTAGAATGCAAATCCTTTCAGGCTGAATGTTTCACAATTGTGTCGACAAAGAAGATTGTAACCTGTTTGGACCACTGCAAAAATAAAATAAAAATAATCAAAAGAACCATTTTACAAATAGCCTTCCGTCCGTGTGTAATACAGCATCAACACCCCCACCGCGTGAGAATGTTTATAAATACAGAATTTTACTGGATATACTGATTTTATTATTTTGCTCCTGGAGCGTATGCGCATGAAAATTCGCCTGGGCTCGTTTGACACAGACTAACTTCAGAATTGTACATAGTGTCTTATCAAAAAACGCACATTAAAACCATACAGGCATTCGAATTTAGCGTTTATATCTGGGCTGGAAGTCTGTATTATGGAAGAGGCTCCTTCTTTTTCTTTTTCTCCTGTGGAACAATACCATTTTTGTAAGAGACAGAAATGTGTTAGGAATCTGGAGTCCCTGGCATCTCTTGTGACAGGTCATGCACAGAGAACCCCGTCCACAGTGCTCTCTGAAAGCCGCCTGCTCATCCAGCCTCTGCATGACACCGGTCCCAGACACAGTACAGTATCTGTGTCTGAATGAACAATTCATGGCTAAAATAAATAAACACTCCAGAACTTTACAGCGCTGCCATCCCGTTCGTTTCCGAAGTCGTCTGGGTTATGTACACTGTACACTTCTAACACCTACGTACTAAGAGCATAATGACAGCCATTATTGAGAGGGAAGGGCTCGAGCATTCAGCAGAAAGATTTTGAACAATCTCTCTAAACACCAACGAAACGTTATCTTTACTTGAACTCCTGCTTGAGATTGTTGCTTATAGATTGTATTATACTTAACTTCCACATAAAATATGAAATAGAAGACCTCCACGAGCGCTCACCGGGCACTTTAACTAAGGTTTCTGGGATGTTTGGCTGTTCTGTTGGCAGAATCGCACACACCCTGCTGTAACACTGCACAGCTAAACTTTAGCGACATGCAGGTAACAAGTGGGGCCCGAATGAGCGTGTGGCTGACAGCAGACCCCGACCAGTGCGGTCTACGTTGATCAGTCCCAGAGAAGCATTTGGGAATATCAACAGATTTGGTTTAGTGTCAGATGTAACAGCGAGATTATGAAAACCAACTGTGGGGCTTTTTAGGTCAAGAATGCAGCAAAGAAATAAATAAGTAAAAAACAAGCCGCTTGAAAATGGTCCCCATATGTCCTAGTGAGGAATGGTAAGTTAGGCGGGTGGGGGGCGTTTCTTTGTGCAGTTGGCATGCCAATTAGTCGCAGGTCCCGTTTCAAGTGATGTCACCAGAAATCTGTATTCTGATCATCTCCACATGTCCCTCCGCATCACATTCTGTTCTCTCCACTGTACACATTCACATGTGTGTTACGTGTGACATGTGCATGCGTGTCTTCTGGGTCGTCACGTGTGTGTTACATGTGAATGCGTTCTTCTTGGCTGTTACAGGCGTGTTACATGCGCATGCGTGTCTTCTGGGCTGCTACATGTGTATCGCATGTGCATATGTGTCTTCTGGGCTGTAACGTGTGTGTTACATATGAATACGCGTCTTCTGGGTTGTAACGTGTGTGTTACATATGCATACGTGTCTTCTGGGCTGTAACATGTGTGTTACATGTGCATGTGTGTCTTCTGGGTTGTAACATGTGTGTTACATGTGCATGTGTGTCTTCTGGACTGTAACATGTGTGTTACATATGCATATGTGTCTTCTGGGCTGTAACATGTGGGTTACATATGCATGTGTGTCTTCTGGGCTGTAACATGTGTGTTACATGTGCATGTGTGTCTTCTGGGCTGTAACGTGTGTGTTACATATGCATACGTGTCTTCTGGGCTGTAACATGTGTGTTACATATGCATATGTGTCTTCTGGGCTGTAACATGTGGGTTACATGTGCATGTGTGTCTTCTGGGCTGTAACATGTGTGTTACATGTGCATGTGTGTCTTCTGGGTTGTAACGCGTGTGTTACATGTGCATGTGTGTCTTCTGGGCTGTAACATGTGTGTTACATGTGCATGTGTGTCTTCTGGGCTGTTGTGATCCCACATACTAATGAAGGCTTCATGTTGTTGATGAGCATTCATCTGGCGATGTGATTTAATGACGTCACTGTTTGTGCAGCATTTAAAAAGTGGGGAAAATATTATGAAAAAAAAGCTTGTGATTCTCACAAAAAAATCTTGGTCCAAATGAAATAAGCATCGGTAAAAAAACATTAAAATAAGAATGCAGTTAATAATGAGATGTGAGCTTATTTTAAAACTAATATCCTTTAGGTGATGCACTTCAACGTGGCTGCTCCACCCTTGGACTGGATGCCATTGTTTCAGGATAGTACCTGGCTTAGATTAGGATGGGTGTTTCTAAAGATATGGCCACAGATTTTAATATCCCCAACCACAGCAACCTGGAGCTGAGAATGGGATCTGGAAGATTTCCTTTACATTTTGCCGAAAGCTTTTAAAACCTATTCTGCACAAGTGATAGCATTTTAACATATTTATACTCTGACACTGTGTTAATTAATCAAAGTATGGATACTAATGTAACATGGGCAAGAAGCAGCTTGCATAATTAATATGTACTCGTATGTCCAGCATCAATAAATGTCAGGCCTGGCATTCATTGCTTTTTCATTAAATGCATTTATTGGTCAGAGTCTTTCAAATATTTAAATCTCATAAAATATTGAAGACTAAGTGGCTGAGTAAACCCGCAGATACTGTATGTCAATGAATTAATAATATGTATAATAATAATATGTATTATATTATATCATCTAACAGCTAATGCCTGTTGATTTTAAATGTAAACACGAGTACCTGTATGTTGTCACTTAATAAGGCCTGTTTATTTAGCAACCACAAAGATTTATTTACAATCCAATATAAAGACCTGTAGTTTGGTCTTTCTAAATTGCCCTTTGTGTTTGCCCTGTGGTGGACTGACATCCTGTTTTGGGTGTCCTCTGTGAATCCTGGGATAACCATGTATTATGGAAAATTAAGAAAAAGTATTAAGGCTTTTCTAAACAGCCTTCTCAGTCCAGCGTTTTTGGGGAATCCGGGTTTGTGAAACTGTTGTGTTACCGATAGTTTTGAACATCATCATTGGCTGACAGTTTGCTCTGATTTAATGTTGTAATTCATTTGAATGCCTCCTCGTTTGCTTAAGAAAATGTAGGATTACCTTGATAATGTGAGTTTAAAAGTGTCTCCGAGTGTACATTTTTGTTATTATCAATTACAGTTAATTATTAGTTCATGACTTAGAGAAACATCGAAGGTACATTCTATTTGTACATTAAAGGTACGTTTGAAAAAAAGTACCCAGGTAATCCAGTGAGTCATCCTGTAATTATGCTTGTCTACTGTACTCATTATAGACGGTTAAGCTCTTGCAGGGGATCGTGGGATGAAGCAATGAGAAAGGAAAAATGTGGATAATTACAAGCCAGAGTTAATTCGACTCTCCCCATTTGTCAAGAAAAAAATCCATTACTTTCATTTTCCCAGAATGCCACCTGTCACCAAGAAGGCCCAGGAAAGGAGGAATGGCCGTAGTGCATAAGAGGACCCTTGCTATTGGACGGCTGACTGCTGGATGGGTTACTGCAAATAAGGGGATGAAAGAGTCACATAATAAGACAGAAGAAACAGGCCAGGCTAGCATGTAGCAGAGAATGGCATGATTACCTCCTTTTACAGAAATATCAGAAGCATGACTTGCATAAAAACAAAATTGAATTGAGTATACACAAAAATGAAATTAGTAGCTGCAATCCCCCCATTTTTAATATACTTGTAATATTATATGTATACTATGTGAGTACTATAAGGCAATGAGACAACGTGTTTCATTGCATGATGATGCTCCTGCATCAGTTACAAGCATGCTGCATACAGAAATACACTGTCCGTATATTAACGAGGCATTGCGAGTGTGAATGATAACATGGCTAGGTCTGTGTGAAATTTTGTGTCTCTATAGCGATTGATCACCAGCTCCATGTCCACAGAGTCTTCATTTAATGAAGCCCAGCTGGCTCTAACAATATTAACTGACTTGGTAGGGTATAAAATGGGGGCAGCTGGGTGGCTTTTTGGAGGTGTGTCTAACGGTGAATGGGAGAGCGCCCATGCCCAGTGGTCCAGTATCGTTGCAGTGTGCCTGTGCTGCAGCTTGAATCAGCTATAGAATACCTTAGGTGTTCAAACGTGCAGCCACAGAAACAAGCTGCTCCTTCAGGATCAGGGGAGTGAACTGCGTGGTTTCTGGTGGTTGTCTGTGCAGGAGCAGGACCGTGCCACACCGGGACTAGATCTGTATGACACCTATCTGCATGTTTGGGCAAATGTACAATAATTATGATCGCATTATGCTGCCATGGTGTATAATCCGCTACTGAGAAGATAATTCATCACACCTCGTGTTTCATTCAGTTTTTGGTTGGCCTTGTCTCATTAAGGAACATTGTGCAATTCTTGTGGAGACCCAGATTGAGTCTTGCATCGATTGTCTGTTTTTGTCACAAATTATAATAAGTAAACCAGCATATTTCAGTAGGAGTGTTTTTGTTTTGTTTTTTTTTTTTTGTTGTTGAATAAGTGCTGTATTTCATTAATGGAGCTACTATGGATTTTGCATTTTGTATGCCAAACTTGTCAAATATTTTCTGTTCCTGTCATCCTATCCAGAATGCACCGCAGCTGGGGGTGGCCTGTGCTGCCTGGCATAGAATAAACAGTTAGATGATACATATTTTCAGTCCAGCGAGCTGAATTAAATTCTGTGATTAGTGCCAGGTTTGGCACGTGAGTTCAGTGGATAGGACAGTGGCCTCAAACCTGCATTTGGTAGTTTGAAGAAAATTTTGACTGGCCCATATGTCTACATGCTCAGATAAGTAATGCTTAACTCAGAAATCCTCACATTATATCATCTGGACAGCGAGTTACTTTAACCAACATGCCTTACATTTGTTTCAACGAGTAATGATCCTAAATTTGTTTCGTTACTTATACTGCCCTCTTTCGGTGAGACAAAGGAAATATCTTCTGGTTGGTTACTGAATGTGCCTCTGGTCCCACAGCTGCAGTGTATCACAAACAAGCTCTCGTTTAACACCGCCATGAAATAATGGCCCCCAAGCCATAAAGAAGGATCATCTCACTTTGCTTTTGTTTGGATAATTATTTTGACGCAATGCGGACTTTATTCTTGGATGAACTAACCCCGAGAGGGATTTTCTCATGTTAACCCCATGCTTGCGTTACACATTCCAAATTCAAAAATGATCCGAAATTGACTGTTGTTTCATAAACAGATTTAAATAAGGCTCTAGTTACGGCCATGAATCAAAAGATATGTATATACCAGTGTGTATAATCTATAAACAGATTATAGTACATGAAAACGTAGCTATTGTGTAAACCACCAAGTATTTATATGATCCATTTATGTGTAATTCAACAGGAAACACAGACAGATTTTAAACGTAACCAAATTGGAAAAATAAGACCAAAAAATTGTGTTTGAGACTCACAGCTTTCCTCATAGTGCTAAACATGAAAAACTCTGACATATTTACTTACCGACTCATTTACACGATTCCAGTAAAACAAGATAGCAATTCAGTATGTGGTTGCATTACAGTGTGGAAAGTAATTTTAGATGCATGCATATGATTCTTAAATTTTCGCTCTTTACCATCTGATTGCGGCGTGTTTTCGCGGTGCATTGCAGAGGCATAATGTGAAACAGTATTAGCTCGATCTGATCTGTTACTGAAATGAGATGGGTAGGTAAACACAAGTCGAGGCCATCACAAGTCACATTGCAAAGGAATAAACGTTTCTGAAACGAAGCACAAGCGAACTATCGGTGTGGCATCTTTTGAAACACAGTATGACATTAATTCCAAGATTGAAACTTAAACCAGTCTTGCTCTTGCCACGTGACATTCATAACAAGGCAAGTTATGAAGACAGGCGCATTTCACTGAGATGTAAACCATGTCATTGGTATTATAGACATCATGCAGCCTGATCATCTGTTTGCTTATGACCCAAGTGTCACCTGGCTTTGATACATACGGTTAAGTAAGCAAGCTTGGATTTATTTGATGGGCTTATTTGGATAGAACTTCTGCCCACTTCATATTTCAGATCATCAGCCTTTGTTTTATTCACACTTCACTAAGTTCTCACTAAATTGTTTGAACTGCCGTATATTCTATATTTAAATAAAGACAGCTCCCAACATCTTTACTTTCTCACTATGTTTATTCCGTTATATTATATGCTTTTGTATTTTGTATATTGGAATTGTTCCATGTTATCACCCGCTCTCATCTCTGTATTCATCCATTTTTTCCATATTTACTTATATCGCGCAACAAAAAAAAGTAATTAAAGTCCTATTTGATGATCTGTGTGGAATGTGCTTTAGGCAACCACACTATAAACAGTTTTACATCAAAGAAAGCAAACTGATTGATATAAATCAAAGTCAAAACGGCATTTTGAATTATCTACATTGTCTGGTATGTGCGCCGTTTATAAACAGGACTAAAGGATAACGTGTGAAAATGGAAATGAAAGTGAATGAGTCAGTCTGCGCTTCACACTCTGCTGGGGACCTGGCTGAGATCCAGTAAAAAAACGAGACATTTTCAACAGCGTTTTGGATGAGGGTCCATCCAAGTCATTCAGGTAAAACTCGTGGTCAAAAAAATAAAATAATAATAATAATAAACTAAACAAAAACCTATCCTTTTCGGGCTCATTGAGGTCCTGATGCTGATCACATGCAATGTAGTGCTTATATAAAATGTTTGATTTTAAGCCAAATAATCATAACTTAGAGATCACAGCAACAGGGGTGTGAGGTAAGAGATTATCCAGAACAGTCATGCTCACAGGAACTGAAGTAATGATTGAGAATTCCCTGGTCATGTCCAAAAGATGGTATGCCTAGCAAGCTTGTCCTTGAAGTCTCTGTAACGAGCAACTCTGGGAATAAAATGATGGCAGAAATTGACCGTTCCCAAGATTTCTTGCAGGGTTTGACCGTGAATGGCAGGGGAAGGTTTACAACAGCCTCTACTTTCACTGGCATAGGGGCAGCTCTCGCTTTGATAATGTGGTGGCCAAGGAATTTTATGTAGGGCAACCTGAAATGGCATTTTATGGAACTGATGATCAGTCCATGCTCCCAGAAGCAACTGATACCCTTGGATGTGTCGGCAACTAGAATTTGTCATCCAGGTAGACAAAAACGGATGGCATATTATGCAGTATGGTGTCCATCGATCGCTGGAACATCTGCGCAGCATTTTTCAAACCAAATGAAATACAGGGACAATAAAAAAACAGACTGGTGAAATGACATCAGTCTTTGAAAGGTCCTGAGTTTGGAGTGGCACCTGCTGGTACTTTATAACACGATCCTCTTCTGAAATAATAGACCTGTCAGGTAAGCTGGACGAAAAATCATTCAGTATGGGATGGTGTAGCAGTCAGGTGTGTTGTCATTGTGGCACATCAAATCGCAGTAACCACAGTGAGACCTGGGCACCAGGTCAAGAGGCAAAACCCAAGGGCTGCTGGAATGGCAGATGGTGCCCAAGTTTACCATGGCATGAAACTCAGCTTTGGCAGCAGTTAGTCTTTGGATTCAAGTTGCAAATCCAGGGCATGCACAAGGGGGCTGGTGGTAGAACACAATATTACATGTCATGTTTGGTGCAATGCAACAAAAAAATAAAAAAATCCGTATTGTGAGATGTGAAAATTGTGTTCGCAGATGGGAAAAATCATCAATGGAGATTGAAGGTTTGAGCTGAATGTCCCCGGATTGACAGGTCTATGATTCCCAACATCTGCCAGGAGGCTGTAGGTGCAGAGGAAATGTGCACCCAAAAGGAGGGGTGGAGAATTTTGTCAGCACAAAACCCCACTTAATGCACTGACCACTGAAATGTAATACCACAGCTCGTTTCCCATACGTTGGCATGGTGCTGTCATTGGCAGCCATTGGTCCCATATCACAAAGACAAATGACGGCTCACCTGAACTCCCATGTCACAAGGACACGGTTCCCTGTGATGAAGAACAAACCATTAGGACAGCCGACATTCACAGCTGCTAACGGGTCACAGCTGGCCTGCTGCACGTCTTGTTGAAGTCAACCAGCGGTTTATGTTTCCGTGGTTCTACTGTTGAAGCCTTTGGACACCCGGCTACAGCGCTTACAACAGAGGCTTCCTGGCTTCTGATTCAAAAGTGGGCACAACTGGAAAAACAGCTCTTTCAAAATTAAACATGGTTGGTGATCATCCAGTAAAGACAGCAAGTGATGCATTAGCTCTGATGCTTTGTTGTCCCCAAGCCCGAGGAGGGACATTAGCTGGGGTGCACACTTGCTCTCTGATAGGCTGAATGTTCCTATCAGGTAATTTTACAAAGCTGTGTATTTGTTTTGCTCCAGGGACGCTCAAGCAGACTTATCACCCTCACTGGGGTGGTGCTGAGAGGTGCGACCCCATTGGCTGCCATTTTTTATGAACCCTGGAAACGTTGGTGAGAGATGGGAGTCAGTAGTGTTCAGATGGGGCAGTATGAAAGGAATGGAGCAAAGAAAAAATGTATTTTTGGTCCCCAAAAACCTAACAACGGAAACTCATATACCAAACATATAATTCCATTCTCTTTACATACAGCACTGATCTTCAAGGAAACCTACCAAAAACAGGATGAATAACAAAAGCAGAACATACACTGACTTGCTGTGAATTGTCATTGTGGGCCCCTGTGAGTATGTGTCCTCCTCCACAGTGTACAAACCACATTCAACTTGAGATGTTGAGAAAATGTGTTAAAGAGCCGTGATTTCCTCTGTTTTTGAAATGATCGCTTAAAAACCGAGAACTGTGTTTATTCAGGTTGTCTTTGTCTTATATTCAGTGTTTTTAGAGTGGAAAAATAAATACAATGCTGTGAAAAAATATATTCAAGCTAATTTAAAAATCTTTTCTTTTCAGCATGAGTCATTTTTGAATCAGTGAATTATGATCCACCTTGACATATGGCAGAAGACTAAAGACATTTCAAATTAAAGCTAAGTAGTTTGTGCCTTGCTATTTTTAAACACCACTACAGTTATTTGGAATCTGAGATCTGAAATACTGTTTAGTTAGAGGTCACCCCACCCTAGTCAGATATTTTCCGCCAGGGGCAGCGTTTGACTTTGAAGTGTAGATTATGGAAGGTCTTATAATGCAAGGCTTTGACAGCTGTCACAATGGGAAAGTGGGGTCTTGCCAAGAAAATTCGTTTTTCTGCAGGGTGGGGCGCAGGTTATTCCCAAAAGAAGACGCCTGTGCTAACCATTATGTAAATACCACTTTCTAAATCATTATCTGCTTTAAAATGTTATTACGCTATCCTTTATATTAAAAGTCCCCAACCCATAACAACTGTATGTCTTTTTTTGGTTGATTTGGTCCTAGTCACGCAAACACTATAAGAGCACCAGAATAAAACAAAGTTTAATATATCACTTTACACTAGGTGGCGCTAGATGGATAACAGTGAACGCAACGCTCAGCTCTCGATATACGTAACATTCGATTTGCGTGATTCCGGGTTTACGCAAATCATTGCCCTGCTACACAGAGTTTACGGAAGCGCTACCGCAAACAAGACAACATACGCACGATCGGGACGCACTCCGGTGTGGTGAAAAAAATTGGTGTACAGTTCGTATTTTAGGTTGTTTCAGTTTTACATTTTTTTGTTTTTTTTTTTTGACATTCTGCACTATGGATGGTAATAAGCGTCCTGGTGAAGGTAAAAGTGGACCAGCTCGTAAACGTACAGCGATTGATTTAGGATTGAAAATCAAAATCATCCGGAAATATGAAGGTGGACAAAGCTTATCGGCAATCGCACGTGAACTCGGTTTGGCTGTTTCAACCGTGAACTCCATAGTGAAAGATGCTGCACGAATAAAACAGCATGTCAAAGGAACAGCATGTTTAAAATCGACCATAATAACAAAGAGGCGAGAAGGTGCAATTAGTGAGATGGAAAACGTACTGACATTATGGATGGAGGACCAACTCCAGAAACGTGTTCCACTAAGCTTAATGACCATACAAGCGAAGGCGAGAGGCTTATTCGATGAACTCAAGAAAAAATATCCCGAAGGCACCCAGTCATTTACTGCAAGCAGTGGTTGGTTTGCACGGTTTAAAAACCGTGCAGGCTTTCATAATGTCAAAGTGAATGGAGAGTCTACTAGTGGTGGTGCTGAGCAGGCGCGGAAATTCCCACGGTGGCTGCAAAGAATGATTGACGGGGGTCCCTATTTGCCTGAACAGATCTTTAACGCAGATGAGACAGCCTTATTTTGGAAAAAAATGCCGTCTCGCACATATATTTCCAAACAGGAGAAAACTATGCCTGGATATCAAGCCTCCAAGGATAGGCTGACTCTCCTGTTTGGTGGAAATGCATCTGGAAGCTACAAACTGAAGCCACTCCTGGTTTACCACTCCGAGAACCCGCGAGCTTTAAAGGGCATCAGCAAGGCAACCCTGCCAGTGCATTATCGTTCCAACAGTAAAGGATGGCTCACCCTGGAGATATTCGAGGACTGGTTTGTCAACTGTTTCATTCCTGAAGCAGAAAGGCATTGCAAAGAAAACGGCATTCCCTTCAAGATCCTGCTTATTCTGGATAGTGCACCTGGTCATCCTGCCCATCTGGATGATTTCCACCCAGACGTAAAGGTCGTGTACTTCCCCCGCAACGGTGCATCGTCACTCCAGCCCATGGTTCAGGGCGTGATTGCAAATTTCAAGGCGTATTATTTACGCACAACATTTGCTCAGGCAGTGGTGGCATTAGATGAAAATCCCCATTTGACACTCAATGACTTTTGGGAATCATACGATCTCTACCACGCTATTCGGAACATTGCGAAGGCGTGGGCGGAGATCTCACAAATGTGCATGAACAGCGTCTGGAAAAAACTTTGTCCGCAGTTTGTACCCGACTTCAGAGGCTTCGAAAAGGGCCGGGTGTTTGAGGAAGTGAGTAAAAAAATTCTTCAGCTTGGCAAGCAGTTGCACGTGGAAGTGAATGAAGAGGATGTGGAAGAACTGATCGGGTCGCATGATGAAGAATTATCTGATGCAGATCTCATGATGCTGGAAGCCGCTCGAGTCGCAGAAGATGAAAGAGGTGAAGCTGCGGAACCCGAAGTCGAACCCAAACAGTTCACGGAGAAAGAGATGGCCACTGCTTTTAAGGAACTGAATTCGTGCTTGGCCCGCTTTGAGAAAATGGACCCGAATACATCTCGATTCCTAAAAGTGCAAAGAATGGCAGAAGATGCGTTCGCTTGCTATCGAGAGATATATGAAGAGAAGAAGAAAGCCGTACTTCCGATATCGCTCGATAGATTCGTGCACAAAGCTGAACGACTTGGCACCAGTCAGGCAAGTGAAAGTCAGGTGCAAGCATCCTCTTCTCATGACGTCACTCACACAGCTTCCCGTGATGTTGGTGGTCCAGCTGCGCGTGAAGCTGGCATTGACCACGACCTCCAGCCTATTACCACATGATCATTACCAGCTATTAAATTAATGCCATGCCATTAAACAAGAACACGTACAGGAAGTAAATTTAAAGTAAGTTTAGTAAGTTGTACAGTACATAATTTTAAAAAAGATATTTATGCTGAAAATATATTGAAACTGTTTTAATGTATGTTATGTGTTACTAGTATATTTTTGGCTTATGTGTTTTCTGCTATAATGTGTCTTGATCGTTTTTTTTTGGAGGGGGGTGGTGGTAAATTCGACTTCCATAACATTTGACTCGCATAAGGGATTACTTACGTAAGTCAAGAACTGTAATGTAAAGGTGGACAGCAGGCTCTTCCTCTCTCTGATATTTTACTAATATTGCACCCACCTACCAAGCTTTCTGTCTCCTACTTAAGCGCGTTTCCAATGTAAAATGTCTCAACGCACCCAAAATGGACCCAGTGTGGGAAGACGCTGATGCTTTACGTTAGGATCACTTAAATAAATGAATAAATAAATAAATAAATATTGACTGGACTTTATGGGAGTCCTCCAGGCAGGATTTTGTGGGTGAATGTGATGTGTGACTCAACCTGGCTGTTTGCAAGATGGCACCGGTTACTTCATACGCCCTGGCAACATAGTCAAAGGCGCGTTAAGGATGCATGACATTATGGTTGTAACGATGTAAATAGTGCCTTAAAGATCCTCCTGCGACAGGATATGAACCAGTGTATGTGAGAAAGCTGCGGAGACTCGATCCTCCCCTCCCTTTGAATTTCAGTGCATGTCCCTAAAGGTGGTCCCTTTGCGCCAAATCTACTCTTGTTTTGGTGTAACTGAGTCGTGCTGCCTAGACCTTTTCTCATGAATGATTAATTCTTCTTGATCGTATCAGGTAAGGTAACACGATGATCTTGGCCGCTCCTCCTATGTTCAGGTTGCTCCCTCCCTGATGCCCACTATTTCTCCACCAACTGGTGTAATAATGTACAGATGTCAGAAAGAATCAGTACGGCAATTTTAATTCACATCACATACATAATAACGTTTTAAATGTATCTAGCAAGTTCCTAGTACTTTACGTAGGTTATGCAATATAGTCAATCTAACATATTCAATTAAATACATAGGGTTAAATCAGGACCAATTATTTGCAATATTGACTTGTGTAACTTATTGTCTCCCCTTAGCTGAGTTCACCCTGCATTTCGTTGTTTAAAAAAATATTGCAGCGTCGCAGGTGGGTTCGTAACCTGGGCGGAAGGATGAATGGACACAGAGTCGTGCTCTGGCTTCATTTATTATTATTTATCCAGTTATTCAGTCACAACTACCAAATTCAACCAACCCGTTACAAAAGGAAATCAGACGAAAAACCGAGTCAAATTAACACTAATGCAGCCGTGGTGTGGAAACGGAGTGCTCTTTATTTGTCTATAAAAATGCAACGGAAATTTTTCAGGCCTTTTTATGCCTTGCAGTATACACCCAGTGTGGCTCACGGTGGGATGAGTGACACACACACACACACACACACACACACACACACACACACACACAATCCCGTAGTGCCATGCCGTGCAATGTTGGATGAGCTGAAATGGGGTCGATTCTGAACGAATCTTTTTAGAGGAATCATGATTTTCATCTACTGCTGGTGTGAAATACGCCAGTGTAGACTACTCACGAATCACGCTCAGTGCTGTTACCAACGCGATCATTAGGTGAAGTCACCTGACCAGTGGTAATTAGAAGATGTGCTCGCGCGGCTATTTATCCGTACGGGAATTTGACAACGGCATTGGAAATTGCATTTTCATTTCAACGCCGGGCAACAGTGATACAAGGGATACCCTGTACGTCCCAAGCAGTTCAAAAAACTAAAATCGGTTGCTCAAAAGTAACCAGGTGGCATTACAAAACACGTAAGCCCCATTACATGTTAATATCAAGTCATTCCTTTCCACGGCTCAGATGATGGATTAATATGTTTGATCTTGCTATGTAATTCCTGCAAGGCTCCCGGAATGTCTGCAGAGATGCTATATTCTCAACTATTCCCGCCCAAAACTAACGACACGATTGCATTTGATTTATTGCATGGAGTAATTCGCTTGCCTCCATTAAATGTTCCCTCATGTCAGATTTGGCTTTGGTCCATAATGCCTAGCTGGATTTTAATTGAATATTGTTACACGGGATCACAATTTAATCTGCCTTGAAGAATTTGGGGTATATGCTGATATACAGCGTGGTTTGTGAATGATTCCAGTTTTTTATTTAAATTTTTTACATATATAAATAAAATTGAATTGAATTGAATTGAATTTATTTGCCATAATTTTTCTGACTAGCTCCTTCTACAGGAATCACTAATCAAGTAGTATCTTCTTCTCTCTGCCTTGGATGCTGTCAAAGCTATTTTTTTTTATTAATTTCCTCCAGCATTTGCCGTTTAAGATAAGAGGTCCGGAGTCAGGCTTTGTTAATCTACAGATTTAAGCATCCGTCTTGAAATGAAATCATGAGTCGTAGAATTTTGGAATGTCATCCATTGCAGTTTGATTTGAATTTCAGTTTTGCCTCAGATCATTAAGTTTTAAATTGTTTTACAGAAGACGAAACATTTTCATTTCTGCAACCGTGCCGTTTGTTCATTTTACATCTCGGTGGCCAGCACTAGCGATCCAGGATGAAGATTCGTTACTCAGTAGACGTTTGTTCATATCCAGAGAGGGGCCTTTCTGTTTTACCACCTATGAGTACTGCTTTACTTTAGCTATTGTGCATTTGTATCTGCAATAGATGCAGATGGATTCAAGTCAGTGCATTTATGAAGCAGTTAGGTTAAGCGGCAAGTTAACCTAATTTTTGCTTATGTTTTTATCGGAAAAATAAGACTTGATAAAGCAGTGATCTTCTTTAGACTTTATCAAGTTTTGTTTTCAATCCTCATTTCACTTAAAATATCTTTGCCAGTCAGGGAAAATAATGGGTAAATATCTTGGCATGTCAACATTATTAATGATATGAATTTCCTGTTTATATGGCTTCCAAAGCAACAGCGTTGGTCTGACTTCTTCTTTGTTCCCAGCTTTCAGACACACGGTATTGGCTGGGCCTCAGGTGTCAAGGCGGGACACAGAGGGAGTTAGGGCGCCCCGTCCTATTTGGTCATTGGACTTCCTATTGCTTGACAGAATATTCTGCCAATGAGGTCATCAGACAGTCACTTCCAAAAGCCTTCCTTGTGATGGTGTGATTCCACAGCACAGGTGCCTTCATGAGTTGGACTGGTGGCCTTCTACTCCACCTCCTGAGCCTGGGCATGCTGGCTGAGATGGAGCTGCCCAATGTTAGGGGACTTTGCTGCTTCACGGGGATTAGGAATTTCTATACTTTGGGATGTGTTCATTTCAAAGCCGTTTCCTTTGGTTTTCAGCTCTGGCAAAAGAGAGCCATAATGTGAGTGACAGGAATCAGACATCTCTCTGGCTATTCTCATCAGATGTGTCACTTTCTGTGGGTACACATTTTTATATTTCTCTGTAAAAAGGAAAAATAAAAAATTTTAATGTTTTCATGTCTTATTTATGAAATTCTTTATAAGACAGTTTGAGTCAATATTCAGCATGGATTTGTCTTTTTAGGTGAAATACACCACTTTTAGCAAAAAGGAAATGGCATCGCAAACAAAGTGAAATTCACCTTCAAAGTGAAAAGGACTAATGGTAAAAAAGAGCAGGATTTATATTTCAAAGGGTGGACTTGAACGGGCATCTTTAGATACTTCCTAAGCAGTTTGTGTATATTCTGAACTGGCTGCTACAGAGAAATGTGCTTTACTGTGTGCTGCTTTCATGTGTAGCCGAGCTGTGCCGGTCTGATCTAAACATTTTCACATTGTGAGTGCTTTTTTTGACCAAGCAGGCCAAAATGTAAAAAAAAAAAAAACAAAAAACAAAGATAAATAAAAAATGTAACTATTCAGTAACATACTGTCAGTTATGTTAGCATTTCTATTATTTTTTTAAGAATCACATCATTGCTGGTGAGTTTTTGGTTAGCTGATCCATTGTTTTCTGGATTTTTCCTTTTTTTTTCTTTGAGTCTATCTATAAATTTGTCACTGAAACTCTCCTGTTAAGTGCCTCGAGGCAGCTGTTGTGAAAGGCGTTATATAAAAATGAACTGAATCATTTTGCGTCTTGACGGAGTGTTTCAAAAATTGGACACTTGAAACCTTTCTTGCTTGGCTAACTTTAACAGCGAGCATGATTTTATTCTTATTGTTACCCCCAAAATGTTATGACAAAATGAAGCCGGAGATGAATGAAGTTGTTCATGTTGAATTTGACTAGATGCCAAGTATTGTGTGAATAATATTTAATGCAGGTCTACATTGGTACCAGTAGGGGGCAGCGCTTACACACGTTACAGAAAGCTTTTTCCACTAATTGTGCATCTCGGCAAAGTCTTATTTATAGAGTGTTTTTGGTTCAAAAGGACTATATCTGGACCACCAGCATATTTGTATTATACACTGGAAAACACTGTTCAAAACAACTTCAGAGTTTTGTATATAATTGGACATGCCGCAGATGGTATTGGTAGTCCGACGAAATGACAGACCACCTCTGTTTCCTCCTGTGTATGTTTGTGTTGTTGTTGCTGCTTTGGGGATGGTGACAGAGTAAGCAGGGTTCATCGAAGAGAGACTCTTGAACGCAAACGTATTCAGTTCTGTAGACGTGATGTACAAGTCGCGGTGAGGGTGCTGAGAGAAAACAGCCGATCAGCCATCCATCTGAAGCTGGAAACTTTAAAAAGAAACTCCAAATGCGTCACAAAATGGTTAGGGTCACCTGTAAGAAACAAAAATATGATTTATATATATAGTATTTTATTTACATGACAAAAAGCAAAAAACACGGGACTCTGCGTTCCAGTTTAATTTCAACACAGGATTCCGCATACCAGTTTAATCTCATAAATTGCAGTGTTTCTAGCCCCACCAAACCCCACATCCATCCATCTTTGACTGCCTGTATATATTTTACTGGAGACGTGAGCAGACACGCGGCAAAACAGATCATTTTACTCTGGTGGGCAGAGGTGCTCACACGCGGACCAACCATGTCCATCGAGATGACTGCTTCACGGCCTGCAACACCTCCAGGTGAGATAATATCCACTGGGAAATGACTGACAGGTGTTCAGGGAGACCTTCATGGTCACAAATGAAAACATGGACGGGTGGGCTAATGAGAATTAAAACAGGATCTGGAATGTGTTATAAACACTGCTAACTTCCTCCTGGTAATTTAAATTTTTGTTAACAGGAGGACGTGCTTTTGTACTCATTCCTCCAACTATCCACATACACCCTGATGCACGGATTAACAGACAGAAGACCTTCACGTCATCCCCCTCTGGATACCTATTCCCAGCTTCCCAGTAAAGGGGGCCTCATGCAGCAGTTCGGAGCTGATAGCCAGCCCCTGTGGGGAGAACTCAGGGGAAAGGCAGCAGAGGAACCCTCTCTTTCACTTAACCGAGCAATGGTGGAATTTATCGCTTAGTTACCGCTGAGCCAAGATGCCTAATGTGTGAAAATGACATTGGGCAGCATGGTGCTTTAAAACTGGACCAGTTCAGCTGTCACTCAACTGAATATGAAATATCCAGCTTAATAAACGGCATGTTGTGGGAAAAATACTGCTCATATCCATTCATCTGTTTTCCACAATGCTCTTCCATTACAGGGTCGTGGTAGCTATTTAAATCACTCCAAACAAAAATAATCTTGTACATCTATTTTTTTCCAGTACCCAACACAAGACTTTGGTTTTGATACACAGCTTGCTGTTTTGAAATGGATTTGAAAATGCCCTCCCTGTCTCTAGACATGGACACCATCACAGCTGCCGGCTATATAGTGATGGCCAGAAAAGGCTACACAACCTGCGGAATTTTAACTGTGAATCTGCTCGTCATTGACAGCGGCAACAACAAACATTTGAGAATCTGGGCTTTAGCCCCAAGCTGGATGCCACTTCAAGTATCCAAGCCCCTGTTTGCTCCACCCACCAGCTCCATTGTCCCACTTCAGATGTGGTTCCCACCCTGCTGTGCACAGGGGTGTGTCCATGTTGACAGGTGGGATCTGTAACATCTCAGCTTGTTTTTTTTTTTCCCATTTGGTTTTGATCTGCATTCTCCTCCATCTACAAGCATGTAACCATAGTCTTAATTGAGAACTAAAAGGCTCATCAGTATGCTTGAGATTCCTGCTAACTTTAATAGGGTTAAAATGGGGTGGTTCGAATGTCCTGACTGCTGCTCAGTCCAGATCCATAGTGCCAGATAATGAAGTGATTTTCTATGTTATCAAAAGTGCTGTCCATTATTGAGGGTTACGTCAGTTCAGCACTGATGAACGTGTGTAATACTCTGTCCTAAGAAAAATAGTGGGGAATCCCCTGAGGAACATTTCACACTGTCAGAAATAGCAGGACAACTTAGAAAATGAGGGCATTTGACCACAGGGTCATGAAAAACAACACTGAACAAGTTACACTGGAGTCGCTTAAAACCAAAAACCTGAATGTTTCAGAATGGTCCAGACCTCAGATTAAGAATTTTTGGGCTTGAAAATAGCTATTTACCATAGGTCCCCATCCAATCTGACAGGGGGATGAATACTTATGTAACCAACAAATATCTGCTCTTTTGTAAACTTTCGTGCCACAAAAAATAAAAATCTTTGCACCATCAAATTGTAAAAATCCCAGTTAAATCCATTTCAATTCCAGGTTGTAACACTACAAAATGAGGGAAAGTCAATGGGGGTGAATACTTACGCAAAGCACCTTTTCTTTCCCGAGGTGTCTGCAGGCCGGCCTCAGACTGCAGGCTTATCCTGTTTATCTTCATCGACTTAAGTGTCAATATTGACCCAGTAGGGAGCCCAGGCCGCGGGACACCTAGCTTACGGGAATGTGCATTTAGCCGTTCTGAACAAGTGTGAATGGATTCCGCTTTGGGCGCTGAAGCACTGACAAATTTGTGTGTTAAAACATTTGCAAATTAAATTATGTGAACCCATTCCCATATTTGAGAATAAAAGCCAAACACACATTTTTTATTCGTTTTTAATCATCAGTTCAAAAGGAATATTACTAAGAAAGTTTCTTGGATTATTGTTCAGATGGGGTGATGGTATGGGTTAAATTCAATCATCACAGTCTCGGACAGCCTTTATCTGTCAGTGCTGCACATATGTGGGTACCGTCATCTGTGCTATCAACGCTGGATAAACAAAAAACAAACATTAAACAAAGTGCAGCCTTACAGCTGAAGACTATATTATAATTATGCACGGTGTCGAATAAGAAAATCTATTCTACAGGTTTACTTCATGACATGTAGCCTATATAGGGAACTTCTGTCCCATAAAATAGTATATCAAAGCTAGTAAACATAATTTAAAACTATACTTACATTCCTTGTTTGAAACATTTTTCACAAATACACTTGGTATTAAGTTCAAAGAAGAAGTCGATACAAGTAAAACAGCTGAAAGATAATTTAAGGGATGGCCAAATTTACACATTAAAAAACCCCTTACTAAACTATATCTGTAACAGAAATAATGCAGCCAAAAGGCCCTTGTGTCTTTTTGTATAGTATTTCTACACTAGTTAAAAGAAATGCATTTTGAATATGAACATGACTTATTTTGTAACACAATTCATGTGACAACTGATCTGCATGAATTCAGTGTACAGAGAATAATCATTACAGATCCTGTTATGATCAGCCTGTCGTGAATGGAATTAAATGATGCAACAGCGTGAAATTTAAGAGGACGATTCAAAGTGCAGCGGCCAGAGTTTCCCAAAAAAGGACTTAATAAGCCGCTAGTCAAGAATAAACAGCTTAGGTGTTTTCCAACGGTTCAGAAAAGCAGTGGGCAAATGCCCCCCCTCAGAACCCTCCCCTCAGAACCCTCCCCTCAGGTCACGACTTGAGCGACAAATACGATGACCAATCAACACCTCACATTTAATGGCGTCAGACGTCTCGCTGGCCAATCACGTCTCACCACGACTGTAGAAAACCGAACGTAGGGCGGTGCCTAAAGGAGAGAAGTGGAGTGAAGTGTTCGGTGTCTAGAAGTTCCGGAGGGGGGCGTTTTAAGCTATAATAAAGTACGAGATATTTATGGTCATTAAACTTTTGCCGGTTAATCTTCGAAGGTCTCCTTTAGAGTATGGTGGTGGTGGCAGCGGCGGCATCGGCAAGCGCCCACAGAGTGCTCCTTATCTCCGGGAAGCGGACCGCCGTGACCCCGGGGGGGCTGAGTGGCCGATCGGTGGCCGTCCTGTCGCCACCCTCCTCTGGCGGCACGGCTTCGTCCGACTCGGATTCCAATGGCTGCGCGCCGCCGCTCCGCAAGCGACAGCGGCTCACGCACCTGAGCCCCGAGGAGAAAGCCCTCCGCAGGTTAGCCGCCTTGTGATGATCCCCTGGGGTCGAGGTCTTATTTGGTGCATCTCTGATGATTCTGATCTTGTCTTCTTAGGAAACTGAAGAACAGAGTTGCTGCACAGACCGCAAGGGACCGAAAAAAGGCAAAGATGGGGGAGCTGGAGCAGCAGGTTTTGGAGTTGGAGTTGGAGGTAGTTTTTCATGGTGGTATCACTGGGTTTTTTTTTCTTTGGTATGGGCTGAAATGTCTGCCAGAACTGGCATATTAAGACTGGGGCAGGTTGCTTGGTGGAATGTTGGGATCTGAGTCAGCCTCAGGCTGTTGTTGGTGTGATGGCAGCTCCTTGACAGCTCTTTTCCTCCCAAGAACCAGAAGCTACACATTGAGAACAGAATGTTGCGTGTGAAAACTGATGACTTATTGACTGAAAATGAGGAACTTCGTCAAAGGCTGGGGCTGGATGTACTGGATGCTGAAGAGAAGGTACTGGGATTAGTGAATCCTTGAAGGCTTGGTGTTGTCCCTTGCTCTGTGGGCCATCGGAAGTCCACCCCACCACCTTCAGTTCCCATGGCTTTTCACTTGTTCCCTTGTAGGTTCAGGTACTGCATGCCCACGTGGATGACGCAGATTTGGTGACCGGGTCTTCTGAGTCCGCAGCGCTCAGGCTACGTGTGCCTCTGCAGAAGGTGCAGGCCCAGCAGTCCCCAAAGCTGAGGAGCTCCACATGGATGACTGCAGTTCTGTTCCTGCAGGCTCTGAGGTGATCCATGTGTCACTTTTGGCCTCGGTGAGTGTCTGGTACAGCTAAGATTGAGTCTGAGTTATTCACCCCCCCCTTCTTGCAGCCTGATCTCTTGCTTGGCATTCTGGAGATCCTTGACCCAGAGATGTTCAAGTGTGGTGTCCCAAGCTCCCAGGACATGCAGAAGTCTGCCGGAGAGATGGCAGGCTCCATACCGAGCCCCTCATCTCCACCTGTGGGGGCCCCACCAGTTAAGCTGGAGGCCCTTAATGAACTAATTTACTTTGACCATATCTACACTAAGCCTGTGGAGGTCTGCATGGAGCAGTGTGAGACCAGCTCTGTGGTGAAACTAGAGGAGGTGGCCTCCACAACATCGCAGGAGGGAGATGAGGAGCTGGTGGTTGAGCCCACAGCTGTCAAAGATGAGCCTGAGGAGTTGGTGGTCCTATCTGAAGCAAGGGTGGATGACTTCCTTTCTTCAGCCTCCCCTTTTCACAGCTGCCCTGATGCCTCTTGCTTGATGGATGCATACAGCGATTCGGGCTATGAGCATTCCCCCTCCCCTTTCAGTGATGTTTCATCTCCCTTGTGCTCTGACCCATCGTGGGATGACATCTTTGCTAATGAACTTTTCCCACAGCTCATTAGTGTGTGAAATACAATAACATTTTGTCTCTCTGTCCAGTTCTTTGTAAATGTTGTAAATGACTGTCATCCTACCTTCCAAAGGTCAAATCTTTACTCTAGCTTGTCTATTTAATCTGTTTTTAGGATATCTAGCATTCTGTTAACGTTGGTCTTAACTGTGCGGTATGTTCTCTCTAACTGGCTCTCAGCAGCAGCTAAAGCACTGAGTTTCAAGTTGCTATTTATGCTGGTTCTGTCGTACTGTGGAAGTAGGCAGAATGCTTCTGCCATGCCTTTCCTATCACTCGTGAAGCTTATTTGATTCAAGGGATGAGCAGAGTAGCTGTTGTATTAAAATCATGCATTGCACACATTTTGCTGTGTCTTGTGCTCTCTTGAAGTAGTTGGGATTCAGCTGGAGTTACAGCTCTTTAAGCAGTGCTGTTTTGCTAAAATGAGTGTTTCCTGTTGGTTGTGGTTATGATCTGTGGGTGAATGTGGCTGTTTGTGTAGGTGACAAATGGCCTACTCCTCATTGACTTAACATGCAAAAAAAAAAAAGTTGCATCTATATTTGGTACATTGCCAGTCCATATCGTTGTTTAGGACCGAGTCCTGTTTCAGTCTTCTCAAATTGCTATTTGCTATGATGTGCAACTGTTTGGGATCTAAGGGAGAGGAATGGGCTTTTTTTTTTTTTTTTTTTTTCTTATGGACTTGTAGTTCTGACCTGTAGGTGATGCTTTGAATCATCAGACCCTCAAGCAGTAAGGGACCAGTGGTGAAATTTGTGGAACTCTGTGTTTTAGGCAATTTTGGGTCAGAAATGCAATGTTCCTCTACCCATAGGACACTGCTACTTAACTTCTAAAGAACATGTTAGTGATAAGATATCTGCAGTAAATCATTATACAGGAACACTGCCTGTGCTGGATCACATTCACTGTGGTCAGCCAAAGTTCTTGGGTGAAGCTTGCAGAGAAACTCTTCATTTTTAAGGGATGTTTTATACCAGCACAGAAGCACACTGCAAATTTTTCTTAATCGTGAATTATGAATAAAGTTAGTGCTTGTCATCTGATTGGGTGGATGTGGGAGAACAAAGTTAGACTGAATTTCTACTGGCTGCTTGCAGGAGGTCACACTTTGATCTGCAGTACAGCACAACATTGTGGGTCCGCTTGCGCATCTCTGCAGTGGTGTCACCGGGGTCTCAGATGGTACTGATTGAATCGGCCTCCTTTCACTGAATCATCAGGCTTATCTACTCAGAATAAAGTGCACCTTCTCTCCCCACGGATTTGCACAGCTGGTGTCAGCCGCTACTTTATCAGAGGGTAGCCATCCTATTGCTCTAGACATCTTCAGTGCTAAGTAACAGTTTCACGTCTCTTTTTGACCTCACTCCCAGCGTGTACTTCTTGCTCCTAATTAACCGTGAAAAGTTTTTATACATACGGCAAGTTTGTATGGGGATTCCAATTTCATGCGAAAAACAGCGGTTTCACATATCTCAAAAATGCCAGATTTAGCTGGTTGGTTTTTCGGAAAAAGAATCCTATTTGGTGTCTGATATGACCAAATTAATCTTGGAATGGTTTGCTGTTCACCTTCCTCCTGTCCTAGATCATCGATTCCCTAGAAATAAAAAGGTGAATATGGAGTCTGATAGAAACATATGATCCTTCTTGGTAGAAAAGCAAATTCATTGAGATGTCACTTAACTGTCCCCTATGGAAGCAACAGGAAACTGTTAAATTTTAATCTTCCTGGTGTCTGTTTTCATCATAATAAAACAAAAAGAAACAATGAGCTAAAATGGCAACAGAAAGTTGAACCCCTTACATGGAGAGTTTTCTTGTACCATGGAGACTGATCTATAGAGCGTGAATATCAAGGGCCTTTTGGAGACACAATGCTTTCAACCAGTGACTCAGCTCGGTGGGTGTCAGAGGACCTTGAATGAAAGCTGGCGTCAGTGGAGACGTCTCCCCAGAACAGAAAATGCTCCCGGTGCCGATAACCGAAGGCTGTTTGGGGGCCCTTCCTGATGCCTCTTGCGTACGTGGCCAGGTCTGAAGACAGACACTCCTCTGACGTTGGCTCTTGCTTCTGAAACGTTTCGATCCATAAAAGTTGAATGTCTTTATTGGGTCCTTAAGTGCATAAGGGCTACATTCACTAAATCCTGGCCCATTCCAAGTTTTCCCCCACCATCCAGAGTCACACTTAAAGCCACTTTAACTATGAACATATCTCCTAACTCCCTTGAGTTTTGCGTTTTCCTCGTTCATCATACACTTACTTTGTCTCTACATCTATGCCTAACCTACATACAGTTCTGCATAGCTGAAGTTATGCGTATAAGCAAAAGTTAAAGGGAAAAATTTTCAAAATGTAACTTTTTCTCAAAAGTACCTTTTTCAGATGGACTGCTCTAATAACAAGATCCTTCCATGGAGACCTCTAGGCAGAAGAATTGCTTGCCCCGCACACCGTAACCCTTTCCTGCACAATTCACAGCTGGCAGCTGAGCCATAGTACCAATTCAGACAATGTGATTTCATATTAACGCATTTTGGAGATCAAATGGTAAAAACGGAAATACAAATGACCTGCTTTTGAAAAGTCTTATTTTTCACCTGATATTTCTTCTCATAATGTGTAAAACCATTCAACGTTTTGCATGCACTCTAAGACCGTAAACATTCAATGAAAACCACATCTGCATGGTAAATGCAAAGAGCTGCATTTAAACAATAGGAGTGATATTTCCCATTAGCAGACAGTGGAGAGAACTAGTAAATCTTTTTGGGTCAACTTTGGAAAAATCTAGGCAGCATTTCCACTCAAAGGGAAACGAGATCCACTCAACATGTGACCATGGTAACACAGAAGCACTTTGTATGGATAGTGTTGTTAAAGGGGCATGGGCTGAAACTGGTGACCTGGACCTTTTTATCAGTATGCATTCACTGGTTAACTGCAGAAGGAGGAGGAGGACAGGAGAATTCTGGCACTAGCATTAGGATGCTAGGAAATCAACCAAAATGGTGAAGAAAGATACTGGAAAAGCAGTGGAATTTCACAGGTATGGTATGACGAAAATAGTTTCAATACGCACTCACAGCTCATAAGTAAAACTATACAAACTGATCTTTTCCATATTGAGTAGCAACACAACATAGAAGTAGTTATACAACTGTGCTTTAAGTGTTGTTACTTTGAAAATCTAAAAACTTTAAAAGTTTTCTAACTTTTCTAAACCATTCAAAAGGCTGATATTTCACTTTGGTTATCAGTTTTCATTGGAAAGTACTTCTGATTTCATAACCTCTCTAGTACACAAAAGGGGAGCTGATTAAATGCATTTTCTTGTCAAGGTTGCACTCAGTGCTCTGCTGGTAATTGGAAAGTAAATATTGAATTTTCCCCAGGATTTGTACTATTAATACCGCAGAGAGACGGAGAGACTGAAAACAAGGACACAACAGTCTAAGGTGCTTTTTGACTGAAATGACCACGTCTGTACCATTCACTGGGGCACTTGGATGGTCATTTTAATCATGAAGCAGATGGGCCAGCCTTCGGCTGCATGCTTCACTAATGAGGGGCTGAAGAGATCAAGCGTATGAACTTAACCTACCTCCTGTTCTTGCCTTTCAGCTATTTTCCAGCCTTAGGCTCTGATGGTAGTGGGGAACTCAATATGGAATCCAACCCCTGCCCCCAAGTTATTTATCTATCCTTTGAAGTATCAGAAACGGTACATCATCTAGAATGAAACTTTGGATTCCTCAGGATTCCTCTGGCTTCTTGAAGGTGAACCACTAGCCCTAAAACACCCTTTAAAGCCCATTTCAGTGAAGCGACAGACAGAATATTCAATTATCCATATTCACATTTCACATGCATTTACATCTACAATTAATAAAGTGCGGATTGTGTAGATTGGTTGCCTTTGCTCTTCTTTATTTTTAGCCTTGAAATAAAAACGCCTCATGAAATTTACCCATTTTTCTTTTTCCACTATCAGAATTTTTGACTGCATGATGAAACCAATTGCAGTGTTCAGGGTTTGCTGCAGATATCACTGATTAAAAATATTTTAGATAAAAGTGAAGGTTAAAACACGGTAAAGTGGTCATGGGTTGAGTATTCGGAAACAGGGTTTAGCAAGGGCGAGGGTACAGTAGAGGCTAATGGATATACTGCAGACATGCTAATATGTTTATGAAAGGGCTGTCTTTACAACAATGACACAACACAAAGATATCATGGCATTTACTGCAAACAGCAGAAGCTCCAAACTAGAACCCTAGTGTTGCAATGAAGGGCTTATCTTCTATCTAACTGTCCTTTCAGCGGCCTTACAGTCGGGGACTGCACATCAGACCCAGTATGCATTGCAGTCTTCCTCGTTCGTTTGTATAGCATGTTCCCCCACAATCTAGAAAACAGAAGACACACTGTAGCCTGGCTTTATGGTTCCTTGGGGGCCCCGCGCTCTGTTATTATCCACTCGCAGACCAGATGTCAATGGTCCTGCCATGCCTTAGCCCTAGTTTTTAAAGCAGGGGTGTGGACACTACTGTTTAAAATGCTGGGAAGACATATTATTACTTCAGCTCAGGCCCAGATTATGAAAACCTGCAATTTTTTATGTAGGGATGGTGCCTGTTGTTTTTTTGGAGACATACGGTGTATCAGTGTCTGTGTAAATGTTGGGGCAATGCAGGTCCCAGGGTCACAGAGATACTTTGACGAAGAACTCAGGGCAGCCGCTCAAGCTGCGTCCATTTGTGAAGAGGGCCTGTTTCAACAGGACCGGGCTCACCATTGGGTCCCTGTGGGTCTAAATATGGAGTTTGGTGGAGGCAAGTATACGTCAACACAGAATAGCACCTTGGTTTCGAAGGCAATGAGCAGTATTAGCTGCTTTGACATTATCCTTCACGCAAGATTTGGCATCGATGTGCTATGCTACCTCACAACTGCATGCACAAGCAAACATGCTGCAAAGATACGGTACCATTGAGAAGCTGGCTGCCGTAGAGTCCCCTTCAGTAATGCTGCCAGTAGACCAGCTGTAGGATAATGAACAGCTGGGTCCCTGTGGATTAAGGGTCATGCTATATGTGAGAAATATACAAGATCAAGGACAATGATATAAACCGGTAATCTGAGGGCTGGCTGTCCTTTCAGGTCCTTCAGAACTCTGCCCTGGCATACTGCCATCGGATAAGGTGCTTAGAACATCTAGTAAAACATCCAGCAGTATAAGCCACACAAACTAAAGATAGTGGTGATATGTTTGACCAGCAGGTCTGGGTAACCTTGGGACTGCTCACTTTGCCCTACTATCTAAGGTTCTTGGGGCTCTTGGCTGGCTGGGTTCTATGCTGGGACGTGGACTTCAACCTTTTAACAGATAGGCCTTCCTGTGTGACCAATGAAGTCTTTTTCTCTGGGAAGGTGATCAAAAAAGACAAGGGGAATGTAAGCTTTTTCCGAAGGATGCGTATGTCATTCTTAGTTTAGAATTGTTTCCCTCCTTTGTAGAGAAAATTTGATTATTCAAACTGTACTTCCATCACGGTGCATTCACAAAACAGATGGAGTGACCTGTGGACTTTTGCAGTGATGCATATCTGTGGTCAGCAGCAGCCTGCTCATTTCCAAAAAGCCAGATCGGTCTTTTCACTACTCACCTTTAGCTTGCCTTACTCTAGGCATAACACTTCCATGAGTTAGAACTCGTAAAAATACGTCTGGCGTGCCCTTATTTTAATTTGTCCTACAGGACTAAATAACATGTTTCCACGTACAGTTAAAGCCGAATGAGCTTTGATGTACTACCGTGACGGTACCACGGTCATCCTGCATTCTCTATAAAGTTGATACTAGATATGAAAGACCCCAGCATTCATTAGTTACTTGGCCAATGCTTTGCTGTGTTCTTTGGCAACACTGTGGTACACCACATGTGCGGATTTCCTTAGATCTGCATAGACATCATGACATTTCTACCTTGTGTTTTCCCTGCATACAAATAACTAAAAAACTCTCAACCATCAGAATGTTCTAGTAGAGATTAACTTCTACAAAACGATTTGCACACGTATGAGACTGTAAAAAAGCCGCTTTTGTCCACAGCGCTTTGGAATTTCATGTAATAAAATACGGGAAAACAAATATAATTTCTGAATCGCTGTTTTTACAGTTTTTAAAAAGCCAATGGCGCCCCCTGATGGACACGTGTAGAATCTGCAGCTGAAGTCTCCCAGTAGACGTGTACTCAAGAAAAACTCAAAATACTGTAACAGTAGATAGGTTTAAAAATGATTTTAAACAACCGCTGTTCAAAGACACACTACATTAAAAACACATACAATCAAATGTCGCATGACCCTGACTACGATAAGTGGTCGAAAGATTAATAGATGTGTAGATATCGAAATGTACATTCTACTAAAAATAAATCAAACGGATTAATTTGAATAAGCTAAGCTGAATAAACCCTTTCACTCAATATGTCCTGATATCAAAAGTAACATAACAAATAGTCTACTATTTTACAAAGCTAGCCTTACAACAGTCCAGCTTTTGAACAACAATCACCCTCCCATCTCTTGTGGAGCCTCCACAATGGATAGACAAACACCAAACTGTGTTTGAAATACTTCTCAGACAGATTGTTATTCAAAGACCAGGGATTTTGCTTGGGGGAGAGTGGCAGAAAGAGAGCATTTGTTTCATTGAATGCCATTTCATCCCACTGAGTGAGATTACATCACTAGGTGGTTCCTATGACAACTGCCTTGGCTTTCAAAATGTACCGTACACCAAAACAGATGTCGATGGGCACAGTGATGCAGGGACAAGCTGCATTTTGCACTTCAGGGTACCAAGAGTCTGGGGTGCTAGACTCCACTGACCCACGGTACAGGCATTTACAGCTGAGCGAGAGTTTGTTCTGACCCCTAAGGTGGGTGCTGAAAGGACCACTGAGATTTCGGGATATTCTACAAAGTCAAAATGAGTCTTTCTGTAATGTGACAAACTAGCTGTTCTTGAATGGAGCTCTGATGTTATCGCTAAATGTTTTGTACTGCGATGTACATGCAGCGCAGAACGCTATATAAAAATGAAACCGGAGGGAATTGACCAATATGGCAGGTAGACTGATAACAGTCTGATTCTGACAGCTTCTCCTCTGTGTCTTCCTGCTCCAGAAGAACCTGCTTCCTGCTGGTGAATTCGACTATGCCTGGGGTTCCTTGGAGGGCGAGGGTAGAGATATGCTGCCCAGGGTGAGACTAGTGGCTTACGAGGAATCTGGCAGCTTAACATGGATCAGAACTCCCATGAAGAAATGTCATTAACTATTCAGGCCAGTACACAAATACCAGTGTATGGGGAACACTATAAGGCAGTAGTCATCAAAGTTGAAGATGGGATTATATTTCTGGTTTGGCTTTTAAATTAACGAAGAGAAGCCTGTATAGTCTAGCCACATTCATCGCACAGATAAACAGTAACACTATGCTTTCTAACAAATGGCAGTGCTTAAAGAGAGTAGAGCCAGAGTCATCACATTGGGGGGATTCGAGACAAATCAGGTGACCGAGGTTCGTTGGGATGCTCTGCTTGTCCCTCATACCGTGTTGTGTATGCATGATTTATCTCTCTTTTTAAGTCGCAGTAACCAATTAATAAAGACACCAAAACACCCAGATGACTGCAGGCCCTGTGACCTTTGACCTCAGAGTTTCTCTAGGTCCAGGCAGATAGAGTCAACGGAGACGATTTGGGAGGAGCAGCTCGGTGAAAAATGTGACCCCCGCCACACACGGTGGAAGCTGGGCAGTGTTGTGCGTGAACGCGCTAAATGAACTCTGTTTATTGAACGCACGCACATTTTTAGTGAATAGTGAACTGAACAAATCAGTTTGCTGATACTGAACATGAACGTTATATCGCCAGAGTGGATGACGCTCATGCATCAGAAGTAAGGAAAATAGGCATAAATTCATATTCCTCTTCCACCCTTCTCAATCATTTGAAAACCTGCCATGACCAGGCCATCTCCTTCATTCTCTTACTCCCGTCCCCCTTTGTTTGCAGTTTTACCAGATTAAAATACACCACCCTCCCTGGCATGACTGATTAGTGCATATCAATAAAGTAGATTCTAAGAGCTTTCTAATGGTAGGTGGTGCTAAAGTACTACTGAAATTTGATATTTTAATTGTTGATCAAAAATTTCACTTCGGATTCTAGCCCATTAATACTTTGAGTACACAAAAAAACCGATATTCCTTTTAAACAGGAATGTTCCCACAGGATCCGTTTATTTTTCTTTTAGCCCACAAAGTAAATAAAACACAACAAGATAATTACACCCACCCGTTTTCACCCCGTTTTTTCCTGATGTCAAACTGCATGGAACCTCTATTTTGCATACGTGTACTGTTATTTCTAATACATTATATTTTTACTAAATTATACCATTAAACAGAAAATTTTAAACTGCAAAAAAATATTTAATTTTGACATTTCTTCAAATCATTGTCAGCTCTCAGAGTTCACATTATAAGAAGGGAAGCATGTCTATGACAAAATGTCATTTTATATAGCTCATAACAAAAATTTGGAAGAAATGAAGGTGAACTAGTTTAATTTTGGGATTGTGAGCTATGAACTATGATTAGCTCATTTTAATCTACACTATGCTAACTGAACTTTGAGCCACCTCTTGTTGAGTGCGAACTTGCACAACACTGAAGCTGGGCTTGAATTCCACACCTTCCAAACCCCGATGCCATATCGTGTTGACAGGTTGTGAGGCCTTTATTTCAGCTATGAGGAGCTGACTTAGTAATCTTACCATGACACGGAAATTAGCGTCTGTTACTGTAAATGAAAATTCAAATGGAGACACCATTTCAACAAGGAAGAAGGAAGGAGGGGGTATTAATTAGTTAGGTGCCAAATTAGGCTTTGAAATCTGGGCTGGGTGGAGTTACCATGCCCTGTCAATCATTCTTTACTTTAATGCAATGGGGACCAAGGGATGAGTCAGAGGAGGGCAAAACTAGTTGATGAGTGACAGTACATGCTCCTCCCACCAATTAAGCATTCTTTCTCCCACTGCTAGGTCTAATTATGGAAAAAATCAGGCAAAGATGGAGGGAAAAATTTGACAACTGTCAGAGGAAAACACAATAATAGCAGGGAGAAGATTTCTCTCAGGGATGATGGATGTACAGGATTCAGAAATGTGACAGACCGTTACTTCTACTACTCTGACAGAAACATATGGCTTGCTTGTGGAAATAAAATTATTTAGTGAACAGTTCTGCATTGGACCATCTTTAATGCAGAAGAGAATTTTTTAAAAACGCAAAATATAGAATAATAGCTACAGAGCATTGGCTGTTTGATACCTAACAGATGGAGTTAATTTAGAAATCATATATATGCAAATAAAACATAGAAATCTCTGATGCTTATGACTTTACATTCCTGCTTATCATATCAGGTCCAAAAAGTTCCAAAACCTGAATGGTCTTGTTTAAGTTCTTAATTATATAAACAGACAATACATTGCATTCATTAAGAAATGCCCAAGCTCCTGATGGTTTTATCAGGAATTCATTAACATATAACTACAGATGAATACCCACTGCGAACCTGGACCGATACATGTCATTGCAGATTCCCAGTTGTAATCAAAGGTCTCTGTGGTAATTCAGTATATCTGTTTCCATTTCAGGTAACAACTGTATTTTCAAGCCGGGAAAGATCATTTCCCTCGTCCATTTTTACAGAGTTATGATGAAGCAGAACTGAGAATTTAATCACTGTAAATCTTATTGAACTTGAGTTTTCACCTGAATGTCACTTGCCATTTCAAATCAGCAGTTGCCCAAAAAACCCCTACAAAATGGGCAAAGAAATTTTATGCAGGCCTTCATTTTTTAAACACAAATGCTAAAATTTCCTTGTATTTTCACATGCTCATCTATTTAGTTGTAAATTCAGTTAATAACAAATGGGCAGCCCAGTTGTTTTGGGGCAACCGTGTTGTAAAAGGCACTGTAAAAATGAATTGTTTTTCAATGGAAACGTATAATTAGAAGATAGAGAAGAAGGTACAGTTTCTAAGCCACGGTTCTGCACATATTCAAGAGTCTTTGTCATTACTCAGATCTGAAGGAGGCTGCATTGATATTGTCTTGCTATTTTGCACACATCAAAGGACCCTTGTCATCCTGTATTGTACAGAGAGCTTCTCATCTCAGCTATTCTGTCATGGGCAGCTGCCTTCAGCAAAGCTGAGGACAATTCCTGGGAGGTTGTGGGAGTCGATAAACCCACCCCACAAGCCCCATAGTTGCAGGAAGGCGCCAGTTGCATAATGACTCTGATGAACTGTAACCTCCAGCTATGTCCTCTGGAATTCTGAGGGCTGGTCTGTTACATGATTCGAGTCGTTCAGAAAATGTAGTTATAACGCCTGGAAAATGACGTGGCAAAAAAAAAAAAAAAATTATTAACAAATCAAGGCAATACTGCATGGCAGAGTATACTAAGACTAGAGAATTAAATTTATCAATGTAATAAGATGAACCAGGAAAGAAAGAACACTTTTATGAACCCATTTAAATGCAGAGATATGCAAGCAAGCCAGTTATTTTGAAGTTATATATTCGTAGATTTCTTGCTTTACTGTGAGGACAAATGTCCATGGAGACAGCGACATATGCCACATAAAATTTCAACATCGAAGTGCCACATTTGCACCTGGCCATTTTGGGCAGAAGGTGTATATAAATTTTGTGCGATCCAGCACACCACCTAGTGGTAAGAGATCAGAACTGCAATGATGGCCACAAAACATAAGGGGGCAAAGAAATGTGGGGTAAAACAGAAGCCTGAGCGTTTTTAAGAGCAATCTGCAACCGAGAAAGAGCACATGATTCAGAATGTATACTACCTGTATTATTTGTCTCCTAAATTAAAGCAGATCCCAGTCACTGTGAGACAGTCCCTTAACGATACATGCCAGAGATGTTTACTTCAGTCAGCTGTCCCCCTCCTTTTCATCATTTGTCCTGATCTTGGGCTTTTGCCTTTTACTGCCATTAAATGATAAATATATGTACTCCAAGTCAAGGAATGGCATCTCATATCAACATGAATGCATGCCGCAGACAGTCAACCAGATTGGCAGGGAAAAGGAGCATCTCTGATTAATATCCATCAAAACACTGATAATGACCTTCGAGATTGCTGTCATTTTCTCGCCAGCCTCTGCGGCCGTCGCTTTTCCATTACGCCGGCATCTGATGAGGATGCAGTACATGAAAAGGCTCCGCCACGCTCCGAGTGGAGGGACCGCAGAGGCACCCGCCGCACATTAACAGATTTTCACGTGACGGGCATAGCTTCAGAATATTGTCACTACTGATATCTTGATGGCTTAATGCATGTAAATAGGCCATATTACTATTCGTTGCTGTGATTGTGGTTCTGGAAGAGTTATGGAAAATGTAACATTTAAGTGGTATAAAATATCAATATGGGAACTGGGCATTAATTTGAGGGCCACTGAATACAATGCAACTTGAAGGAGCTCTTAGGTGACAGAATGTTCTTTGAAATTCTCTACATATGACCTTTCTAATGTTAACCTGGGCTGTCTGCATCTTTGAAGAAGAAGACATGCACAGTTTAACGCCATGACATATCTGTGCCACAATGTCACCGAAGGGAACTATCAACACACCACTATCTGCTCCACAGCAGTCCTCGGCCACCGCTATGGCCCTGTTCTCTTACGGAAAAAGCATGTCGTTTTCAAAATGTTACATGTGAAAAACATGGAAACAGACGTTTTTTCACATTAGACGATATTTTTATGCCAAGCCCAGCATCTTCTTTGCCTATTGCTTCAGCTCAGTTCCTCCCCACGATAAACGGTCCTCACCAACCTCTGTTTCTTGTCATTTCTGCATTCAGATGCACACCCTGGCCTTGCCATGACAGAATGAAATATTGACTATTGCATATTTACCAGCCCAAATGTGATATAAAACAAGACCTGGGCTTGCGTCCTTGATTAGTTTTTGTAAATAGATTTACATATTGACATATATTATGCATGGTTTTCTCTATTAAAATCTGTGACCCTTTTGTTTATAATGATTAGACAATTATTTAGACAAGTTTCTAGTTATTTGTTTGTTTTTGGTTAATAGCTTCATATACATTGGCAGTTAACTATTGCAGAACACTGAGAGTTTGGATGGGTTTTTATAGCGACCAGAAAGCGATCATCCAAAAGACAACAGAGTTTAGATTAAGCAAGAGGAAATTATTACAGGATTTGAATGTATTCCCAGGGCTTGTGTTCTCCTTCTTGGTTTGACCTATACACTAAACCACTTGTATCCCAAGTGGTTGAAGAATACCTTTGAGATATAAGATTTTCCGGAGCTAAATGCTTCAGAACTAATCAAACAAAAAATCTGTCTCTCAAATGCAAGTTGCTGACATGAAACGATACACGCAACGAATGTTTTTAGGAAGGCATTGTTATTGTTCAACTTCCAAATTGTTAGTACGTCAAGTTTCACAGTACAACCTTTTATTAGCAAATGCCTAAGACGAAGACTGTCAATAAATTCTCAATTTGTTTCTTTAAGCATCTGTCATGAACAGACAGGCAGGACCCAAGCGCAGGTAAGGCTCTTTAATAGCAATTAAAACCAGGACAGGCCAAAAGGCAAAATAGACAGGAGCTTTGATGTCAAAGGGGGTATTCAAAAGCCATAATCAAGACAGGCAAGGTCAGAAGAGACAAGGTTTCCAGAAGGCAGAGGAGAATCCAAAACATAGTTGCAGTAACAGGCAAAGGTCCAAAATCCAGATGAGCAATCAGAACAGAAACCAATACAAAACAGACAAGAGGCAAATGGCAAAACCAGAGACCAAGCAAAGATCTCTCTCTCACTCTCACACTCTCTCACACACACACACACACACACACACACACACACACACACACACACACACACACACACACACACACACAC
>JAACJT020000034.1:22851146-22893831 GCA_009936485.2 Gymnarchus niloticus
CACACACACACACACACACACACACACACACACACACACACACACACACACACACACACACACACACACACACTTCAAGGAGTAATCAAATGGTTACGCTAAACACAATAATGCAAACACTTGGCTGGGCTCAAGTAAGGTCCACTCAACAGGACACAGCTGATCAGTACTCAGGTGATAATGGTCTGGAGTAGGTTTGATGTGGGTGTGGATGGCTAGGCTGGCTGAGCTGTGGCCTGACAGCAGCTAAGAGGCTCAGTTTTGCTTAATGAAGGCAAATTCTATTAATGACTTTCTGGTGTTGTAGCATTTTACATATATTGTGTTAACATTGCATTTAGTAATGAACATGTAACAGCAGTTATCATTACGGTTTTCATTTTTAAAGGGTTTATGAATATTGCAAAAACTCGTTGCCCAGTATTATTGTTGAAAATATCTGAACGGACGCATTTCTCACTTTAGCTAAAGATCAATACTTTGAGAACATGCTGTAGTGTGAAAAACCTTTTCTGATATCCTCCGATCCCAGCATGGATATGCAAGACAAGCTGGTATAAATAATACCATCCCCCTTTACAAGGAGTCTACACACGTGTTAATGTCGCTGAAATGCTTTTTTGTTTCTGCATTGACTTTATTGATTTATTTACAGTCAGTATGCAAATGCAGTCACAAAGACACAAAGAGTTTTTTCCCTTTTCTCCCTGGAGGTGGAGGTGGTGGACTGTTCTCTGCCGGCTTTTCATCACTTCATGATCACCAGCATGATTGATGGTCAGGGGGAGAGGGAGTTGCAGATAAGCAGGAATGTGAGCCCCATCCTTGGGCTGGAAAACTGCAAGACTGCTCAGCGGAGCTGTCAAGCACAGTGCAAACATCCAGTTTGCCTTCAAAACTGCAGTGTAAGAAATGAACATTGACAAGAACATTGAACGTTTAATGTCTAGAAATCAAACCTGTGCATTCTGCCTACAGGCTGACTTGCCACTAAATTCTTGATGGTTGCTAATAAATAAACAGACTGTGAAAAGATTAATTCGTTCTTGTCACGTTTACTCTGTTACCACCGAACGAGAGTGGCGAGTATTCCCTTACACCTGCTCCATTTTTCTATTCTCAAAATAATTCAATTTAGAAAAATAATGAAGACAGATCTGTTAGTACTCAACTTATCTTAATGACCAAGAAATTCAATAGGCTTATCTCTTGTTCATTCTTGTTTCCAAATTCAAATCGTATAATATTGATTAGCCTGATATGAATTAAGAATAACTGTAGAGAGTAGGAGAATTAAGGGGCAAGGCATGGAAGTCATTTTTAATATGAAAATGTGTTTATAATATAGGCAGATCTGAGGCATTATTACCAGACAATCAGGTGTGTTTTTTAGTAACCACACTCCAAACTCAACCAAAATCCTGAGGGACAAGCAAGTCACCAGTTGAACACCCCCCCCCCCCCACCATGAGTAAACAGTTATTAAACACAAATAAATTCAATAACATGATTAATAATTCAAGCCAATGTTAATGGCAAAATTATACCTGCATTAAATTAAGTAAACGGCTGCTAAAGCTTATGGGATTCTGACTAGGGTAAGTGGTTGAAAGATTAATAGATGTGTGGATATTGAAACATATATTCTATTAAAAATAAATCATGTCTTTGGATACTCCTTTGGCTTCCCAAATCTCATTGACTCTGGATTTGACTGTGCCTGTTCTTTGACCACAAATAAAGAACTCGGCTCTGCACTTAGATCCAGTCCAAAACAGTAAAAAACTAAATTTTTTTCCCCTAATTTACGCATTTACTTCTAGAGATATCTTTAGGTCGTTTTGTGAAAACAGGAAGAGGAAGACTACTATAATATTTGAATTCCAAAGAATTCAGGGACTAATGTTTACAATAATTAGCTAGATTGCAGCTTTTCAACAGAAATCTTCTCATAAGTCAATTGAATTAATCATACGGAATCGTCACTATTTTGTACATCTTGAAGAAAAAATGGAGTGTTCTGTTTCTGTGGTTTTAAAGGCAGTGTTTTCGCAGATAGCTCACTGAATTATCTAACGTCCATCCAAACCTTCGTGAAAAGGGTTCAGAGTTGGGTGTGGCTCCGAGTGGGAGACATACTGAAGCCCCTTTATATCATTGGTCATTAAGCCCAAGTGACTGAATAGATGCGTCACTTAAATCAAAAATGAGGAGTGTGAACAGGGTTATTTACTGTAGCTGTCTCAGGTGGTAAATGCAGTCCAGAAGAGGAGGACTGCTTCGAAGTACAACTGGGGGGATGTGGACAGACAAAAATGCATACTGTAATTCCCGCCTTGTTTCCAGGCAACAAAAGCCATTTCCTAGAAGCACAGCAGGGGACTCAGCAGACCAGTCTTTTGTGTTGTCGGATACCCACTGCTCCTCAAAGTGTTCCTTCGTTCAACGCTCGCCCTTAAGGGCTCCTGGCTTCCACTACTATCCTCCGGAGAACAAACAAAATCCCGGAGTCAGATTTCAAAAGGAGTTTTATCTGCACAAATGTTTGGAGCACTTAGTTCTTGCAGTCCTGCAGTAATAATGCCAACATAATGCAAACTAACAACAGCTGCAAAGCAGAGTTTCATTTTCAGTGTAACCAATGCATGATGAAAATGACCTGTCATGTCTTTTATGCTCGTCTGATTGTCAGGCCATTAAATCGACATTTTCGAATGATTGCACCAGAAATTATGGACACCACAAATCCCCCAAGAAGCACTGCAGGAGTTACACTGAATAATTTCAGCAGAAAACTGAATCAGCTGTTGACCTTGTATTGGAGTTCTACATCCTAGGGCTAGCTGCGTTTGTTTTCTGTCAAGGTGATGTGCTGCCTTTCCAGATAGAATGAATGTTGACCCGCAGTCCAACTGGATGCAAGAGTCATAAGGTGATAAGCTATCCTACTACAGATACATTATTTCAAGATATCAACAAACTGAAATTCAGGATCAGTTTAATGATTAATGCTTATTAACACATCTAAGGATTACAGAACACCGTCTGTTAAGATGCATCATGAAAATAAGGTTCAAACTCTCATTGGAAGTAAAAGGATTTGGTCAATCATCCATCAGCTTTCCATAAACACTTTCCTGGATGGGATCTCACAGCATTTCAGAGCAAACACTCACACATCATCACAAGCAATGGGCCATTTAGGACGAATTTTAGCACAAAATTTTGAAACTCATTAATACTGGGAGATCAAGCTCCTCACCTTGGAGATGTGGGGTTACTCTGCCGTCCACTTATTATTATTGTTGGTCTTATTACTGATGTTGTCAATACCACTTGTGTAGTGACCAGTAGGGTGAACTACAAAGCCAGTTTTACAAACCTGGAGTTAACTCGATTAACCTTGATACAATTCTGAGCTGCAATTCATAGTACCCGCAACTCAGAAGTAAACTTCAAGAAATCTCACTAACTCAGTAGACCTGCACCCCACAGGTGATGGAATTCAATAAAAATGCACCAAACATTCCTCCTTATAACTTATAAAAAATCCTTATTGTAGGTCCTGCAGCAACAAACAAAAAGTCACAATTCATTGATTTTAGTACATTTATAGAACTGAAAGTAAGGGATTAGAATTCTAAAGAGTTTAGAAAGTTGCAGTTCATCACTGTCCTTTGATGCAGTAAATATTTTTGCCAGACCGAAGCTGTGCTAGGTGTCATTCACAGCAAGGCATTCTGAGAATTGATCTGAAGGTCACAAAGACTTCAAATAAAACATTTCTGTTCTCATTGAATTGACATCAAAATGTATTTCCTGTAGTCAAGTAAACAAATAAGGTGTGATATACACGTCTTTGTGGCAGCAATTATCAAGTGAGTTCTCACATATCAAAAAAGATGAATTATATTAATGCCTGTAATAAATCTGACAGCGTAGTTTCAGGACTTTTCAGGACTATCATTAACCCACTCGGTGGGTGGTCTTGCTCAAAATAGCACGTGAATATGATGATTTTACACTTGATATATGGAGGACAATTTTTTTTTGGCAATCTCACGTCCCATACTTCCATCAAGAAAACCAGTTTTGAGACTTGAACTTGCTTCCCCAAACAAACGGTGTCTCTCCATTCCGAGCGATGAGCCATGAATAAAATGTACAGCTTTAGTTAAACACCACCTGGACGGTTCAAGTCCCCATAAGGGTACGTAATTTGCACCTTCATGCCCAGGTCTTTAAACGACTTCCTCCCAGATGCATCAACCAAAAGTACTTTCAAATTACTCCAGATAAAAGCATCAGCTACACAACAGCCTGCATCCTTACACCAGATAGAAGGCACACTCTATCATGGATATGTACAATCAACCGCATTTGTTTATGTGTGGAACATATACACACACATGCAACGTGGTGTATGGTGATATGGGGTAATGAACATCAATTCCATTACAGAATATACCAATTTCCTTCGGGCAATAATATCCATGTTATAAAAACCTGGCCTGGGAAATCACCACAATGGTGCTTGTTTGTTTATTTGTTTGTTTGTTTACTTGCTTATTTATTATTACAGTGCCATTGCTAAGCAAGAACAAGGCCAGGCCATAAGGAGGGAAGTAAAACCAGCCGGGATTTGTTTGCTTTTCTGTTAAAAAATGTAATTAATAATAACAATTATACAACAAATTAAAGTGGCAGAGTTAAATGCATTGGAACTTGTCATGATTTTCCTATTGACATCATTACCCTGGCATTACTCTAAGGAAATATAACAAATGAAAATGATTTGTACTTTTCCCTGTATGGGCAGGGCTGCAGCCCATGACAGAGGGATTTGAGAAGATTTATGGGTAATAAAAATCACAGCCAACACCGTCCTTATTAACACCCAACCAGTAGTAGATCTTAACATCTCAGTGAAAAACAATAGAACAGGCCCACTTTGACTTGCCAGTTGACCACTTTTTAAGCCAGAACAGTCTCTCTTCAGTCCCCTCGGTATGACTACATCACGTCTCAAGGTAGAGCAGATTAAAAGGTGATCCCCAAATGAAGACAGAAAAATAGCTTAATTAAACCCCTCTCTCCTAGTACACATTCTCTTCTTTGAACTATGTCACAGACAAATAGTGATTGGATGAATGAGGCTTCAGAGCCCGTGGTGGGAGGGAGAATCCTAAACTAACCAACTGATGCCGGTGCTAAATGAGGCATCAAAATTCGCGGTGGGTGGGAGTATGTAAAACTACGAATTAATGCTGGGGATAGGATTACTTATTCACTGTGGGCTTTGAAGCCTCATTTGTCCCATTACCACAATGAAGTACTACCATTCTATAAGACCTGAAACATACCTTCACTATAGTCTTGCCTTATACCTGGGTGCAGGTGTTTTCTGGGTAAACTTGTCAGGAACTGGGAGAGAGTGCCCTTCGTTTGTCTGACATACAGCCAACAAAATATAAAATCAAACTGTCAATCTGTCATTTATTTGAAGGAACTTAAGTCTGCATCCAAACAGACTGACTACGCATACACAGAATGTTTTTCTTTTTCAATGCTACACGACTTTTACAGATGTACATTTCAGAAGCATAACACACACTGCCCTAAGTGTCTGTTTTGAGAATGAGGATGAAAAATTGCTGCTGGGAGTCACTGGAGAAATGAAGAAGGGAATGTGAAAAAGTGCAGGGCTGACAGACCTGATCTTTCACGCCAGTGTGCGGCACGCTCCCGTCCCCAATTCACTCCCTCCCGCTCTTGTGCCTTCCTTTACCCACGGCTGATAGATGATCTCATTTGCAGTAAATCTCTCCTTTGTTAAACCCAGTCACTGAGGCCTGTTTGCACCTCAGAACATGCACAGACCCATCTCCACCACCGCGCACCACTTCAGAACCACGTCTTTGGTCTATTTCTTCTGTCCTCTGGGCCACCGTGTGTGAACAGTTGTGGAATCCATGATCTCTCAGGCATACGCCCTAAATAGAATGCCAGTCCATAGATGTCAGACACTAATACTGGTGTCACTGATTCACCTGAATCATGTGACCAGGTGTTCTTGTGCTCAGGGAGAAAATCACAGTACCAAGAGGAATCCCCATAATCGAATCCAAATGAAACAGGGCTGTGCTCAGGCTAATGATGGCAGAGGCAAAACTCTAATCGCTGGCAGGGTTAAGCCGGTTTCTACTGGATTAAACCAACCAAGCCATAGTATGAAGTAATCCATCCCGGCATTGGTTTTGAAGCCTCACTTCACCTATTGCTAGTGACAGCTCTACTGGCCAATCCAGCCCAGCCACGAGGCAAAGTAACGAATAATAATAATAATAATTATATTAATAATGAGTAATGAATCTCTGCTGTGGCTCCACACAATCCATACACACACAGCTGAGATGAATCAGCTGTCTGAAATGAGTCAGGTTTGAAGGAGAATAAGCAGATGATATTTGATAACTGGAGTATTAGCTTCTGAAGAAACATCTTCTGCGAGTCTCAGCACAGGTTCCCTGGACAAAAGATCCATAAGCTGAGCAGAAAATCTACTGCCTTTGGTTTTACAAAAGGTTTTTAACACGGATATGAGCACTTTGAGACAAACTAAGGGCATGCTCTTATTATATGAGACATTTTAAAGGCTTAGATCTAAGAAATAAAATCACCAATGATCGAGAAAGTTCTTATTTATAAATCATTACACTTTATTCTCCTATTTGACTGTGTTACCTGGAAAATACATCACAAAGGGTTGTCCTAGGGAATCCCCCCAAACTTTATGAAAACACATAAAACATTTGGAGTGGCCTACATTTTGACGACCCAGCTACTTGGACTCCTGTACCACCTGAGGGATTTTCCCTGGAAACACAGCTTCTATTTTCAGAAGTTTCCCTTGAAATTCAAATATTGTACAAATAATAATATTCATCAGAATTACAGTAGCGAAAAGACAAACTTCTTTTTTTCCCTCTCAAGTCAGCCCAAAGAAACAATAACTGCTACTTATTGGTATATGAGTGATTAAAGAGGTAAGCCTTAATGTTAACACATGAATCAACCATTTCAACTAGGAAATAAAACATACATCATCCTATTGATATTATTCACAGATAGTAGGCTTTGTGACTGACAGAAATTTAATAAAAATTCCAGAAACCATTACTTAGCGTGCCCATTTATACTCTATTACACAGTGCAAGGCCACTGATTCATCTCTTCATGTAATAACCCAGTCATTCTTTAACTTGTCACCGAAAAAGCAGAGCATTTTGGGAAAAAGACTACCGTGCATTATCTAGGTGGGGATTACACAATGGCGTTAGCTAATTTAAAAATACTATAATTGTTCTGGTACATGGGAAGATGACATTGAATTCAATTGACTGACATATTTAACCTAAAGCTGGCCTTTAACATGGATGCTTCTTCATGGTACAAGGTAATAACGTCACATCCTCACTGTAGGGTGAAAGAAGTTTGATTTGCGACATACTTCACGTTTGTTTATTGTTCAACTGTTGAAACTCGGGGGCCATTAAAAGTAAATCTAGTATTATCTCAAGAGCAAAATGGATCTCCAATCAATGGAAGAGAGACATTGTATTAGGAGCTCTTCTATGAAGGTCATAGTACTTGGAACATGGTGAAAGTGGAAGCTGTAACATGGTAGAACAGCCTGTAGGCAATATATTTGCTGTTTGGCTCAGACAAAACACGACTACCCCTTTCCTAAAATGCACCATATGGATAGGAATTTAGTAACTGCACAGTTGTAGTGCACCAAACATGACAACGCTCTTAATACACAAGGGATTTAATTCAACTTTAAGCAAGTTGACTGCTTCTGACATACGACATGCTGCAAGCTTTGCACTCATTCATCTTGTTCTGGAGAGACTTAGAGAAGTAAAAATGGATATCAAGGCAAAACTGCTAACGTATTAAGTATAGCTTATTAGCAGTAGATTTTCATCTGTAGGATTCATATAACCTACAGGGTCTCTTTGTTGTTTTGGCTTAAGCGGCTTATCTGTTTAGAGTGAATTAGGATGTTTTTGTGTTCTGTTGGACGAAGGGTCCCTTGATTCAAATAATACATGGAGCCTTTAGAAAAAATAAAAGTTACAGAAAGCCACATTCACCTCACCTTTAGGTTACATTTTCAACAGGATAACATTATTATGAATGTATCATATATGCATAATAAACCGCTCACGTTTCGTAGTCTGTTTCATTTACCCAAGCTCAGTATGCAACATTTTGAGTTCAAAGGCTTCACATTTTAAGAATGACGTCAGAATTGATGGCTAATTAAAAGTTTTGTTTACCTATGCATTCCAGTTTTCCTCGACCAGCTGGTACAGCGTCTTCGACCATGCCTTTAATCACCTTTAATTTGATTGCCCGTTATTACAATCTGGTGGCGAAGCTGTACGAGAAGCTTCTGGAATCTACCAGCAAAGGTCTACTCCATTAATACTTTGAAGCTGAGGCGCTAACTAATTTGAGGAAGAAAAGATGGAGAAGACAATGACCCCCCCCATGTGGATCTTTATCAGTTTAATTAGGACAACTCCACACTTCGACGACTTTAAAAAAGTTTTGCTGGAGCTCTTAAAATGACCGTCTCTTCCCTTCCGCGACATCTTAGTGAAGAGTTACATTCTGTATGGTGCTGCAAATTAATTGACTTTCTAAAACAGTCCTCCATCCGCAAGGGATGTGGCGAGATATAGCAGCTGTGAGAAGTTCTGGTTTATTTGAATTTTATTTTTTTATTTGTAATGTCACTGCTGTCACCCTGTCTCGACTTAAATGTTATTCGTGTGTCGCCGCCCAGCTTCTTTAAAACCCAGGCTAAGCCCGTCATGATGAATGACTGAAGCAGTTGTTTAATCTGTTTCTGTACCGTGTTTTCCAGGGAGAAAGACGATACTTAGCCAAATACCAGTCAGCTCACAGTTTCCAGTTGATAAATGTCCCCGCATACAGATGCGACTGGAAGGGAGACCTATGAACACCTATGATCTCCAGTGTTCGTCCGTAGAACTCACGATACGTGAGTTATTTCTGTGTTGTTGAAATAAGACACAACAATATAACCTAATCCTGTATAATCTCCCCCGGAGATATAATATATATAAATAAATTATAACACCCGAAATTTTAGTTAGCGCAAGGTTTAAAGAGACTGCAGACGAATGCGGAATTTTGACGGCGCTCCCTCCGTCACATGGAACCATCTCTGAATTGAGTTTCGTTTCCTAAGAATTAAGAGTCAAAGTGTTTCAAATCGCCTTTTTACTGACATAAAGCCGCTTCACGGGACGCAGGGCAGCGGCTCCTGTGGTCATCCACCAGTTATTTGGCATCTCACCTCCAGAGCTATAAATACAGACAATTAGCATCTCCTTCTCTATGGGCCAGGCAACTGAAGAGCTGGACTGCCTGTCTCTGTATCATCACGCTATTCCAACATTCTCATCTCATTGGATAACCGTTGATGTTCAGTAAGTGTTAGACTGGCTGGAGAGAGTATATAAAAGGTAGAGGAGATGTACTAGGAGAGTAAAGCATTCATACACCAACTGGCATTATACTGGTTTTTAATTTTCTGAAGCCTGGTATATGTACAGGACTGGGAATTGTTTTCTTATTTGAAGAACATCTTTTCTTCTCCTTGTGTACATCATGAGTGGCCTTGACAAGGTTCTGCCCAGTCCGCAGTTTTGTCGGGATGCAAGGTGGGATCCATTTCGAGACTGGGCTCCCGCAAGCCTCATTTTTGACCAGGAGTTCGGTTCCTCCCCATTCCTCAACATGGGTGAAAATGCCCGCCGGCGTCTGGGCAGTTCCTCTTGGCCTGGGTACACTCTCTCACGCTTTTTCGCCCCATCTGCACAAGCCTTGCTCCACCCTAGCCTCAGGCTACTAAAGCAGCCCTGCGGCGCTTTGTCCGAGGTCAGGAGCGGCCAAGAGATGTGGACAATCAGCCTAGACGTCAACCAGTTCTCGCCAGACGAGATTGTCATCAAGATGAAAGAGAGCTTCTTGGAGATTACAGGTGCAGCTTGTGTAAATGCACCTGTTTTGGCAGTGCTGTTTTTATAAAAGCTTTTCACACACCTGCTCCAGTCTTTTCATTTCTATTTATGGCATGGGACAGGTGGACAGAGTTTTTTGAGCTGGGGGGAGGGGGGTTTAAAGAAAAACCGTCTCTTAATTAAATGCGGTATTGTCACAGTTGTGTTTGTTTTTTCCCCACTTCTCACATCTGATGTTGATTATTGTTTGTTTCCAGGGAAACATGACGAACGAGAAGACGATCATGGGTTTGTGACGAGGTGCTTTACAAGAAAATACAAGTAGGTTTTCACGGACATCGCTGTCCATTGTCACTCAACAGATGTGTCATATAAATGGTGAAATAGCATACTTCTATTACTGCTTTGCGGAGTTTTTCCCATTCATAATTGACTTACAGTAAAATGTTTCACTCGTTGCAGTCTTCCAACCAATGTGGACCATGACCACATTAAGTCCTACCTGTCTGGAGATGGTGTGCTGTCTGTGGAGATCCCTCTGCTCACTTCTGGTGACTTGGAACCACAGAAGACTGCCATACCTGTGCAGGTAAAGAAACACTGACCATCAAGACCATTTGCATTCTCCATCAATCAACTTGCTGCTTGTTTTCACAAATGTGACCAGCAACCACATTTTTAAAAATTGAAAAGTTGCCCATTCAAACAACTCTGTAAATACCTGAACTTTGTCCCTCATTTTCCTTTTGTTTTTCACTTTGAGTTACATTTATAGTATTTTGTTAAATGCTTCATAATTGTTTAATAATCTTAGGAGGATTTGTTGTTGTAGATACAGATATTATCTTCAGATCAGAGACATTATCCAGTTGTTTATGTTTAGGTTCATTAGTCTGTGTTTAAAAGCAAAATTATTTATATCTCTGTCATTTATTTTAGAATCATTATCTTCCAAAAATGCATATAATTTACTTAAGATAAGCATCCGTGGAAGGACTTGACCCTTTTTACAAACAAGATGTAAAGCTACGCCTTCAGGGTTTCTCCACCTTTCTCTGCTCGTTACGGCAAATGAGATATGCATCTCATTTGTGTGCAGGTAGGAGAGAAGTCTTCATCACTGAAAGAGGAGGGTGAAGAGGGGGTGGAGAAAAGAGAGGAAACGGTGCCCAAATTGGAGGGAACTTCCAGTGAGGACAAAAACACTGAGGTTGCAGACCCTCTCCCTGCACCCATGCAGGCCTCAGGAGAGGATCCAGAACTTGAAGAGCATCCACAGCAGGTGCCTGGGGTTATCCCAGCTGCATCCCCAGAGGAGCAGGTGGGTGAGCAACCAGCTGGTGCCAGGGAGATTGCAGCTGGGCCGGGTGAAGAGCAGATCCCCTCAGAGCAAACAGCCAGGACCCAGGATACAGTGGGTGCATCCCAGACACCAGAAGAGCAGCAGTCGTTTGGTGCTAAGAAAGATGAAGTGCAGCAGGAGGCCAGGGGACAACCGGAGGACCCGGTGGAGCCAAGTTTAGCCCAGGGAGAGCAGGAGGGAACAATTCCAGAAGAGGCTGTCCCACAGACCTTAGAGAAGCCTCCGGCTGAAGATGCTGAGCCAGTTCCCAGCCAGTCCAAGGAACCCCAGATCCCTGAGCTGGAAGTCCAGGAAAAACAGGACATCGAGCAAGCCGAGGAGCAACCTACTAAGTCCTGATTGGACCCAGGGCAAGTCAGTCTATCTACTGCTTCCATCATTGTGGCCTGCCCTGCTACAGCCAAATGTTTAAAACCTGGCACTAAAGAGCCCTATAGGGTAAAAGTAAAGAGATCGCACCATACCTATGCATCTCTGGAGCACTAACAAACTGATGTGAATCACAGTCCAGCTGCCGACCCGTGATGTGTGGTTCATTCCCACCTGCTATCATTGCTTCAGCTTGTCTGGTTCAGATCCTCGCAGAACTGACAATTAAACTTGACTTCTTCCATAAGAGCTTCTATGTATATCGTGATTTATTATTTCCCATGTCACCTCACTTCATATTAGAAACCATAGTACACTAATCCCATGTATGGCTGTCCTTTATGGAAGTTCTGCAAGATCCCATACAAATCCTACGTACTGTACCAGTGGTTCTCAAACTAGTCCTCAGGGACCCCAGCCAGACCACCACCTGCACAGCTAAACCAGTTAATCAAGGACACTATCAGTAAATGATAAGTAAGTTCAGGTATGTAGGCGGTGGAATACAGCAAAAATGTGGACTGGCTGGGGGCCTCGAGAACTGGGTTGAGAACCACATACAGAGACATTTATACTTTCATAAACTTCAAACCTAAACTATGTACATTGAAATTTATATTTATTTATAGAAAGTCTGAATACATGTGGTTTAAATGCTCAAAAAACTTTTAATACTCCAGATTTCTAAATGCAATGTTTTAGGATAAGTATCCTTTTTTTTGTAAAATGATATGTAGGAAGGGACCCGTCTCCTGTCACACACACACGGGGCATGATGCTGCCCCTGTCACATGATCTGTTGCTTGGTTACCACTTCCATTTCAGATGCTGTTGAAAGCCAGAGAGAAGCTTTTAACATGATGGTATGCAAATGAAAAACATTTTATTGTGTAAACAGTACGAAGACATTTTTCAAAAAAAAAAAACTATGTAAAAAAATTACTTGGCACGGATTACAGCACAATCACATGCAGTAAAACAATAAAAACCCAGCTGTAAGACCTCCATGATAACTTTAATTTTAATTAAGAATATATATATATATAATTTTAGCTGACAGAACTTTGGTACACTCAGATCACATAAAGTGATATGGCAGAAATACAACCTTTACAAATTTACATTACAAATAAAATATAGGAGTTTCTATAGCATAACAAACCATAATAAACCCTATGAAAACATGGGCTTACATATTGTAAGTACAGTATAGAGGTGGGAGTGACATGCTTTGTGAATAAGAGATGAAATTTAGTGAAATATAGACACATAAAAGAAAAGCAGAGGTATGAAGATGAGCCAGAAACGATTTGGATCACTGGGAAGTGATGGTGTCAGGATGCCTGTGTTTGAAAGGGATGGTGTCAGGATGCCTGTGTTTGAGAGGGATGGTGTCAGGATGCCTATGTTTGAGTGGGATGGTGTCAAGATACCTGTGTTTGAGAGAGATGGTGTCAGGATGCCTATGTTTGAGTGGGATGGTGTCAGGATACCTGTGTTTGAGCGGGATGGTGTCAGGATACCTGTGTTTCACAGGGATGGTGTCAGCATGCCTGTGTTTGAGCAGGATGGTGTCAGGATACCTCTGTTTCACAGGGACGGTGTCAGGATGACTGTGTTTGAGTGGGACGGTGTCAGATTGCCTGTGCACAGCAGCCTGAGGAGCCTCGGGCACAACTGTGCCAAAGTCCAGACAGACACATACTCCTCCTCCCCTCAGCTGGCCATTCTCACCGGAGGCCTAAGCTGAGTCAAGCCACAGTCGCTTCCATGCTTTTGAACTCCTCCTCTGCTCCTCCATCTCCAGGGCATTCGGCACTGAAGAAACAGTATGGGGGCGTCTGGTGGGCTTCGATGATGAGCACCCCTTCGGGGGACAGGGAGGCAAAAACAGTGAGGGGGTCCACGTCACTGGGTATCCTGAAAGGATGGGAAAATGCGTGAAAGTGGTTGAGAATGCAAATACACAGCCTATGTAAAGGAACAGAAAGCCAAGTCAAATCTTATTATACAAGGTTCACTGTATCAGTGGCTTAAAGGTATATAATTCCGAGGACATGACAGCCTTGTGAGATATTCCTTTCAGCTCGAGGCTCTGATTGATAAGAAAGCAAATTAACAAGAATGAAACATGACTCAGGTGTTTCTTGGAGTAAATTTCCTGGGTCCGTAATGTAAAAAAAAAAAACACTTCCTAAAACATACACCTCCAGAGCCTGAGTGTACAACTTAAATTCATGCTCTCATTTTCTGCGAAGTGCCCTAAGAAAATCAACTGCTAGAGAAAATGACCAGCATCGGGTGAAAGATGTCAAAATAAAGCAAAACTGCAAGCACAGATTACTTCCTGATGTAAGGTTTATCTCCTGGAGTTATTTAACACATTTTTTCCCAATTATTTTTTATTCAGCCTGTATGCCAGGCAGTCTTACAACACAAGGAAGGCTGAGAATGACAGTGGCTGGTTCTTATCATGTTGTTGAATTAACTGGTTACATAAATACAGTAGGTTATTAACACGGGATGTCATGTTCATATGGTGGCTCAGTGGAAAGCACTGTTGTCTCACACCTCCAGGGTTGGAGATTTGAACCCTACCCCTATTCTGTGTGTACGGTTTGCATGTCCTCCTTGTGCTCTGCTGGTTTCTTCCAGCAGTCCACTGGCTAATGGGTGTCTGTAATTTTCCTGCTGTCTATGATTGTTCTTGTCCATTTATGGCATGTGATGGCCTGCCCCCCCACACACACACACACACACACACACACAGGGTGTCTCCTGCCTTGTTCCCTATGCTGCCTGGGATAGGCTGCAGCCTCCCCCCATGACCCTAACTGGAGAAGTGGCTAGAATTTGGATCAAATTCACAGCACTGATTCTCACTGTGCTAGAACATAAATTCCTTACGACGAAATGGTTACAGAATGATAAACATCACAGAATGGACTTCCTTCTTACTCAGTGTTCAGAATAACAAAGACTGTGAAAGGTCTGTATCCAGATGGCCTGGCTGTAGCACACCTGATACAGCGAAGAAGGAACACAGAAGGACCAATGAAACTGTCCCCGGAAGCTATTTTTCATTGACAAAATCGAGTGATGCATGTCAAGGAAGAAAGCTGTCAAGTTCTGAATCTGATAGGGCTATTTGTTATTCATTCTCATCAATAACGGTTTTATTAACATATATATGATAATGCTTCTAGCATTTCCAGTAATACCCCAGAGTAGAGCCTGGCTGAGCTTCTCTGTTGCTCTGCTGAGTGACTTGCAACTGTTGGCTTATAAGTAGCAGGCACTGAATCCCAGCTGGGCCTTATTAGCTTTAATGGCTTGCTAGCATTATTAAAAGGGCCAGCTGTGCAGAATGGGGGACACAGGTAAGAAATGAAGTGCCATTTTGGTGGCCGTCTTAATGGGTTTTTTTTTGAGAATCCATTTCCACTGTGTTTGAGGAGGGGTCTTGTATTAGTACAAAACCCACATTCAGTCAAACACCAGTCATCCCACTAAATTAAACTGTTTTATTACAATAACTCCAAGACTATACATTGACTATGATTGGTATTGTTTTACTCAAGCAAAAACTGTAATCAATAACTTTAACATTATTTAACTTCAACTAATTTTAGCAAGATTGAACCCCTCTGGAAAACAGAAATACAAAAAAATTAGTGTCCTCCCCTACAGAGTCGCTTTCTTCTTGAAATGTACTACGCACAAATACACAAGTCCACGTGTCATTCGCAAACATTTTATTGCATGACATATCAGCTTTGCTATTTCTTCCTTTTTTTGTAACTGCAAATCTGACATAAGACCCTCTGCAGAAATATACTGCTCCAAACAAAATACCGGTGCCGTCAGACAGCGGCAGCAATCTGCATTTCACTTCTGAAAAAATCCCTCGCTTTGTGACAGCCAAGGAGAGAAGGACATCAGTATGCCTTTGTCAGGCACCTAATAAGGCCTCGCTCAGCTTCCTACGGAAACTGCCAAGTTGCCTGGGTGCTTAAATAAACTCTGGTGCTGTTTTTGCATTGATGTCCTCCCTCTGTTCAATTACCACAGCCTCTCTAGAATTCCCACCCAGAGTGGAGGGCAGGAAGACAACATTATCCTAGGGGAAGGACGGAATTTGTTCCTGGATCATCTCGAAACAAGAGATATGTGCCTAAATAGGGTTTTAAAAGTAAACGCCAGACGGCAAAGATTATTATCGCAGGCAAAACCACATTGCTTATCTTTCTTACTATGTGGCAAGCTGCCGTGACCTTATCTGCCCGGCACTGGACTTTCAGTACCTCTGGCTGTTTTTTTTTTTTTTTTTATCACTCACATTGATTCTGTATCATCGCCAGAACACGTCTCATGTGCTACTTGACAGACAGGGAAAGATGCAGCCAGAGAGAGAACAAGGCACCTGGCATAAGGATGGACTCAAGCGGAGTGTATCTGGACCTGTTACAGTCAGTTGCTGCAGGCCTCAGAACCGAGTAGCAAACTGACTGACAGAAAAAATTGACTGGCGGGACTCACGTCACATGACGCAAATGTGAAGCAATGTGAGGTTCTATTTAAGACGATGGTCATGCGGAAACAATTCCCCCCAGAAACGGTTTAGAAATGCAAATACTGAAACTTGAACTGTTGCCGGGTGAAATAGGACAAGGACACTGCTGTTGTACCCTTGAACTAGGCCGTGGATCTGTAGTCAGTCCATTAGAACAACTTGACGGAATAGCTGAAACTACAAGTCTCTTCAGAGAAACAGATTCACACAATCAGCAAAATCAAGCTGGCAATATACTTATGATTGTAATTTTATTTACCAAGCAGACCCTTTCATGCAATCCAGATTACATATTGTACCATTTTACATGTTACCTGGTTCCACTGCCAGGTGTGGTTAAGGCGTGGTATTTCCGGGCATTTCAAAAGGCAAACTTCAGCTCACATATGATGTACCTCATCCTGACCACAGACACTGGTGCCTTAACATTCACAGTGTCATTTTGAAAGGAGGACTTTTTTTTGGGGGGGCGGGGGGCTGATCTGGAAATGTCTGCCCAGGTAGCACAAACCAGATGCTTTAGAATCATAAAATAGAAAATTACCAAAGTCGAAGCAACAGTCTTGAGGATACACCGCCTATGGAGTGAATTAATGGCACTGTTTGCTTTTCCAGTCTGATTAAAATTTTAGAATCGACCACATGAAAACAAGTCTGTTTGTCTGCAGACCACTGGGAAAGAGACGGAAACCTTAGCACTGAGGTACAGGATGCTGTGCATAATTAAATCATCAACCCATCAATCAACTCCATTCAGTTTTTCTTTTTTTAATTTCATTTCAGTTATATTACAATGGAAGTGGGATTTTCATCCCCCAATTCCTTTCAGTTAAACTGAACTTTGAGTTTTTTTAACCAATAAAGCTCAGCCAAAACTTGATAGCTTATTTACCAGACATGATGTGTTCTAATATGAAATACTTCAATAAATAAACAACCACTTGGCAGCAATTATGGAATTGTAATATTGCTTCCTCTGGATGGTGCTAATTGGTGTGTTTAATCTTTCTTTCTGGAGGAAAACCGAGTACTTACTGAATTTTTTTGGTGAAATTCTTGGTTACAATGCTTCCCTCATTTTGCTTTTCTTCATGTTTTCCTGCTCATAAAAAACAAAAAAAAAACAAAAAAACAAGACATTAATATGAATAAAAATTTCTGTATCTAAGTACTTGGCCTTTTTAAATTCATGTCTCACATATAAAGTTTCTCATTTTTGCAATCTTTCCTTTGATATCTAATGTGAATGCATCTTTGATCTTTATCGTGACACTGTATTAAGTTCAAAGCATACTTTTTTCCAACTGCACATCTATGAATCGACTTAGAAAACCCGATATGAAAAAAGTCTTAAACCTCACTCACTTCTGTCAGACTGGATCACTACACAGAAATGTTACACTTTTTGTTGAAAGAGTTGTTCTATGTGACTGAATCGGGAGCGTCGGTGTTCTAACATGGGTGTCTCTTTGAATTCAGCTTTATGGTTTCATTCTTTGGCTGCTTAACCCCACTCCCCCACAGCCTCCCCCCACCTGTTGTTTCTAAATGTCAGAAAGCCCCGCCTCTCTGCTGGCAGATGAATTGCAATCCTAGCCCCCCCATGTGACTTCTTCTAGAAGGTACTAGAGTGAATATCCCCGGAGAATACAGACAAGGAACAAATCAGAAATATATACAGAGTCTGTCCTCAGATCAGGTTTCTAAATCCAAAACACATATCTAATATCTCCTGCTGCCTGTGGTTTGCAAAAGTTGACTATGTGGTTTTATTTTATTTAAACAAAAATAAACATAGATCACTAAAATTAGGCACTAGAATGCAACTAAAGTTCTAAATTTGGTTCTGTAAATTCGGTACACATCTTTATGCAATTCCATGCCCATCCCCACCTCCACATTTGGTATACTCCAAACCAAAGAATATATACAACTGTTTGTAGCGTGGGTATATATTTAGAGGGGGACATGGAAAAGATTTGCCCCCTCTTCAATATTGGGAGTATAAGATTTTACAACTTGTAGTGTACTGTGGACATGAAAGTGGATATAACATCCCCAGCCTCTACATTCAGTTCAGCCCTATATTGTGCCTTTCCTATAATGTTTTTCCCACAGCACATGAGATTTAGTAACAATAACAGTATCAGACAGACATAGTTATTGTAATAGTTATACAGTATTATATGACTGAGTAGGGAAAAAGCCAACAACAACATGAACCAAAATCCCCCATGGTAGGTACAAGAGAAAATAAATATACTGATCTAAAGAGGCTCATCCACGGAAATGAAACATTGCCTTTAAGCCTCAAAGCATGTACAGTAGGACATTGTCAGCTTCTGAATCCTATGTCTTTGGGCTGTCTCACTTGAGAAGCGAAGACAATTCCTGGAGTACACTGGACCTCCAGTAATATCAGGTCTGGTTAGGCTGACTGGAGGGGGCCCATCTGGTGGGTATAAAAAGCACCACGTGGGCCTTTCGTCGTCATCGTGGAGGTGACAATGCACAACCTTTCATTCTAATGAAAAGGCATCGGGAGACAATCGAATAACAGATCTTCAGGCATTTCTCAAATAGCCAGTCAACACGTTGATGGCCCCGAATTTTCTACAGCTACCTTTAATAACAACCTGCTGTATATTACGCAAGCGTACGAGTCAATCACCTGTAATGACTTTCATGTTCGGCAGACAGAAGCGCTATGAACGGTACGTCTCCAAGAAGTTATTTATAGGATGTGATTTATTATTAACTAGCCGCTCATTATTACAATTAGCAAGATACCAGAGGCAGCTGTTTTATTGACAGCTGGACGGAAATAAACCGTAAGGGTTCCAAAGGAACACCGACCCAGGAAATCAACACCTAAACAGCAGTTTTTTATTTTAATAATCGCAACTCATATAAGGATTTCACTGCTGGATGCTACTTCTGTACTGAAAACAAACTTTAAATTTCAATCACTGAAAAGAGGGATCAGAAAAAACAACCACTTTAAATACAGTCGATTCACTGTCCGAATAACGTCTTAAATAAAGGAGTGCTAATAATAATAATAATGACAACAATGGCGATAATAATAATAATGATAATAATAATAATAATACTTTGTAATAATTTACTTGTACCCAGTGTAACACAATGTAGCTGTTTGCCTTACTCACCGGAAACTTCCACAAAACCGTCCTTGGTTTTGACGTTAAGCTCCTCCGCTCTAAAACTGTGCACATTCACACAAACTTTCCAGGGGTCGCTGCGCAGGGCGACGGGCGCGCCGCGGGGCTCGCTGTAGGCGGACGACCGGGGGAAGCCGGAACGCAGCGAGTTCGACCACGGCGAGCCCAGGCGGCCGGACAGCCGGGGACGAGCCCACTCGGGCCAGTCCATGGAGAAGTCGTCGTGGAAGGGTGACATGCCGAAGTCGTCATCCATGAAGCGGGACGCCAGTGACTGATCTCTGAACGGGTCTCTGGGTATGCGCTGTCGGCTGCCCACCGGATAAAACTCTCCTTCTTCCATTTTCAGCCCTGACGTCGAATCAGATTGATACGGCTGCTGTTACGGTGTCTATCAGACTCAAAAAACTCAAAAAAGATTATTTAATATACCGCTGAAAAACACCCCCAACTTCAAAAGATACTGTAATATACAACAAAATACTGAGTTGTTTTCCTAGAGAGCACCCTGACAAATGCTCTGTTAATATTTTGGGAAATATGTCTTTCTGTTATAGACTGCACTTTCCCAAAGCACTTCTCCCAAATATATAAAGTTCACGCACAGTGTGCACGACAGCTGTTCGGTGTGTGCGGACAGCCCCTGACCAAGTTTAGCAATGTGCCCCATGCTGGTCCGGGACAGAGCCCAGTCTGGTGGGATTCACGTACCCCACCCCCGGTCACTCATTAGCTTTTTAATAGAAAGGCTTCAAGGCTGATGGTGAGGCGACGAGAGAAAGACAGAGACGTGAGGTCAGTGTCCACATAAAACAGACGTGTTTCCAGCCTTACTGAAGCTTCCTCACATCTTAGCCCGAGGCTTCTGGAAAGGAAACGACATAATCTGTTTATTTTTGGACACGGTGATTAGCAATTCGAAACTGTGGGCTGATGTTGAAGTGGCTTTTATTTTGGAAATTGCACAAGCTCACAAAATTGAACAGGAAGACTACTGCCAGGGGAATCCGAAGGGCATAATATAATAAACATATTGAGTAACATTAAGGTACGGCCATAAAACAAACCTCAGATGCACCAGTTATAAAGTTCCATTTGGTCGGGTTACATGTACAGTAAATGTTACTATATGCACCTAATTGAATTGTTTTGGGAGTTTACAGTGTATATGTAGAGTAGAGCTTTCTGTCAAAACAAAGTACATATCACCAATTTCGTGGTGTCAATCAATATTTACTGGCTCTAATTAAGCAAAGTCCCTCTGGTCAGTTCACAATCTTTAGGATTATTGCATGTAAATCAGAGGGCAGATCTAGGGAGTCACCAACACTAGGGGACACGTTATTTACTGCACATCGTTTAAAGAAACATCACATTGTCAAAAAAAAAAAACCTTCACATTGTCACATTGACTGTAGTGCGGTTGACGCTGAACGAAAAATGAACATCCCCCTCCATCCAGTTACACTGATGCATGTTTACACGACAAAAAAAATATATTTAATCCCATTCGGTTCGTTGTATACCTAAAAATGCAAATAAAGTAGTCCACTTTAAAAGCGTCGTCGTACTGTACCATGAAATATAGTAATATTCTCCTTTCTGTTTAACCTCATAATGATTCACTGGACAGACTGTAAGTCAATATCTTACACAAAACATTGCCATCCTCCTAATGTATATACAGTGCATAGGGTGTGCACTTTTGTCCAGCATTTTTAGTTGAAAGTTGCTGTACATGAACAGATTACACACTCTTTTTTCTTTTTTTTACAGATTACACACTCCGGCCCAAACATACAGCTCAGATTCACATGGCCGGAGTGATTTACCGTTCGAAAGCGTTTAGATGTTTTTGAAAAAGAACAGTCTAATACATGCTTTGAAAACAGATCCTTGTTACCAGTTATCGCAAAGGCCAGCAATGACAGTTTTTTTATAATTTTTTTTTTCATAGTGCGAATGAAAAGAGAACCTTTATCCAGCCGCACATTTTCAGGACTGCCAACTACCGAGAATGACCTCTGGCAATTCCTGCAAGGCGCCATGACCAGACAGTCCCTGTTGAGAATGCAGATTGTAACGATTCCCTCAATTATGATCTTGTTCAAAAATAAAATATCAATGTATAAAAACGTGACAGCATTCCTACACAGATAAAAGCATGACCAGATTAAGGAAAAATAAACAAGAAAATAATAATGAATGTTCATCAAGTGAGATCCTTCCCTTAATTTCTCAATGTTCCTATTGCAGAATAAATCAATAGAATTAGATAAATAAAATAACACAACAATAGCTAAATGAAGTAATGAAAACGATAATCTCACATCTGATCTGCTAGTAACTCCTAGCCAATAAATAAATAAATACATAAATAGACAAATTGATAACTAGATACATAAATAAATAAATATTTATGATGCTTGGTATAAAGTACAGTGTGATAAATACGTTATCTTGGACAAAAATACTTTGGGAAGATGGTGGCCTCACTCCATGTGATAATGTGTCGCAAAGCCCTGAGGTTCAGACTTTGGCCAGCAGGCTTAAAGCTGCCGGTGTAATAACACCAGCGAACCAAAGCCTAGAAGTTTCCACTTTCTGAACCTGCCCTGGTGTCTGTCTGGATCTTTCCCACAATGCTTTAGGACATATGGTTGGAGCCATTTTGACTTCAGAATTCTGCATGATGTTTGTCTGCCTCAGACTCACACCCACTCTGGCACTGTTCTGGCCATATGACTGGGCACTAGTCAATAGTGAAATGACACGTTTCATTGCTGTTCTGGATCTTAATCCTGGCTCGCTTGTAAACTGGTACACTAGTTCATTTTTCTTTCACTATGGGTAAGCGATAATGAACTATGCAAATAATAATAAATTTATTTATAAAAATATAGAATTGGAAATAAAAATATATAAACCTGTGATGTGTAAACAATTGCTTTTTTTTTTTCGAAAGGTCCAAATCTGGGGAACTCTGATGGTCCATACTACATTAAAAATCAAAATGCTGTATATTTTGACTCTGGAAACCTACTAGTGTTCCAAATTATTTGCACATTTGTACTGGTTTACCATGCAAATCCTCAGTTGCCTCTCTGGTCTTTGATAGCACCCGTTTCCAGGTTACCCCATAAGTGAGCATTGCATCAGTTTTCTCCTCAAGAGAAAGACCAGATAACATTAGGAATCAAATGTAGGTTTAGATTTCATTCAGTTTTCTGACGGTAAGTGCTTGAAGATCATTCCAACCTTCTTTTTCCCACGTCATGGGAAAGACCCAGCTTATTCTCTCAGGGTATAATTCGGAAGGAACAAGGGAAAAAGAAAACAACCATACATTCCTGCTTCTTCATCAAAAGCCATTTTTCGCAAGACATACACCACGGTCCGAATACGAGATACAATGATGACCAACGCAAGGAACCAGAACACACTGGCTGATATCTTCTACATCAGTCATCTCTTACAGAAGTGTACAAGGAGGAGAGAAGAAAAGTGCTTCGTCAGTGGGATGTGCTCCTCAAACTGGCTCTGTTAACACTTGACATCGCATTCCGGGCCTGAGCCCGGGCTAGCGGCGGGCCCGACCGTAGGAACCAACGGAGTCGTAGCTGCGGCTGCGACTGCTCCGGATGCTGAGGGAGCTCCAGGATGGGCTGCGGCTGTAGCTTCTGTAGGTGGAGCAGCTCCGGCTGCGGGTGAAGATGCTGCTCCACGATGAGTAGCTTGTGGAGGGGCTGCTAGAGGACGGGCTGGGCCGGTAGTAGGGGATGGGCCTCTTTCTTGCACTGCGTGAGACCACAAGAAGCTCTAAATTCTCAGAACATTCCTGCTGTCGGTAAGAATTTGTAACATGCTGACTGCCCCCATCAACATTCCATACCCCTATACAGAATCTACACTGTAACTTCACTGGTTATGGACTCTGTATTACATCTGACCTAAAAGAGCTGAGCAACTGTCACAGTAGCTTCTAATGTCACAGTCAAACCTTCTCTTTAACATTCCACAACGCTTGTGGTGGAAAGCTGAAGAACTAATTTCTGATTATACGGTCGCTGACTTACTTGCAGGCACTTTAAAGACCAGGTGGTCTCTGCAAAGTAAGAGACCCAAGGCTTCTTTAAAACCTTCCAGTCTAGTCAGAATGAGGCAGATGTTTTGTGGAGCTCCTGAATAGAGTGCACTGAATGACAGAGCTCCTATTCAGCCCCTTAGCTGAGTTGTACCATGTAGCGATGCGCTTTAAGGTTATGGGGAAAAGGGTTACCACAAGGGTGGAACCAGAAGACAGGTGTAACGAAACCCTGAAGAATAACAAAGCCAAACCTACGTGAAACTTTTGGTCAAAGTCTAAACATCAAAAAAGGTTAATGTAGACACCATCCTGCACTCTGGGTGGTTGTCTCAAAGCCTCCCATCTCTCCAGAATCAAAGCAGCTGAACCGTCTAATGCATAACCGGCTTACTATTCAGTTACATTTTCATGATGGTCAAAGGGTCCCTCAAACCAAGTTCCATGTAATGTTCCATCTCCTGCTGGCTCATAAACAACTGAACATCATTTTTTTTCCCCCTTAGGTTCAGTTAATCTCTGTACTTTTATATTAAACACGAAATGTGTCACAGTAGAGCTGACCTCAACACCAGGCCCATTTCGAAAGTGAAGACGACGACACACAAAGCCAACCTTGTGATTCTCCGGGCTTCCAGGTGGCTAGGCGAGTCCCTCCTCCGCTTCCTCATGGGAGAGTAGGACCTCTTTCGCCGTCGCTCTCGTTTCAACTCCTTCTTAGAAGGGCTGTACCTCTTGTACTCTCTCACTGACTCTCGAGCCCTTTCATTTATATGCGAATTACAGATTACAATGTGCACTGCCTGCATGATTACCATCTTGTGTGAAATATGTGTTGTGAAGATCTTTTCCTAATTATACCTGCAAAGTCTGGGTTTTACAAACCTTATGATCTTCTTCTGATATTTGTGCCAAGACTTGCTACATATACTAATGTAATAATGCCTATCGTGAAAAGCATTATGAACAGGTTCCAAGTTATTGTCATCGATGAATTACTGTAAACATTGGCTTAGTCTCCATTGACGTTTGCAGTTGAGCTCACCTGCCCGGACTGTATCTGGAGTAACTGGGACTTCGACAGGAACTTCCACTCTCCACGCTGCTCTGCCTGGATCGTCCTGATGAACTGGGCGTATGGGAGTACGACCTCGTGAGAGGCAGAGACGTACGATGTGTACCGAGCCACACTCAAGACCAAAACTATTAACGGGCAGCGGCGCCGTGAACTTACCTCCTTTCTGAGGACAGCGAGCGACTGTGGGAGTAGCGGCCCGAAAAGCGGGAGGTCTGTGAGGACCTGCTCCGACTCCTGCTCCTGCTGCGCGATTGTGTACGGGACCGCCTGTGTGGAGTCACGCTATGACCTCGGGTGACCCCCGAAGCCTTGGGCCTCCCACAGGCTCCTCCGAAAACCGCAGACGTGAGCGCGCTGAAAGAAAGAAGAATGGCTCGTGAAGCGAATCTGTGGAGTCTGCATGTTCTCCCCACGCTGTACGATTAAGCTAGCCGGGGTCTCTAAATTATCCCTACTGTGTGAATGGGTGTGTATGTGCCCCACAACAGACTGGTATCCTGCCCAGGGTGTACCCCAGCCTTATGCCCCATGCTGCCTGACTACAGGCCCCTGCATGACCCCTACAGGCCCCCTCATTACCCCTGCAGGTGCCCTTATGACCCTATCCTGGATAAGTGGCTAGAAAATGGATGGATCTGCTTAGCACAAACACCATTGTCCATCTGCCTGCCTTTAGTACTTTACTCAAGGTTTTGGAAAATATTGTATTACAGACAATATCATTTGTACGTGAATGAAGACGAACTGAGTTACTGTAAGTTGTTCACTTAAACCCCACATTACTAACTTACCTCCTGCTCCTCCCATTAATAAGGGTTGTAGTTGTACCACCATCCAAAGGTTTGCATGAAGATGAGTAACTGGTCACTGAGTGTCCTGAGTCAGAATTATCAGCATCTGTGACGCTCGACTTCTCTGGAGAGCGTGACCCTACTTGACAAAGGTCCTGTTTCTCCTCGTTGACCTTTGACCCCGACAGGCCGATTTTCGTTGAGGGGGGAGAGGATGTGTCGTTCCCAGAGTCGTAGTCCTGCTGTCCTTTGTTTGGACTGGACAGAACATCATGGCTGATCCCCTTTTGGGTAAAAACTCCAACTCCAGACCCTGAGTGCACAATCTGTAAGCAGACAAAGAGGTCTGTAGCATTACCACAAGAGATAGCCGTCACCAAGCTAAAGTGTCTACCTGTATGATCCACTGTTAATGCTCTAATAAAGGCACGCACTTTCTAGCAGGACACAGAGAAGAAGACTGGTTTGGGACAGAAAAATTGGAGAGATCAGGAGATCATGCAAATTTGTCGCATGCGAATAATGTGAAAGGAAAAACTTAAAAAAAGATCAACAAAAAAGATACTGAAGACTAAACTGCTGTCAACTAAAGAGGTATACATTGAACTGAGGAACATATAAAAGAAACAACCGAATGTGCATTTGAAAAAGAAAAGATAAAATGTGCAAGTTAAATTATTAACTGCTTGGAGAAAGCGGAGAAAGAGAGAAAAGAAACCAAAATAAGTCCCAATTAAAGAGCCATTTTAAAGGAACATCAAACAAACATCACAAAATGGGTATTATGTAACAAATGAACAGGATCGCAGACATATTCCATCACTTTTAACTAAGAAAAGCCCTCAGAAAGTACAGATTTTTTTGTGATCTTTTATATTTCCTGAAAGAAGGAATTAATTTGCCTCCAGCGACCTAAAATACATCCCTGTGTCTACGAGTAGCATCAACTTACCAATCAAGATTTCCTCCTTAAGTAGGTAAGGTGTGAGAAAAAAAGGAGAGCGGGCAACATAAGTGCATCATTAGAGATGTGAATTACAAGAAAAGACAATAACCCTCTCCTGAGTCCCTGTGCCAGCCGGCCGCGTGGCACGCTACCTATACCTACGTCTTGCTTTGTGAGTGTGTGCATGATGCAGTCCGGGCAGAAGGTGTGGAGTTTCCTAAGCTGATCCAAACCGTGAGCTAGCAGAGATCTGCATGTGTCTGAGACCTGGTACGCTATGGGATTCAGCCCTGAACAGGCAAGCCTTACGTAGCATTCTTTTGAAATGCTGCATATACATTAGCCTGGGCAATGGCCGTCCGTCACTAAAGTCGTCTATTGTAAAGTCAGCCACATCAGCTTTAGGTCTGTCTCCAAAATGTTGGCTTATTGCAGCCAGGAGAATCTTTCGGAATAATTCGGAGGTCAAAGGCCTTGTCACTGTGAACATGTCTGTAAGACGCATCACATCAACACTACTGCTCGGTGTCTTCTCGATCGTTCTGATTGTACCGTTTGCTCCCATCGCATTCTTTGATTTCTGGTTTCTAGTCGTTGAATCGTTCCGGTACGTAAAAGACCTCTGATAAGGTGCCAGAACATCAATGTTCTTAATGTTTAAGACAACACATGGAACCCTGATCGCGATGAAGTGGGTCCCTCATGTATCGAGGGAGTCATCACGCAAGAAAAATGTGCTAAAAAAAGAAAGTGCCTTTTCACATTAATGTCTATTTGGTTTGTTCTCTACCCTTCAATTTATTTAGTGATGAGACAAATGAGGCTTCAAACCCTGTGGTGTGAGTATCCTGAACTGGGAATCAAAACGAGGCTTCAGAACCCACGGTGGGTGGGAGCACTACCAATCAATGCTGGCTGGTAGTTTGGGATATTTCCACCCACTACGGGTATGGAAACCTCATTTGTCCCATCACTAAATTTGTTACTTTGGCAGGTTATCTTGACCTCTGTAAGTTAAAAACACAGCGAGAGGTAGGACCTCCAGTGGAAACCTAGCCAAGCCCCTCTGATCACTCACATGAAAACACGTCATACAGACCATGTAGACAATGAGAGAAGACCCCATCAAAACCTAGCGTGCTAAAGTGAACCCCAAGCAACAGTAGATTCTACAACTGCTCGCGTGCTCCTCGGAGGTAACAGTGTCACTCAGATACCGTCCTCATCATCAAAGAATATTTACTTATTTCACCGATACCCACCTTTCCTGTATTTATATGGGATGCTTTTTTTTAGAAGAGAAATGTAAAGGAAATGCCCAGCTTGGATTTGATTAAAACAAAATTTAAAAAAAAAAAAAAAACAAAAAAAAAACATTAACTGTCACCACTGCTTGGAAACAATTAGATTCAGAGCAACAAAAAACAGGAATTATAGCTGGTGATTTCTTTGCAAAGATTCATTGCTTTGAACATTATAATGCTTACCTTGTGTTAGTAGCAAACTGTGCAGTTAATACAATGACATTTATTTAGTAGATGGTATTTAGAATTTTACAATGCTTCATGTTTCTGTATAATGCATGTAACAATATAGTAAAATATAATGCAATTGATTAATACATTTTAAAACATGTTTTGCAGAACTTTAAAGTTTACAGTAGTTTTGAATATGTACTCATGCCATTTGAATAAGTACTTAATCCTGAGATTGCTTTTAAATGTACAAATAATTTTAATTAGAAATACTCAATCTTTTTGTGTAATTGTCTCAAAGACAATACATGTAAGTAGAGAACAACGATAATCATTCTTTATTTGTAAGATTGATGTACTGTAGAAATACGGTTTGTATAACCTTAACATTGACACTTAAACCTACTAGCATCTGCATATAAGCTATTGGGAGAATTAATTTGAACAGAAAACTTTGATTTGTTTATAGTGATTTAATATGCTAACTAAAACACAGGAACAGATGAATTTAGTATTGAAAGTATAAAAACAATAAAAATAGTTTGGGTAAAATAACTTACAGTATAATAATTGCGTTTTTGCATTTTGGGAAACGTCGCAATGTGAGTTTGTTATGTGAAACAATGTCTACAAACTTATAATTGTTCAAACAGAATAAAACGGATTTGTTTGAGAGATATGAACCTTACAGGTGCTAGGATACCCAGCCTGACCTGTAAGCGGTTGAGTCACTCATCGATTTCGCACAAATTAAAATTCTAGGCGGGAACAATGTTGTGGGTAACACTGGGGGAAAGCTGCTTTTGATAGCTTTACATGGCCTGAGCAGAAGAACAGAAAACAAAATCACGTTGAGGTCCCTGAGTCCTGAGGAATGTGGAGAACACTTACGGTGCTGTCAGCAGAGACGAGCCGGTACTTGGGAGGAGCATTACAGGCTTGTGTTGCCGGTGACCTCGGCTTGTGCTCTGTCTGCTGTGCAAACACATGGTCCTTCCTCCTGCAGCGTGGCTGCCTGGCCGGACTTCCCGACTGGGAATGCTGGGCAGACCTGCGCAGACATCTGCAGTAACAGCACGCAGATTTTAAACAATGAATGTCACACAGGAATAAAGAATAAAATTTCATGCCTCTCCATTATGTAAATGTTTCCTCTCATGCAAGGTCTGAGAATCCAAGCTAGATAAAACTCGAATCCTAAAAATATTTTAATAATTACAAGGTTGAATTATTGAATAACTTGTAATTAAAACCCGTCCATCTATTCGTCCATCCATCCATCCATCTTCCAATTGTTCATGAAGTGTGTAAATTAAAGACATGTGCAACAGCTAGGCTGCGTGCACGACTCACTGATGTCGTTTGTGTCCTGTGATTAATAAGCTTAATACAGCAGTGACCATTCAGAGTCATGTATTACGATGCATGACAAGGCCTCACGAGTTGCCAGCATGCGCCAGGCTCACCGCCAAACAGATTAAAGTCTGATTCCGGTTATAGCTAGCCTCCGCTGGAGTCATGCTGGAGGGAAAAGAATCAGGTTGGGCTGTGGAATTGCTAGCCTTCTCAGTGTGCGAGCGGAGATTGGAGAAGCTACTGTTGGTCTACACATGGACACAAACTAATACATCTTCATGAATCCTGCACTTGAAAGCCCCTCACATCTTCTGCGTAATGTTTTTCAGGGAGCTGCATTACGCCTGTGTAAGTGGCAACTGTCATCGGTGTGATAACACACAATGACTACACACTGCATATTGTAGTGCAGAATTACTACGCAGCACTTTATCAGAGCAGTAATGGAGTTTGGGGGAGGCAGGTGGTAATTCAGGTTGCTCCTGCCTTCTTCATCTCAGAGGAACAGACGGTAAAGGCATGCGATATTCGGATTTTAGAGTGATTCAGGCTGTTGAATATCCCACAGAAATTCCATAAAATAGAGAGATCAAGTGGGATTTAAAAGCAATCATCTTCGGCTTCAGACGATTTCAGATTTAAATCCTACTCCTTTTTGATATGGTAAGAGGTGCCCGTCTTTTGAGTCTCCAACAAACAGTTGTTCCAGATCACTTATGACTAAATTAGGAAGCTGCTGAAATCGACACTCGCTAAGATACCCCATCCTGGGTAATGGGTGATGCAGACCATCCAAGCTATGCTTAGGGGTAGCTGTTAGAGAAAGAAAACTCTGCAAATCATGGACTGCTATGGCCAGAACACACACTGGTTCGAAGGGATGGCGAAATTCTACGAAATATACTGGCGATTCAATTTAAGCGACAGAAAAAACACAACCACAACACAATGGCCCCTTCTGTCACAGAATATATGGATTTCTGCGCTTCCTGCGGCCAGCCACTGGCCATATTGTCACCGGTGGTGGAACAGATGGATGTTTCCTACATACAAGAGGAACAGGGGTGGGCTGTCCCCTTACCTGCCGTCAGTGCTGGAGGACCGGCAAGCGGAACTCTCTGAATGCGACCTCTGGAGGCATCGACGTGTCCTATGTGAGTGGCTCCGGGATCTGCACAGTCAGACAAGACCCAAAGATGGCAGGCAATTAAAATCTCAGCCGCCACCCCCCCCCCACTTTGTGGTGGCTCAGGAAACTGTGTCAGAGTCAAATTAAGTTGGCTCTAGGAACCTATTTCTTATTTCTCAAACTGCAGGTTTAAAAGAGAAGAATGTTCCGGGTTTTTGAAAAGTTGGGAAAAAATCTGTCAGCTGAAGCTAGCTACACAAAGCATTGCCTCAAAATTTTAAAGACACTAAACCCATCATTTCTGAGCAATGTTCTGCACTGAGGAGACCAGCAACAACCATAAACAATGTACCATCAGTTCTGAAATTGCCATTTCAGCCCACATGTTCCTGGACACAGAAAATATCCTTGCATCCCCGGGAGTTGTGGACAGCGTCATAACTGGGCAAAAGGGATTTATCCAAGCACGGTTTGTTGGCCCCACCTCGAATTGAATCTCATACCCTCCGGTGCAGAGAAGTTTAACCACATCCCGCTCAGCTTGACAGCTAATGGTGAAGCGAACTTTTGGAGAAATCAGGCAGCCTAGGCTGCCTGACGATGGCATCTATATACAGAGTGAAAGATAGCGAGCGTGTAATGTAAAGGAAACAGCAAATCTGAACGTACGACAGAAGCGTGAGACCTGCTCGACGTGGCAGGTTTTCAATAGCTACACTTGAAAGTCCCGGCATGGTGATGTTTAATGCAGGAAAACGTTTCTAAAAAGGAGAGTACACTGAACTTAGGTCCCAATAACGTGCACAAATGTTACAAGTAACAAGATTATGTTTTAGAGATGAACTTTTTATGCGGTACAAAGTAGACCTGAGGTGACATGGGCTGATATCAAGGCTCCCCCCGGGTGACAGATTTCTCACTGAGGCACTGAATTGCTGGGCCGGCAGGACAAAACGCAGACTAATGCCACATGGGTCTGTTCAGAGCAATCAGGTTGCTAAGTCTCTAAGCACAGTAGTATTGCCTAGTAGATCTTTGAACCTGGCATCCAAGAGATGTGTACCACAAAGATCTGGTTTATTAGGCTGTAATGTCTCATGGCATTGCTGTGCAGCCTTTGAAATAGTCACAGAAGTAGAAACGTTTTTCCTCCTCAGCTGCTTCTGAACTGTCTGGGTGGGATGCGGATTAATGGGCCGAGATGACAAGAGGACACACAGAACTTGGCTGAAATGTACAACGCAAGGGCAGGGCTTGATAAACCGTTCTGCAGGAGCTGAGGAGATACATTTATTTTCATGTACTTTTGTGAGAAAGCATTTTCGCCATCTCTCCTGCTCAATGGGGCACTCGGACCAGGGCTAGAGAATGGAGAACTTGAAGTCCTGAGCTAGTCTGCACCTCCTGCTTTGGCATGATACCAGAAGATCAGTCTGTAATGATCAGACGACAAACAGGGGTGTCTGTCATCATACTGTACCAACACAAATACCAAATACATAACCTAATTAGTTCCTGGGCATCAGAGTAAAAAAGACAGGAAAGCACTATGACAGCAGGAAATCATATTCAGACTGAGAAGTTGTTCTGACATAAAGAAGTCATTATCATACTTGCATAATTATACACAGATAAAGTAATCATAATCACATTCTGATAATGGAGTCATAATAATACTCACATTAAGGAGTTATAACCACACTCATAAATAATTCCTAATCAAGCTCTGCTAAAATAGCAATAATCACACTCAGATAACCTAGCAAAAAACACATATGGCATACGATCACATGCACAGTCCTGTTTATCTGAAATATCCAAATACAGACTGCTTTCTTTTTCACCCGTGAAGCTGATAAAGTGGTGGTAGGTCCGATTCCATAAAAAAAATAGGCAGGCTAGCTGGACGCATCATAAATATTATAAAAACCCATTACTTTAATATGTTAAGAATCTGAATGTATTCAAGTAAGACGTGCGGGCCATGCAAGCTTATAACTGAGGGATGGAGTGCTAACTTAGGTTACGGCTTTATTAAAAAATGTCCAGAGGCAACTAAGGAGCTAGACACCACCAGCTTATGTTCTTAATGAAATAGTTCATCAGCATGACAAAAATACGGAACAAATCTGATGAGATCTTTACCACGCTTGATGCAGAAGGAATTACATGTGCCCCATGTATACAGGCTGCACTTTTAGCTGTCGAACGCCCATCACAGTGGCTGAGTATAAATAAGGTAGAATTATTAAATACGTTTGCTTATTGGCAGCAAAGGCAGAGATTTCCTTTCATCTAGCTCATTCTATGGTGTAAAGTAAGATATGAGAGGTGGAAATTCTGGACGATACACTCCACAACAGACCCCACAACCTGTCTGACCTCAGAACAGCAAAGGCAGGACTGAAATAAAGGCAATGATTGGTGGAGAACTGGACACCCCCCTAAATGCCCTGTACAAGGTCACAAATATATTTTAGGATTATAAATGAAGCTGGTTCCCAGAGTAAAATTACTTCACCACCCCCACTTCTCTCTCTCCCTCTCTCTCATTCGCTCTCTCTCTCCCTCACACAGACATACACACACATTTTTATTTCTAACCTTGTTGGGGACCTTCCATTCATTTCTATGGGCCTAACCCTAATCCTAACTATGACGACCCTAACCCTTACCCAACCGTAACCTTATATGTCACAGTATACGGCACACGGATGTACAGGGCAATATTCATTCAGGGGCCAGGAATACTACTCTATGGTGTCACCTGAAGGAGAGAGCCTTCTCTCAGCTAAACATAGGGACTCCTCCCACTTACTCCTTCACAGGACCCTTCAGGAAAAACATGCACTACAGACCCAGGGCATTCGCAGTTCATGGGTTCAAGCCCTTTATTATATTATATGTGAGTGCTGCCTTTAAGTTATATTGGACTAACAGCATCACAGGATGCCAAAGTCTCACCTTTCAGCACTTCAACATCCCGTGTTCCACTTAGGAGGGGAAAAAAGTCCGGAAAAATACCTTTTCTTGTGCTTTTTGTCATCCTTCCGTTTGCTTTTGGGGCTTGAAGAGCTGTGGGGTGAAAAGGAAACATAAGGATTAAATCATTGGGCTGCTGCCTGGCATTGACTGCTTTAAGCTAATAAGGCTTCCTACACACCTGTGCCTTGTCTTCTTGTATGCCGACCTGGAAGATATAAAGCGTTTCAGTCATTCATTTACTCATGATGATTTATAAAAACTAGTCGCATAACAAACAGATATAGCCATTATACAAATATGAATGAATGAATGAATGAATGAATGAATGCAAAGGAACTAGTACAGAATTTAAGCGGTCATGTTAACATCACAGATTGTCCCAGTTGAAGCAACTACAGCTCACAGACTACTTTATTCATCTGGCTGAAGCTTTTCTACAACCAGACTTAGCCTAAAGTAAGAATATCCAGGAAAGACACAATGACAGCGAGGCTCCTGTGTGAGATACTATAGGAGTACCTGACACTGTATGAAACATATATTTGTACAAGTATAGTCGTCTTGTGTTTCTCACTGAAGTTGGCCCACCGAGGTGTTTGTGTAGGCATCGCCGTTATGTGAGAGCCTCGGTAATGCACAGAAGGTACCTCAGAATATAGCAAGTGAAGCCAAAAGAATATATCCAAACTCTTCAGACTTTCGATTAGTGGACGTTTTTAGATTAAATTTTGTGTGCGTAATAAGACGGTCAGTCAGCCAAGGGTCGTTTCCAGATGCCACCTCCACCGAAGCCGTGTTGGATACCTGTGTCGCCTTCGCTTCTTCGAGCTCTTCTTCTTTTTCTTTTTTCGTACCGGCGACAGGCTGTACGATGGAGACCTGCGCAAGACATTTTTGGCATTTTAAAGAAAATGATAAATATCGTCACAACACTGCGTCAACACGCCAGAAGCTGGCAAAGAATACGTGTGAATAGATAAGTTCTCGTATTTCTTTTTTTCCCCCACACACACCAACCTTCTCCTTCTCCGCTTTCGCTGTGACTTCTTCCTCTTCTTCTTTCCCTTCGATGTAGGTCGAGGGGACAGGTCGTTATGGAAAGACACACTGCAAACGAGGACAAACGATGGACAGAGTTCATCAGATCGAGACGTTTCGCTAACGTCTTTGTGTGTCTCAGCATGTGAGCCACCTTGACTGACTAACCATGTGATGGTGAACGAGCACAGGACCAGTTATTCAGGCAAATAAGCCTGAGCATCTCTGTATTGACGTGCAGCAGTTACAATATGCAATGATGCAGCTTTATGAAAGTGAGAGAAATTCAAAAGCAGGCTATGGACATTATCTGAAGTGTATTTGAAGCATGAAGGTGACAGAAAAAAATCTCTTAAAAGTCCTAGATGCATGTAGTGTGTGAACAACAGAAGATCTCTAGTCATCTTCAATCAATTATCAATCAGTTATTTCAAGTGCGTTGGGAAGAATAAGGAATTTGTTTCTGGTTAGTGAAATGGGAGTTAATCCAGGATTAGCTGAAGTTAATGCTCCTTTTAGGCTGCTTTCGTTCCAGTACAGTATAAAAGGACAGACGTAAACCTTGGTGTTTTTCACGCACGAACGTGGATGTTTTAATGTTCGATGCGGGGTGGGGATCTTGAAAAAGGGGGGGTAGTCATAGGGAGGCCAATGGTGGGTTCCTGCAGGGAGGCCTCATACAGGCACGTAGCCAAACACTGCTGAACTGGCTAATGCACGGCTTCCAGCAGAGCTGCAATGCAAACTTGTGTGTACTCTTGTGTTTGACTCGATGTATTTCGTCCGACAATATGACTTCCTTTCTGTGTTTAATATTGTCAATACTGAAGAGGGACGCTTGTTGACTTCCATGTGTATGGCCAGATCAGAGCTCACTTTCAGTGGGTAAAGGCCTTGAAAATGACCCCAGATTATTAAACTGGGTTTCCAGGTAAAGAGATATGTGAGGAGGGGACGTTAGCTGACATTTATTTGGCCAGCTGCGGTGATAATGAGGTAGGAAATGAGGATTATCATAAAGACCAGAGAGGGAGTGTGAAGGAAATTAAATTAGATGCCACAAATTAAGGAGGGAGTCATCAGACACTTGCAAGGACACAACAGAACCGGGAGATTAGTAAATGATGCTGATGTTAAACGAAGTGTTTCGTTGGTGGAGGAAAGATGTACTCACACGCCTGGTCGACTCCGTCGTTCAATAAGTCAAAGTGAGGTGTGCGGTTGTCAGATATGTGGAGGTCAGATGCAGTACTGCATAGGCCTCAGTTTCACTGTCACTTATGTTTTAGATTCCCTGCCCAGTAAGCCTCATTGGTGTTGCAGTGTAGGCCCCAAATACAGAGCTATGCAGGGCTCAGATATTCTGTAGTATTGATCTTAGAGTGCTGTGTAGGACTCAAATAAACTGATGCAAAAGTATCAGGTAGCCTGAAAAACACTAACAGGTCTCAGGTACAGACCTGTGTAGGCCTGGTTACAGTAGCTAGTAGGCCTACAAAACCATTACCACATTAAGTAGCAAACAGAATGAATTATTCAAGGATTCGACTTTAAGTTTAGCATGTAAACTGTATATTGAATAACTTCCAGGTTTATTGCTCCAGTTTCACACAGTTATCACTGTTTGGGAAATACCGTGGTAACTGCTAGAGGCCTTGAAAAGGTTTTACCAAGGAATTTTTGATGCTTGAAAAAGCAAAATGGTATTAATATTTAGTACATTATATAGTGCATTCACACATGAACTTTGTTAGTAATACTTAAAATGTTAGTACTTCATACATTTTCAGACACAAATAATGAAGTAGGTAAAATCCATCAAGCAATTTGTAGATGAAATGAAAGAGGATTTAGATTAAAGAGTCTGGTTGGAGAAAAGGCAATTCGCAAGCAGTTTTATTTTTCTTTTTTGCTTGATCAAAAAGGACTTTATCTCCCTTAATCTTCTGAATCTCACCAGCTATCAGAGCCAATGTGTTCCTACCTCACCTTCATGCAGCCTTTATAGTGCCTGGCAAACAGTGGAAGAGTAATTTTCTGCACCTGAAGCAAAGTCCTACTTTGGGAATTTCCTGTGGTTATGTCAAAGCTCGTTTAACAAAGTGCAAATCACAGAAAGCGTATGCATTTTCAAGCCAGGCATTATGCTCCATTGAACCTGTCAAAAAAAAAAAATTGAAGGTTGTTTTGAGGGGGTGAGGGTGAACCAAATCAAACATGACAAACATGAGACGTGAGGCAGATAGCTCAAGGGTGCCAATGTGGCCTCCAGGGTTATGGGTTTATTCCCTGCTCTGGTGGTGGGTGTCAGCATGAAGTTCCTCTGGGAACTTCAGCTTCCCCTCACAAGATATCTGGTTCTTCTGGATTAGTGTCTCTACAATTGGCCTTAATGTGTGATTAACATGTTTCTGACAAGCATCCTGTCCAGTATGTGTCATGCGCCCTATTCAGGGCTTGCTGAGATCGTCGCCAGACGTATTACTAAACTTTAATAGATAATCAGTAGTAGTTTGCTATGGTACTTTTGTGGTTCAGCTGCCTTCATTTAGAACAACTTCTACCTTTCTTGGTTTTAAGCCCATGTTAATGAAATGGCTGCCAAATGCCAAACAAGCATCTACACGTCACCTGGCATTCCAAACCTGTACGCAAAGTGTGTTACTGATGAGAACCTGTGGGAGGATTGAGTGCAAAAGGGCTGCACCACAAAGCACAGAATCGGACACCAAGAGAAAATCTAACGTGACAGAAAAAGATTAGATCACCCCTACAAGCAGACCAGAGGACCCTTCTTACATTCGGGCCCCCCTTGATCACTGGGGCTTTTATCAATAAATGGTTATCTTTTAAATGATGTTTTCATGGTTGAGGTGATGTTTCCATGCCTCATCATTTTACATCCCCTGACACCCGTTTCCATTTCAGGGCATGTTTAATTCTGAGCAAAATGCTGTTCATAATTTCCAGTTCTGTAGAATCCTATTTATCACCTTGATTGCTTGCTGCTACCGGATCAATGTGGGGAACGGGCTAATCATCGAATGCTTGGAATTATGGGAATGTTTTTCGTAATATCGCCGCTGTAGGACAGGTTGTACTACCATGGACTACTTGTATTACCTAAACTGGAGGAGATAAAAAAAAAATAATAATAAAAATAACCAGAAGGAGCCCCTCACCAGATTCCCTGGAAGAAAAATTAAATCTGCAGTTCCCATGACGAGAAAGGCTAACATAGCTTTGTTGTTGTTGTGGCATGTACTGACCTTCACAGAGCTGTTTGTGTGAGCATTATGTCATATCATTTTGTGTCTATTACACTAAGCTTAATGCTGCAGTGGGAGTTTAATATGATAGTTGTACTGGTTGCTGGATTGGCTTGTATGTCACAGTATGGAGTTTACATGCAGAAGTAAGTTCTCCTTTGATTGGAGCCATCAGGTCAAATATCATGGTGAGTAGACATGAGGATTTGTTGCCTGAAGGTTGCTGAATCAGCTCCCAGTGCAGAGCTTTCTTAGGTAACAAACATGAAATATCTTCGAATGTGGCAAAGCACAGCGTGTGTGAAAGCTGATTTCTGAACACTAGGAGAAGGATTTAGCTGAACACATGCAGAACCAAGGAAGAAGTGAAATCCACTCATACCATGGAGGTGTGAGGATGCAGTGCTGGCCACTGAGAAAGCATGGCACGCGTCACCTCAATTTCCCTCCGATTACTGAAACCATGGGAAAAATCAGTTGGGTGACACTCCTGGAAAGTTGAGTCTGGATGATTTCTGTCTTCGGCTTGATGTTGGATTTGCTACTTGGCTCACAGATATCTCACCATAGTTGTTTCTGAAGACTAGGGGATATGCTTCTCGATAGACTTTCTGAAATATTGTGTCCAGTGTTACGATTTTCAGCAGCCAGAATCGGACGTGGCATGTTGATAACCACTTTTTATACACGTTCATTACACAGGGCTGCATCCTTGTTTTTTTCACACTCTGAAATGAAAATTGATCTGTATTGCTTGAAGGGGGGAAGCCTTGTCTTTGCAATTGGATGAAGCCTTTTCAGTGTAATTAATGATGACAGTGCAAGGCTCAGATGGGAACATCTGAAGAGCATTGAGGCTGACTTGAGGCAAAGCGCTTGCCCTCTCTGCCATTGGGAAGGCTTTGTGTCTCATTAATGCCACTCCCTCTTTGGCCATGCCCATCTGCTTTTGCACTGCAGAGGGGGAAGAAAGTGTGTCGCTTTTAAAATCATGAGGGGAGAGGATATTTTTCTCGGCTGCAATTTTAAGATGTCTGAACCTGAGGTGGAAGACAAGGTTAAAAATGACATGGGTCTGACATCTGGATGTTTCCTGGAATTGGCTCATCTTAGGATGACATCTCTGCTGGTGTTGGGAGGGGAGCACGTTCTGTCTCGTTTTGTGCCTGGTAGCTTGCTTCACTGGCATAGCTGGGCATGCTATGATTTTTTGACAGCTGACCCATTTCCTGTTTTTATCTGTTACAGTTAATGTTGTGTTGACTTCCTGCCCCAGATCATGCATTTCCCAATGCTTGTGTCACATGGCTCCATTCACCCCTTTGTATGGAGTGCCTCTCACTGGTATTTAATTTATTGATGATGTATTCTCATTCTATATATATGGGCATTTATGCCCTTTTTTCAAGTTATTACAAAAAAGAAAAAATGTATTATTTGAAGGCTAGTAGAGGGATTAATTTCAAAGAACTGTAAATACCCCTTTCACTCTTTTGGTGACTTGTGAAGGATTTGCTTAATCCACCATTTGTAACGTTATGTTGACTCAGGAAACCTGTAATTAAGTGCTTGCAGATGCAATTTAGAATACTTCTAAGGCAAATATGTGTCAAAACCTTATTAGCGTGACACTAATGTTCCTGTGTACAACTGCCGTGAAATACCGAGGAACATAAAATTGTGGAGCATTTGGCTGGTGTTGCTAGCTGGCGGTTCTATAAAATGCTGTCGGCACCCCTGCACATTAGCGCATTGACTGTGATGCCTTTGTGTCACGACCTGTTCTGGCCATGGTTCTCCGTGCTCAGCACGTTGACCTTCAGATTGACGTGTCGGCAAACGAGTCTAATGGCCACCATTACTTTAGCTGTCGGCTGTTGACGCGTGGTCAAGGGAATTAATGGCCGTTCCTTTGTTGTCACCTTGGCGACGGGCAGATGCAGGCATTGAATTTTGGTCGTTTCAGTATTTGCAGTGGCATCAAACAAAGCAGGTAAACGTTCGCACACAGAAATCAAATGTCATCAACGGCTCAGGCATGGCGATATTCTGCTGCTGCTTAGAAAAACCTTTAAAAGACGAGTCTTTTGTTGAATGCACTGAGCCGGGATTCTCTCATAGCTTTGTGCTGCCTTTGATGATATCAGAAATCAACACTATTTGAGATCTGTCACCACCATTTTTATTGCAGACATTTAAAAACAGGTGCCTGAACATTTTTCACAAAGGGGAAGCAATCCAGCACTGTGAATGTAATGCCGTGAAACATGCTTATGTTTATGTCGTGTTCAGCCTGATAGTGGTCTCGTGGCTCCGTTCCAATGCACCACGCTTGTCTAGCAATCCTGCCAATCTGACGGAGGATAACCCTGCGCATTCTACTAGAAACGGACATGCAGCTCGTGGATAAACATCAAGTGGCGGGAAGCCTTGATGGCTGTGGCATGCCAGGCCTTTGTGGGTGAGGGAATAATGAATCGGAGCTGCCGCCTGTGAAAGGGCAGCTTGACGACGGGGGCGAGGGGGCATCGAGGTACGGCAGGTTACGCTTACCTGCGTGCCTGTCGGTGGCCCCTGTGTTTGTCCTCCCTGGCTTTGATGCATCCATTCTTCTCTCTGGCCTCGACCACTGGCCTTGCATTCTTCTCTTCGGCTTTGTCTGCCTGGCAGATTGATGGTTCAGGGCTGAAGGGAGATAAAATAGCCATTTATTCACCTGCCGGGCCAAAATAGCCCCCACAATGCATCTCTCCTCTCGCCGATTTAAAAAATAGACCCTCTGTGTAGAGGTATATCTCAGAACAGCAAAACCCTACAGACATTTTCTGCAAAGAGAGGAAGCTACCCTGGGTATTGTTGCCGTACTGCAAGATTGTAATCGTGGAACAAAAAAATTTGACTCCAGTTAGCCAGGGTGCTGAGTACAGAGAAATAACGGCAGAGTACAAGTCGTATGGAATCCCTACGGGCACCTAGAGGTACAATTATCAATCTTGGCTAGCAGCTGCATAATAACAAGGTGGAACAAGTAACCGTGCGTCATCCGCATCCCTGAGAGTATGACATGAGGGAAATCACAGAGGATGTACGACAAGTCCAAGATAGGAATCTGTGTATTTATTAGAAAAACATAAACTGGAAGATAGCTGTACAGCTCTGTTAATTGGATATAGCTACAAATGCTAGCTTTAGCATTAATTTGCCTAAGTAAAAAAAAATAATTAAAAATGCTATAAAATGACAGCCCCATGGAACATTTTCTGTGGAAACCAGTCACTTTTGTATAATTTAAGGTGGTATTCATGATGCTTGAGGACAAGTTTAGAGTTCATATCTGTAGATCCCTTGAAAAATGTGCCGAAACAGAATTATCCGTAAATACTCTGCCTCATAAATAGTTTAAATTTTAAGTTACCTTATACTAGCCATTTTTCAAGCCAAACGTTTACCTTTTTTACTTATAAAACCATGAAACTGTTAAATGATGTCATGCTAGCTTTACTGCAGCAATTAACTGTTGAGAGCTCAACATTTTTAATACAGTAATACAAGACTTTGACTGGTGCAATATCGATGCACTTTCATCAAAATTCATTTGCTTGCTTCGAGGCAGGAAATAGCTCCACACGCCTCAGAAACAGTTCTTTACCCACAATCCCTTGCAGGGTGCCATAAATCTGGAGGTCAAATATAGCAGCCATTGAAATGAGCTGTCAATTGAAAAGCATCTATTTACATGGCTGAGTTCCTCTGACATTTCCAGAATTATTTTTGCATCTCTGGGTTGTCAGATATATCATCATAGTTTGGCAAGGGCAGCCCAAGTACTCAGGGGGAACAGAGGCTGGCTGGATGATGAAGACTTCTCCCTGAGAAAGATCAGAGCGGCACAGGGAACAGACGCAACCTTATAATCAGTTTATATACATATAGTTATCCTAGAGTGGCAGTATGTGTATATTTTTATATACATCCATGTAAATTTTATCTCTGAAATATTCTTACCAATGCACTGTAGGTGAATCATAATGGTGTATTTTCTTAACATCTCTAAACATCAGAACTCATGCCAAATAGCAAATATGGGTATTTTAGCTGTCATTTACTAAAAATGAATGGTAGTTTTTTATTTTATTATTGGAACGATGTCTTGCCGGGTACAGTGATAAATATTTTTAAACTAAAATAATCTCATAATTTTGTTATATATACAGTACATCCACACTGTTGTCTTATGATTCAGCTGGTTCAACCATGAACCCAGTGTAAGGGCAAAGGGTCATGGAATAAACAGTGCCCAAGAGCACCATGGGAGAAAGAGCTCATTAGCTATATCTGACACATATACGTTGTCATGCTATGATGCTTTAGCTTGCTGACTATGTATACATTACTGGAGATGTATCTCATAATGCAATCCCATAATCAGTCGTGAGTTTGGCTGAGAATCTGAGAGATCTGTTTACGTAACAATGTCAGTATTATGTCCCAGACTGCTGCTGTAATCCCCATCTGGAAAATTACCTGTGTCAGTAGTATTCTTTCAGTAGCAGATAGAATTTCATGCACACAATATAAAAACATTTATGTGGAACTCGTGCTAGTGCTTTTTCACGCTGTTATTTTTTATACCTGTCTTATAATCAGACCCATAGAGCTGAGTGTAGCACAGATGTTTTGCTGACTATGGGATCAAACTACTGAATAGAGAGACCAACTAAAGCAGCACTAACTAATTTGAAATGCCTTTCGTAGGAGTGCCTTTAATTAGTTTTCGTCTTGTATCTGTCATACAGGAAGACCGGCTGTTAATGGTGCTTGAATCCTGTTCTCTAATTTTTCCAGTACAATATAGTCAGCATCATTTTCTCATCATTTTCTTTTGGCTGCTCCCGTCAGGCGTCGCCTCAACTGTCTCCATCTCCTCCTGTCCTCCGCATCCCGCTCTGTCACACCAACCACCTGCATGTCCTCTCTCACCACATC
>JAACJT020000034.1:22899717-22931620 GCA_009936485.2 Gymnarchus niloticus
TTCTTCTAAGCTCCTATCTCTGGGGTAAAATGCAGTTTATTTTGGGTGATCATGGTCCTCTAAGGATATGGAACGCAACAGGGTTTGAAGCATTGATCTCCCATACTTACTGCTGACTGATAAAACCAATAGTGATGTCTGTGCCTGGTCACTTCACCATGTCTCAAACTAAAGTGGTCCAGAAGTGTGCCCCTAGGGGACAGTTTGAGCATCGCAGGCCAGCCCTCTGTTCTTTGCAGGTTCAGTGAAGATATCTCTTGAAGTTACAGTCCATCCCTGCTTCATCGCACTGTCAACCTTTGTCCCACCACACTTCACTCACTTTAGGCCACACATTCATAATGCTCATCAAAATTCCATTCACACTACGTTCCATTTAGGTCCAACTGACGCAAAAAAAAGGGCCTTAATGACTCAGTTTAACATCACTGTTATATTGGTTATCACAGATCAGACCAGCTCAGGTTTAAAAATGCTGGATAATCGGTGCCATTTAAATACCCCAAATCTGCTAAAATGAGCATGGTTTAAAAAGAGAGAAAAAAAATCTCTCAAACCCGAGTCATTGCCAGAACAACAGTGAAACGAAAGTTTCTTTTTTAAAGTCAAACTGGATGTTGAGTAGCAGGCATGAGAAGTGTCAGCGTTTCTGCTTGGAGATGGGAGCTTGAACGATTGCGTAAGGTTTTCTCGCTGGACTACTTTGTGTTTCGAAAACCTCAGGTGGTTAGGCCTCTTTTATGGAACCGTTGGCTGTTGATGCTCTGAGTGACATTACTGGCTCTGCTTTTGACGGCAGAGAGTCCCTTCAAGTCCGCCATCGCCGTGGCAGCCCGCCAACCTCACCGCTCCGTGGGCGTCACACTGAGGTGCCTGGCACTGATGTCGCCGTTCCCTGCCTCTCTGAGGTGCATGCCTGTAAATTTAGGCTGGGCCGCCCCCCGGGCTCTGTCCTCAGCGGGAAATACATAGCGGCTAGGGGGCAGTGGGGGGCTAGTCTGTCAACCCACAGGATGCTTGTGGGAAAGATTTAAAGGAAATGAGGAAGCTGGAGAAACTGTTTGTTGTATCCAAAACCAATCAGAGGACTCAGTTCTCTTGGCTGGGTCTCGTACTCTCAGTTCTCATGGGCTGAGTGGAGCTCACTGTCAGCCCCACTGCAATGATCTACCTCTTCCTTTTCTAGGTTCCCCATGCCCTGGGTCCCCCAGTGCAGCAGTCCTATTACAACCCTACCTGCTGAGAGCTTCCTCTTGTTGTCATGGCTACATCTCAGGGTCATGCTCTATGTCTGGTGGAGCCACACCTGCAGTATGTCAAACCATATTAAGAGAAAACAACAAGTTTTATCCAAACTAATTATTCAATTTACATGAAGTCCTCCATAGGGCACTATATACTGTCATGACCTCTTTATGATACTGTATATTAATTTGGAAGGAAAACAGGAGCATGCGATGTGGGGAGGAGGAGATAAAAATAGGGGGGTCTATTTAGGGACAGGAGACGAGAACATTAGAGCTGACTTGACACAGACCACAGGTCTACCAAAGTTCACTACAACATGTTTTCAAGAGTATGTCTTTATGAAATTAATATCCCCCCCCCATAGTCCTGTATGGAATAAGTGGCAGGATGGATGGATGGATGGATGGATGGGTTAATATCCCTGGTTTATTGATAAAGGGCAACAGTTGAGGCATTTGCAGGGTCAATGCAGACATTCTAAACACATAAATAAGCAATAGGTAGGGTAAATCAAACGACGTTCATAAATGCATTCATAAATAATAACAACGTCCTTCCTACCTACAAGGTTTGTTCTCCTACTGACCTCTGTCTTTTCTCAGACTGTGAAAAACCACCTGCTGAATGCTAGGGGGTTACATAACGTCTGTCTCTTCGTTTTTCATATCTGACCACCCACCACTCAGATCAGCTGTAGCTTAGCACCAGGCAGCAGAGAGAGGTTCTTCAACAGAAAAGGTATATTTTAAGGCATTTCAGGGCTATGCAGTTAGAATTAGATCAACTAAACCTAGGACTTGAAGGCTGAATCTGTCGAAGCGAGAAGTGGGTGATTGGCAAGCCAGTTAATTACAGGAAAGTTTATTTTTATCACTAGCTGCCAGAAAATAATGTGCACTTATTTTCCCAGCCAATCCTGTACCGGAGGTAACTCATCCACCAATCAAAGTCTCTCACCTGATACCTGAAACAGCTAATGAACAACCAGGGCTGTTTTTTTTCTGAAAGGAAGAAAACCTACAAAAGTCAACAACATCATAAGCATAATCTTTGAACTCTTTCTTCTTGCCTTTATTTTTTCTACTTTTAATGGTGCTAAAAAAAAAAAAAAAAATTGATTTCCTTTTGCGTTGCAAAGCCACAGAGATAATCGAGAGATACGAGTGTGAAACGACCCCCACCCCCAGTGTCACGTTCTAATTGCTGGGGAGTTTTTCTTCAGCAGTGGAGGGTGCGGGATTCTCCATTGTTTTGTTCTTATCCTGCATTAGTTTTTTTTTTTCTAATTTAAAAACAGAAGATAAAGCTGGGGGGGGGAATTCCGATCTGTCAAGCAAGTGGATCAAATAATTTATTTAGTGATTAAAATTTAGTGACCCTTTTTTTTTTTTTTTTTTTCTTAATGCTGATTAATGTTACCAGTGGCAATATTGTAAAAAAAAAAAAAACATGTTTGCCTGAGATCTGAAAAATAGCAACATGCCTCAGTGAGGGATAAACAAAGAATCTCAAAAAGATTAAACCACAGCATCTGTCAGCCTGAGATGCAGATCTCAGACCCTAATAAGGACAACTCACCCTGGATTATACTGACCTCCTTTATGAAGTAGTTATTTAACCCCCATGTAAACTTGAAACCACATCAAGCAGGCAAAAGGTGTTTCTCTGCATTAAAGCCACCGATGTGCAGTATCTGTGTTTATGAGTTATGGTCACCTGAGAAAAATAAGCACATACATAGAAGAAAGGGCATCAGATGGCAGCATTATGAATGATGTCGGTCCCCTTGATAGCAATGTTTGAGGTGTTGGATTTTCCCTGACGTCACTGCCATGCATCAAATGTGACTTCAGGAGCAGCCATGACTGCACCAGCTGTGAGCAGGTCATAAAGCTGATAAACCGATGTCTTCTCTAGCCTCAGCAGTCATCCCAGCTAAAATCAGGACAACCAGCCATTTTCTGTCCGTGGTGCTGACAGGGAATTACAAGATGTAGAGGGAGTTTCCATTGTGCTGTTTGACTGTGGGGATATGATGTCTGTTCTCAGTGCTGAGTGAGTCATGGAGAAATGGAGCAGTGCTGAAGCCACCGTCTCTGTCCTTGGTGCTGAAACAGAGTAGGGAAGACTACTCATGACTCTTCAGCCACTGTCTCTGTCCGTGGTTCTGAAAACAGAGTAGGGAAGACTACTCATGACTCTTCAGCCACTGTCTCTGTCCGTGGTTCTGAAAACAGAGTAGGGAAGACTAGTCATGACTCTGTAGCCACTGTCTCTGTCTGTGGTGCTGAAACAGAGTAGGGAAGACTAGTCATGACTCTCTCATCCTTTATTGTCCTTGTTCTTGGTGTTAAAACTCCAAGAGCAGTACAGCTGTCATCCCTTCATATTTCCATGTTCCCAGATTCCCTCAGTGCTATCTAAGCACAGCAACAAATTAGCAGTTTGTCATAACAGCGCTCTGGCTTTTCATATTTCAAAATAAAGAGTGCAGAGACACATTGATGTTATGTGAATGGGTCATGTTTAAACATGAGTACAAAACACTGAACTTTGAAGCTGTAATGGTATGAGGGCTTCAATGCCATGTTCCTGAAGGTGGAAAGGGGAAAAAGTGAAAAGGGCAAATGGTCCATTCACTGTGACTTCAAACAGAATGTGGAATGCATGTCTTAGACAGAGAAGATATTGCTATAAACGGCAGCACCCATGTCATCTCTGCCAAGCGCTTCAATGTAAACTGATAAAATACTCTGAAAAAGATTCCAATTTGTACGATTTTTAGAGTTGTGGGACAGGGTATATTTCTTTATTTCATATTTTATCAAAAATCTGAGCATGATAAAAGTGCCCTTTAATATTGCAAATACTTAGAAATATGCCCATAATGTATGCCCTTTTGTGTATGTTTTTATTTTAATACAACAGTAGCGAGACAGATGTTTCCATGTGTAGAATCATAATGTATTTTTTGGCCCATGGCGCACAAAGTTAATATCTTGTAAGGAACAGTGTTGTTGCACTTCAGACAAAAAACGTAAAGATGGCTGCAAACATTATGGGATATCTGAGGCAAGCAATGTTTACGGCAAGCAATGGGCCAAACTCCAAGGGTAATCTGGAGTACACATTGTATTTAATCTTATAAAGATACCCATTTTCTTTGTGTGAGTCTTCAGTATGCACTCAAAAATTCTGCCAAGGCATGAAGTTGTTTTTTTTGTTTTGTTCAAACTCATGTAATGTCATCACCATGTCCTCTCTGTTCATATTGAAAGTGTGTGGGGAAAATAAGAATAATTTACTGAATAGCTGAGGGGAGGTTCAGGAGGTGGCATTCAGGAGGTGATGGTTGGGTAAATCAAGCTGGGACCTCAGTATCCAGCCCAGGAAGCTCAAAGATCATGATGGACTACAAACCCAAAGTTTATATTACACTCACTCAGCTTTCAGCAGTGAATCCCTTAGTCATTTCACCATCTGTGCTAGAATTAAATTGCCTTGCTTATAGAAATGTGTGTGTTTTATTTATTCATTTAGTCTATGCCAGCCATTATAAGGCATAAATCAGCCAATGTTTATTTACTGCTGATTTTATTGTGACATAAAGTCACAGAATAGTCTTTTTCAAGTAAAACATTTGTGTAGTGCTGCACGAAATTTAAAATAATTCTAAAGTTTGTATTTATATAAAAGCATTGTTCTGTTCCACTTGATATTATAAAAAAAATGGTTATGGCAAAAATGACTTAAATTGAATAATTTGTAATTAACAAATAACTCCCAAACCAAGAGCAATTGTTTTAGCAAATTGTACTTTTCTGGTTAAACTAATTAAATCTTAAGATGACATATTTTTAGTATGCTGTAAAAATACTTTCAATATCATTTCTCTGAAAATGTTATGCTACGTTGTAACTACTTATTGATATTTTTTGTGTAATTTTTGCACAACAGGAAAAAGTCACATTATTTTCAAGGGTCTGCATTTCAGCAAGCCCAAGGCAACAAAAATCTTGAAAAGAAAACAGGCAACAATTATTGACTGCGTTGAATTTAAACAGTATCTTTCGACTACCTTGTCAATTGCCATTACCTCTCAGGCTTAAGAAAATTATTTGGGATCCAAATTGGTGCCATCAGAAAAAAATAAAAATAAAAAATTGCCACACATTTGGTTTAAATAACTTGGGGTATCACTTCCCATTGAATCCTGAGACAGAAAAAAAAAAAAAAATAGATCCTTCCTGGGCTTTTGTGTCATTCCACAACATAAACAATGGCTTTCCAAAGCCAATTGTTCCACATAAATTAAAGGTGCCTCATTGTCTCTTCCTATTCAGCAAGGCATCCATTCTCCGGCAGCTAAACACTGAAGTGATTCGCTGATTCCCAATCTGGCACCCTTAGCTGAGTCACACAACAATTAAGGTGGAGTTTCAATCATTTAACAAACGTGTCAGCATGCCGGGACTCTGAAGGTCGTGCGGCTTGGCCCATGTGCTGAACGTCATTCTGACCCAGTGGCAGTGTGGTAAGTAAAGATGACATGGCACCCTCATGTCATAATGGGTGCTGTGGGGTGGAAAATACAGCAATGGTAGCAGAGGGGAGTGGCTGTACCAGAGTCTGGTTCCTATTTATAGCGAAGATGCTAATTAAATCGTGACTGGTTTGTTTTCCTCAACTTCTAACCAAGCACAACTTTAATTTTCAAAGCAGCATGAGGCTGCACCCACGTAAGTCCGGCTTTGAATAACACTGGGCCGTTACGCGAAGAACTACAGGAAGGGAGTTACCTACTGTTGTCTCAGATGCCTGCAGCTCTGGTCCACTCTGATCTGTGATAGATGAAAGCATGCACAGAATGAATTCACATCGTTTTAGCAGCTTTAAATTAATGAGCATAACGTGAGCCTGCTGTCCGTTGGTTGAGCAATAATTAATTCAGGTTCTATATAGTGCCTTTTAGAGTAGCGCTGTTCTGATGCACTTTACAGCACACTGTTCTGTATACAGAACACTAATACGTTACCTGACGACATTACGGGGCCAGTCGGGGCCCCCTGAAGGAAAGTGAGCTTTATAGCGAAAAGAGGGGTGGATTTCCTATAGTGTTTCTGCAGGCACAGGAATCACAGCCGCAGAGAGATCTCCAAGGAAAGACTAATTTGTTATAATTACATACCCAGTTATAATAAAAATAATTAGAGCGGATGCATGTCTATTGTGGAGAAAAAAATTCTCCTCGGGGATAGATCTGTTTCAGCACTGGAGACGCTGGTTCAGGCAGTCATGCGAGGGCATTGACTCAACGTCAATGCCCCAGAGGCTCCCAGTAGCTCCACGTTCGCGTCTGTCAAAAACAGCATGAGGGAGTCATGTTTCAACACCCCCCTCCCCCCACCCCCTTTCCCAATGAGCGGTGAGTGCTAGGGGAGAAAAAAGAAAGCGATGACATTCAAAGTCTGTCACGAACCATTAAAAATGTGTGGAGAAGATGGAATCTATTACCTCACCTTCCAAGACTGCAGTGGTGGCACAATTCTCCAAAAAAAGGAGGACAGCTTGGCTGACACCAGGGAGGTAGAACAATCACATCCATTTTCCACATCTCCTGCTATAGGCTTATGGAGTCAGTGCTCAATAGATAGTACAAACATGAGAGACAACAAATAGGGGGGAAATAATCTTCCTTTCATCACCTCAAGCCAGCAGTCTTCCCCAGTCAAACTGCACAGATCCAGAATGTTCCGAGCTCTCTATCCCTCTGGTCCAGAGACTCGGGCAGTTTGAGGAACCTCTTTCTCACGCTCCATCTTCTCCATATTCACTCTCTCCATTCAGTGGGATTGCAGCTGGATAGTCAGCGAGGTTTTCCTGATTATGTGCCTTAGGTAGCTCTCTTACAGGCACGGCAGTCATTTGAGCTCCAGAGAGCAGTAGATACGTCACCTCCATGTCCTGTGCTCACCCTGCACTCCGCTCTGGTCTGAAATCACCACAGCCGCTTGTAATTACTATATATAATTACACAAGAGAGGCACATGCAAGAGCTTCACAGTGACACCTGTGTAAGGCTTACTGTGTGCAGGAAGATGAACGGAGTCAAATGACAAAGGAACGGGAGCAAGGAGTATGGCCTTTACTTCAGACAGAGGTGGATCTGGGTGTGCAGTGTTTACAGCTGAGGTCAGAAATACATTGATTCATCCATCATCCATCCATCCATTCATCCATCAATCATCCATCAATCACCCATCCATCATCCATCCATCCATCCATCCATCCTTCCAACTGCTTATCCTTGTCAAGGTCAAGGGAGAAAGAGGTAGGTTTCCTTCATCTTTTATCAACCTGTGATAGCAAACATGCTGATATTTTGCAACTTAATTACCTAAAATATCTCATATGATCAAATTTATTTAGGAGTTGGTCAATTTTGCATTTTGGATTTTATTAACCATGTTTTCTATCTAGTGTCATACTTGAGGCTCTACAGGGTTCTACGTCTTTAAAGATGACTTGCATAAATTTAAGAAATATCATGCAATTTTCCAGACTGAAGGGAAATTGGGAGCTATATGTTTGTGAAATTTTATGTGGCGCAAGAAGATAAATTAAATCTTTGGAGTTTTATGATCATGAGTGAATGTCTGAGGGGTTTACATCAAAACGAAAACCGTTTCTTTTCACAAAGAATGGGGGGTTAGCATTAGAGATTTTTTGTCATATAGGAGACAGTAATCTTCAGATTCAGTGAATTACATTTACAGCACCTTGGAAAAAGTATTCAGCTACAAATATCTTTGTCACATATTATTGTTTCAGATTCTGACATTGAAATGGATTTGATTAGGAGTTTTGCTTTGGTCTGTCAAATCAAAAGAAAAATGTCTTCAACAACTGAGCTTAACTTCCAAGGATTTATTAAAAATGTACCAAGGTTTTGTTGATGATATTATTCGTACCTCCTGTTTATGAAGTATCTGCATTAAGCAGATACTTTTGCCTAAGGTGGCTTACATTGAGGCTGATACATCACAGAGTGTGCGGAGCTGCTTTGTGGTTAAGAGCCTTGCTCAAGGGCCCAATAGTGTTACAATGTTTTTTTGTTTGCCTGGCTATGAGACTTGAGCCAACAACCTTCCACTTAAGGGTATAGAACCCAATGAACAGAGCCACACACCACCCTCTTAAATGCCTTTATGAAGACATATATCGCTCCATGTGTTCTCATCTCTCTGGTAGATACTTTCTTAAAGCTCCTTAATGAAGACAATCAGAAATTCTGAGCAAGTCGGAGATGTGGTTGTAAAAAGGTTCTGGGAGAGTGAAGCAGACATGTCAAAGTCTTCAAGGGATTCCAAGTAAACATGGCTTAGAAAGTACCTCACAATTATGGTGGGAGGTGTGAGGTTTGCAAAGCCAGAAGTCAACACTAATGAACACTGCACTCCAGCCAGGCCACAGCTGGTCCACCATTGGCCTTGGCAGTGGTGACACCACGCAAATATTAGCGGTCTCATCAGAGCTGATGTGGAGATGAATGCCACATAGTCCTGGATGAAAAGCTGCTGATTGAGCTACAGGACTCGTCTAGACGAGAAACGACAACAAGCCAAAGCCCACATGAACATGCGTTTACTGCCCAGTAGTCAGAGTTATAATCCCCCTCTGTAATCCCTCTGAAGATCCACAAATTTGCTGCCCATCATCATGTGTCTGCTTCCTTGACATAACATGACAGACACTTGGAAGTAGGAAAAGATAATACTAATGACCTATCCAATGGGCTCCTGGCTGTGATAACAACTAATGGTCATTCAAAATGTAGCCTTATTCCTTCTTTCCTATTTAGTGTTACCTAGAGACTATCATTGTAACCTCATACCATAAAACTCCAAGGTTGTGGGCTTTGATTATTGCTCAGGTGCTGTATATGTAGTTTACAGGATTCTCACACGTATTCATACATTTAGGTGACTAATATTTTTGTCTTTTGTCTGTCTTGTCTGTGATGGACTAGGACCTGAAGCTTCAAGCTTTAATCCTTTGTCCTTAAATACCAAGCTACTTCCTGACCCGAAAATAACAGCTGGCTTCCAACAGCTTCATTAAATGTACCTATTTGATTACAACATTTTTATTCTTAATTAAGTTCAATCAAATAAAACTAAATTTTAGGGCATTATTTACGTTTTAAGATCAAACTTCAATCATGCTTAAAAGGGTAATTAATAGAATGTATCAACCTAATTTGCAAAATAGTTTAATATTATTCTGTGAAATATATCACTATGCCAGGAACAATTAGACACAGAAGTAATCATTTTAAATGTGCCATTAACAACCAGAATTTATAAAGTAATTGTGATTGTGACATTATATACAGTATGTCTTGCAATATTGAAGTGGATACTGAGAAAAAAGTTTCCAGTTTTTATTTAGACCTCAGTACTTGTTGGTTACGTATCTACAATATACTTAAATATGACATCATCACATATTTAGATATGACATCAGCATTAAGTCTGGTTTCATCTGACAGGCTCCCTATGTCTTGGACAAAAAGAGGAGCTGAGCTGGAAACTCATCACTAACTGGTGCTGAGTTGAATCAGATGCAGGGGAAGATGCCACACAGGCCTGGTGCACCCAAACATATTGTGAGGGTCCACTGGGAGCATTTGGCAGAGGCCCCTGTCCAGGCCATCTTCAACTCACACCTCCAGAAGAACTTCTATCGCATTACGAGAGAGCCTGGGGACACTGAGACCAACAGGTCCATATTTTGTGCCTCCATTGCTGAGGTGGCCGCACAAAGCTGTGGCTGTCACGGGGGCAACTCCGGAACCAAATGGTGGACACTAGCGACTAAGTGATCCGTCATGCTGAAGAAAGAATTCTACAAAGCTTGGGTCACTTGTGGGACTCCAGAGGTAGCTGACAGGTACTGGCAGGCCAAGCAGAGTGCAGCTTTTACAGTTGCAGAAGCAAAAACCCGGTGTGGGAGGAGTTTGGTGAGATCATAGAACCTGGCTTTCAGTCAGCCTTGGAGAGATTCTGGCAAAAGGTCAGACGACTCAGGAGGGGGAAGCAGTGCTTTACCCATACTGTTTACAGCAGGGATGGAATGCTGTTGACCACAACTGAGTATATTGTCAGGTGGTGGAAGGAATACTTTGAGGATCTCCTGAATCCCACTGACACATCTTCCTGGGACGTAGTAGATTCTGGGGTTTCTCGGGCCCAGCCATCCACAAGAAGACCCCGGGGCAGGCCCAGGACACACTGGAGAGATTATGTCTTTTGGCTGACCTAGGGATGCCTCAGTATCCCCTCAGGGTAGCTGGAGCAGGTGAAAGGGGAGAGGGAGGTCTGGGCATCTCTGCTTAGACAGCTAGCCCCACTACAGAGAGCTGAATAAGCAGAGGAAGATGGATGGATGGATGGATGGATGGATGGATGGATGGATGGATGGATGGATGGATGGATGGATGGATGACCTGACGGGAGAGAATGAACATTTCTTCTGTATGATGTTTTGTTACACCAGCTTCAGTTCGGGTACAGTAACTGGCACATTTGATCTTCAAAGGCAGGTCACAAAGGGCCAGTGGATAGGTTAGCTCGCTGTCCCCCTCAAGTGGGAAAAACGCACTGGTGCATGTGTTAGTGGCAAACAGAAGTTTATTCCTGAAATACACCAGTGGTGAGTTTTCTCATCATGCCTATTCCATACATTGTGGGAAATTGCCTTCAACACCACAAATCCATCAGAATGAGTCCCTCGTATTTTCACGTGCTGCATGAGTACTTGCCCAATCTGCAGGATACAGAAGAATCAGAAATTGATCTGGGAAGGTATCCTGCAAGACAATGATATGGCATTTTTCTCTAGAACATTAAACTGCACTTTAGGGGAAAATGTAATTATATGGTTGTTATTAATTTCTGTTTCAGTCTAATCCGTGCAAACCATTTTTCTCATATACACCGCACTGCTGGATGATGCCACAAAAAAGATGGGGTTTTTTTACATTTTCCTAGTCCAGAAAGGTATTTGGGTTTTATTCATTCTTCAGTATAATGCAACTCGATGTAGCACATCTCCAAATGAATCGCAATTGGAAAAAAAATAATAATAGTAACAGGTACGATATTGCTTACGGTCAGTAAACAAAAAATTTCATCTGTCACCGTCACGTAAATACAGAAAATTACATGAAGCCACAATCGCCTCAGTATTGATTTCTTGGCATTTTGTTTTCTCAGCAGTGCCATATTATCATACTCGGCGGACACTTTGTTCTGTGGAGCTGGATGCATTCAAATCTCACTTAGGAGTCACTTAACGCTCATTAACATTCTTTACTAGGCTTACAGTATTCTTCTTAAACCTAGCTATAGATTTCAGACATTTCCAGTGGAATAGCGCGGTTTATTTGGGGGGCTGCCCTTCTGCTCGTTTAATCATTTCTCCCTCACAGCTAAAGAACTCTCAAGGGATGCTGAGGAGCTTCAGACACCATATCAAAAACAGTAGGAGCGGATTATCGCTGTGCAACAGAGTGTCCTCAAACGCCACAAGAGTGGCAGAGTCTCCGTCGCCTGGGAGATGCCGCGAGGACACAGCTGGATCGGCACAGATGTTGCCGCGGCTCTGTTCGGATGCTTCGTTGACCTTTATGAAGACCAGTCCTTCACTATCCCACAGCGTCTGTCAGGGCAGGAGTGTGAATTTTTATTAAATTCACGCCGACCTTATACGTACATACGAGCGCGTTACGTAAATCGCATTTCATTAACAAATCGAGTAAACTGTAAAAATTTAAATCACAGCCTACTGCATGTGCCTCATTTGCCCTTTAACAATTACGTTCACTTCGGTACAAACAAAAAACAAAATCTAAATCACGTTTTTTGCGGGCTTAATGTTATAAATCAAAGCTCACAGCGGATTGAGCACCGAGCCAGATGTAACGCGTTACTTATTACTTCTCACTTAAGAGGACTTCTGAGTACCGGGCTTCTCCCGTGTCACGTGACCACCAGGTGATGAGGGAGCCTTGGCGGGAATCACAATGACACGTGGGTAATGACACTGATGTTAACATAAGCCTTCACCCACACGGTTCTCAGATGGAAGGTTCTTAAACGAGGGCTTTTCCATACGAGGAACAGAAATGGAATGATTGTATGATCTTAATGCAATCATGTCCTTGAATAATTCAGTCGTAAGTAGTTTATAATCAATCTCTGATTTTGTAAAAGAAAGAGCAACTAATCTGAAAAAATAACTTCATGTTCAGTTCTGTTTTCTGCTCGTCACAATTCTTTGTGATGGCATATTTTCTGTTTACGTTTATGTAACAATATGTGGGTGTCACTAGTCATGGGACAAACGAGGCTTCATTACCAGTGGTGGGTGGGAGTATCCCGAACCACCCATAAAATGAGGCCTCAAAACCCATGATGGGTGGGAATACCCCAAACTACCAATCAAGGCTGTCTTTTTATTTTTTCACACCAGCTTTGATTGGTAGTTCAGGATGCTCCCCCCCGGTTTCGAAGCCTCATTTGTCCCATCGCAAGGCGTGACCATTCAGCTTTGTTCCTGAATATCCAAACGTGAACTCTCCTTTTGCAATTGTTCCAGTTCTTTTATTGAATTATTCAGGTCTTAATCCTGGCCCAACACTCCTCCTCCCTGGATACAGCCAGCTGTGTCACTAATTATTTATTCATTTTTACCCCTGACCTTCCCTCCAAACAGTCAGGTACACAATGACAAGACTGCAGATGATTGCTGGGGCCTACAAATGCCTCTCCTGTCATTCCTAATTCCCAAGCGCGGGGAGAAATAATAGAGGGTGACCCTGAAAGGTGTGAACTTGGTTTTCTTGAAGGACAAGCATGATGAGGAACGTTGTCCAATCATTGGTGAGTCAAGCTTGCCTGGGTCCTCAGTGTCTGATGCAGGGCTGACTATTTACATTTACAAATTTTGCTTTGACTCAGGAGGCACCAGCTATTGGATGCCTGTTTTCAACTTTCATTAGCTTTCAAGACCTTTGATTCAAAAGTGCCCAAATCCCACATGAGGGTAATTCTTGCTTTCTAAGATTCACAAAGCTTCCAACTCTCTCTAACACACCTTGTATTATCTAATATCCTACCTGACATTCTATATAGATGGACTTCTTAGCAGACAGCTTGATTTGCTAATACCAAGGAGCCACTAATGTATGTACATGAAAAACTGTCCCACACTAATCTTCCCTTTTCCTTTTATATATCATCATCACCTGATAATATTGAGTGTCAAGATGTAAAAATCACATTAACAGACCAGAGTGGCATGCTGGGAAGTACTGTTGAGTCACACCTCCATGGCTGAGGGTTTCAATCCCTCGGATGTTCTGTGTGAGTAGTTGGCCTATTTGGTGACTAAGTTGCCCGTAGAGACTGTATGTGCCCAGTGAAGGACTGGCATTATCTCCAGGGTGCACCCTGGCCTCGTGCCCTGTGCTGCCTGGCGTAAGATTCGGGTCCCCTCTTACTCTGATCAGGGTAAGTGAATAGAAAATGGGTGGATTACCAAAATAAATGGTCAGATTATGTCTGTTTGCAATGTCACTACATAATAAAAGTCTCCTGTTTCTTTTGCCCTAATTGATAATAAATATTCACACACTCTATATGGCTAGAAGTACGTGGACTCCTGCCTGTGCAGGATCTCATTCCAAAACCAAGGGTATAAATAGGACATTGGTCCTCACTTTGCTGCTAGAATAGTCTCTACTCTACTAGGAAGACTTTCCATTAGATGTTGGGATATTGTTGGTGGGATTTGCTGCCATTCAGCCATAACAGCAGTAGTACAGGTACTGGGTACTGATGTTAGGTGATCAGGTCCCTTTTTATCTGTGTTGCCTGCCACATCACAACTGAACTCTTGTTGCTTATAGAAGTTTCCACATCACGATCACTTCATTTGCGGATAACCAGGACAGAAACTAGACTGATTTGTTGGAAAGTTGGCATCCTATGATGGTACCTTGTTGAAAGTCACCAACCTTGCATGGTTGCGTGCTTAATTATACACCTGTGTCAGCAATTAGAATGGCTTAACTAGACAAGTCCATAAGTATATGAACACCCCAATTAACTGGTTATGTATATAGATACATAACCAGCAGATACTGACATTTACAATATTTAACATCCTGGGGTTTCAATGTAATATCATGTAATATTTTAACAGGGTTTTGCATTTGTTTGTTTCTTAGCTGGACCGTCAATCACACTGGAATTCCAAAAAGGCTCTTTATATTTGAGTCTCTCCAAAATGGCCACAACCTCTTGACAGGCTGTTTTTGATAACCTAAAGAACATGAGATTTCATCTGGATTGCACCGGCACTGTTAACACAGATGACTGAAAAAGGATTTCTAACCAACCTGGTCAGTTCCATCATAATGTGGAGCTTTTTGATGGTTTCTGTATTTGTGTTGTGTCCCATTTTTGTTCCACTTAAAAAAAGATTCAGCCACTAATTCAGGCTCGATGCATTGGATTCCTGTCATCTTTTTAAAATCTCACCATAATACTGTATATCATAATAGTTTATTCATTTGTACATTACATACAGACTGTATCCCAAAAGCATATTCAGATTCATTTCCAGAAAATGCCTACTAGAGTTAGTTACATAGACCACTGTGGACCACAGGTGGAGTGTGGCATTTCTCAGATTTAAATGTCATAACTACAGGTTTTTGGTGCTTCATCATGAGATTGCTGCGGCTATGCTCACTGAGGGGCAATTAATTATGGGTAAGGGAACAATCAGGAAATGTTCAGTTTTAACATGTATATTTGTACTAGTGAAGCGAAAAGCAAATGTTGTGGAAGAGTTTTTTAATAGTAGGAGAAAAAACCTGAATAAGGTTCCGTAAACAATTTATAAGCACCCAGAATATACACAACACTCTGCCAACTTGTTATGGTGGGATCAGAAATCATCGAAGTGCTAGAAGAGGATTCTACTCTAGGGTGACGAAAACTCACAAAGTACAGGCTAAATGTAAAATATTCAAGGAACTGAAAAAGGTATGAACTGAAATTGTGCTGAAAATCATCACGAACAATCATTGCTAACAACTTCAGGACACAGCTACCATTACCGTGTCCTCGTCGTACATTTCTGTATGCCGCATTGCACACTGAGATAACAGCTGATAATTAGGCAAGGAGGCAGAACAGATGAGCGAATTCATCGTAAATCTACAGGATTTACCATACGTTCACCGCCCTCAGTGCATGATGGGATGGTGGCAACAGATGAAGGTCATTTTAAAGATTTTACTAAAGACAGGTTTTATCTTAACAAAAAAAAATTGCCTCTTGAGGCTGGAGGCATTCCAAGCATTTGATAGACATGGACTTCGTTTAGTGTGACTGGCAGGTGATTAATGCGAGCCAGTTCCATTTGTAGGCTCCAGAATCTCAGCAACCAACCAGTTAATAAGCTAAATCGTTTGCTTTGACGTAAAATCTGATCCTTCCAAGGCTTTACGGTTGGCGGAGATCCATGCTTAGTAATTGCTCTGTTTGTCATCACATTCTGCCCTTTATGTCAAGTCAATAGCCAATGCAAGAAAAAGCTCCAGCATCTTGGACACATTAAATCCATTAAGTATTTTTCTACTTTAAAATAAAAACTGTTGTTTGCATTCTTTGTGATGGAAGGCTACTCACAGTCATGCCTGGAGTCATGCATTTACTCTTTTCATGTGACCAAAGCCCGAGAATGCATAGCAGCCATTGAAGGAAACACAAATTTGCTTTGAACGCTGCAAGGCCTTGTAGTAGCTGGAACAATTATTGTGCAGCACAACTGAGCAAAAGAAAAGAAAAAAGCTTTCAAAACCCATAAAACAGCCTTGTGAAGAAGAAAAGAGGAGAGAAAAAAAAAAACAAGTCAAGTTGCCCGGGCATCAAGGCCTCGCTTGTGAAAACAGATTCCGAATTGAATGTTTCTTATACTAACGGCTCCTGCTCCAACAGATCTAGAAGAATAGACCAAGGTTTGGGTTATTCCTCCCCTGTGCTGCCCTTATTTTACTAATTGTGCAGCCAGTGAGGGCTGCGCTGTGCTGAGATGTAATGTGCAGATTATCACAATCAGTGGTACAGGGTATCGATTACCGCTATCAGTGGTATAGGGTGTCAGTTACAGCTACTGGTGGTACAGGGTGTCATTTACTGTTATCAGTGGTACAGGGTATCGATTACCGCTATCAGTGGTATAGGGTGTCAATTACAGCTACTGGTGGTACAGGGTGTCATTTACTGTTATCAGTGGTACAGGGTATCGATTACCGCTATCAGTGGTACAGGGTGTCATTTACTGTTATCAGTGGTACAGGGTATTGATTACCGCTATCAGTGGTATAGGGTGTCAATTACAGCTACTGGCGATACAGGGTGTCATTTACTGTTATCAGTGGTACAGGGTGCAGATTACTGCTATCGGTGGTATAGGGGGTCGATTATCACTGTCGGTGGTACAGGGTGTCGATTACAGCTACAAGCAATACAGGGTGTTGATTACTGCTATCAGTGGTATAGAGTATCAGTCACCACTATCAGTGAATGATGTAATCCAACCGAAGCAGTTTCTATGGAAACTCTCATGCTCTCTTAACTGCATCAGCCTCCTGTATCATGTATACATTGACCCAGGGCCACTTCACAATCCCCAATGTCGTATTCCCATTTGATTTGATTGACACGTCGAGTGGAATCTGAAACAGGCCTGCCAATCTGGCATTTTTTTTTTTTTGCTAGTATAATTAAATTTTTGGGACATTTTGTTTGTATTTATTGGAGCTAACAAGCCCTGTTTAGATTAGCAATGCCACAGCTGGTTTTCTCTCTTATTGTAACCAAGGTTTGTGCCATGTTTAAGTGGGAGCTACGATGTCTCAGGAAAGGTGATGATTAGAGAAGCAAGGGGGTTGAGCACTTGGCTCAAACAGGTCTCAGAATCAACTTAACAACATAAACATTATGATGGGTTTTTCTCCAATCAATATCCTAACTTGTCAAAACATGTTTAAGTGAGAAGCTGATTCAATGTGATTTTTCCCTGAGGGTAGACCTGTCTAGTAATTGCTCTTAGAGTTTGCAGGATTTTTATATTAGAACTGTGATTAATCTAAATTTGTTGACGCCCAAAGTGTGCTCTGGATTTTGATTTAGCTCATTGCATCGCAGAATCATTTTGAATTGTTTTTTGGTTCGAGACGTGGGTTCTGCATGTGTAAATCGATTAATAATAGAGTGGTAACCTGGGAGCAGCAAGGCCTTCTAAAGCCAAGGGTTCACTACCGCTGATTCATGCCAAAGAAGTTTAAAAACTCATCTTATTCAAACCATTCATATAAAACCAAACATTCCACACCAAATGTTTTTTTATGACCGCAGATGCATACCTTTCACCACAAATTATTTTCATGTTGCTGAAGTAGTGTTGCTAAATTGCTAAAGCATACTTTTCCCATACAATGTATATGGTCTCGAAGTGCATTTGTCCTTCGAGAGGAAAATCAGTCACAGCAAATGACAAGCAGTATTATCATCAGACCATAAAAGAGAAGTGATTTTAGTGTGTGGTAAAAAAAAGGCTTTGCTTTCAAGGGCAGGAACAGCCGTGAAAAACAAGCAGGTAAGAGGAATGACTGTGCAAGATTACTTGGCCAGTGTTTTTATTTATATTTAATCACTTTGTTGGTAAATACCAGGAGTCTATATGAAGCTTTTTTAAAAACCATTTGGACAGTTTCTATCCCCAACACCATCCTTATTTTGTTAAATTTAACTTTGGTTCAAATATCAAAAGTGATTTTGATTGGAACACTTGATTTTTAATTCAGATTACTTAATGACCTGTACCCCCAGCCGAGTACCCATAATTCCCTCTGTACGTTCTGCACATGCTCAGTATAGCCAAATCCGATTTGCTGAACTCCATGTTGGATGTATTTGCTTGAATTTGCCACTTAAATATGCAGAACTTTTCTGTGTATGATATTTGTTTCTCCATGCATTATCTTCAGAAATCCATCCATTTTCCATTACAACTGATCCAGAACACAGTACCTCATAAGTCTCATGCTAGACATTTTTCATACGTGGCTCCTCATTGGTGGACTAGCCACCCACCTCCAATTAGCAGAGTCCCTCAGGACCTCGAAGAAAGGTCTCAAGATCCATCCCGTCTAGACCACCCCAACTAACATATGATCCTGTGCGCTGTCTTCATTGACAAGTTCATTGTTATGGTCGCACTTGGTCATGCTGGATCATCTTTTCTATTAGCACCAAATCCCACATGATGTTTTAATTTGATTTGATGGTTGCTTATAACAATGTTGCTATGCTAAACAGACCAAGAAAGAAATGTGAATGTAAATGCCTCAGTGTTCATCCTTTACAGACCATGACCACTAACCAAGACCAGTTCTCTTAACCACACATTGTTGACTGCAGCAATTAACCCAAATAAATACAAGAAAATGCAAAATCATACACACACACACACGTTTGTAACATTTCTGACCTTGTGGGGACCTTCCATTCATTTCATTTCATTTCCAACCCTAATCCTCACTATGACAACCCTAAGCCTTACCCAGCCCTAACCTTAACCATAATCACCCAACAAAACACAAGACTTTTGGGTCTTGTGGATTTCGATTGAATTCACAGATTTTTATAACATTGAGTTTCATAAAATTGTCAGGTTTTTATTTCCTCCTGGGGACATTTTGCCCCACGATGTAATATAAACATGGCACACACACACATTGCAATAAACAAGTGTCAACCCTTGGTCTGAGGCCAAATCATCAGCCACTCTACCAACGCTCCACCTGCATGGTACGACCCCCTTTATATATGTTTAATTTGAAAAAAAAACAAAGAACTGGCTCTGTACACACTGTGACTATTGCCTTTTCTATCATCGTACAGGATAGAATTGTGGGGAAATTAAAACATGTATCATCCTAGGAAGTTTTTTTTTCTGGATGAGAAGGGAATACAGAAGGCAACGTGTGCGGAAGCCACCCTCCGTCAAACCGTCCTGCCAGAGTGAGATAAACCTATGTCAGCCCCACTTCACGTAACGTGTGAGGGGTCTGTGCTCAGCCAAGAAAAGGTCAGTGAGAAAAAGACCCCAGACGCAGATACAGGGGCAGCTGTAACTCAGTAACACCCCCCCCACCATACACACACACACACACACACCACTTGAATCAATGAATAACACCAGGATGACAAATCTCAACTGGAAGTAAAGGCTGGAATTACAAAGGAACAGAGAACTTGTGCTTATCCTTCTATAGGAAGCACTGAAAAAGAGAGGAGGCAGTGAATGGTGCACTAACCTTCTGAATTAGATAAACGTCTCTTCATATATCAAATGGCATTTAGTATTGCGGCAGAATACACAGCCTTTTAGCAAAGTACCTCATTCTGCTAATAGTTGTTTGTGCCTCATTGGCTTTGCTACATCGTAAAATTGTTGGATTGCACACAACCAGAAAACACGACCCACCCATTTGTCAAACGTATTCAGGCAGAGGCCAGGGCAAAGGGCACCCTGGGATGAGAAGCCAACCCACAGCAGGGAGCAGTCACACGATGGGCAATTCAGCGCTGACCATCAGCCTGTTTTTGGAGTGTGAGAGGATACCTGCAAGGTACAGGGAGAACCTACAAACTCCACACACATACCAGAGGTGGGATATAAGCTAACAGTGCTAACCAGAGCTCACCTGAATACACCTGCAAGGGTACTTCCTGCATGGACTCAAGTTTATTAGCCCTGCTAAATTAGCAAACAAGTATTTCAGCCATGGTGTATGATACGATCGAGTTTTTGTTTTAGAAATAATTTTACAATGAAATGTACTAATTTGAATTTTGTTATAGTTGACGTGCAGCAACAGGGAGATGGTCTATTGATAAGTGTTCAGAAATAGAGCGATATCTGCAAAATTCCTGTGTTGAACTGCATGACTAAAAAGGACAAGATTTCTGACTTTAACAGGCCTTCCACTGGAGTCCTGGTCCTGGATGCCATGACCTTCTCACAAGCTCATAACACACAGCACGAGTTCAAATCTGATTTGATATGAAGACTATCGGACATCATCAAAAGTCCCCTTGCTGTGGAGACTGGTGAGTATCACTCTAACTGAATAGCTTTCCCCTCATCCAACTGAGTGATAGATGCTTGTACAAGAATAAGCGTACTTTCATTTATAACCCATCTGGTCAATAGTGCCAAAAGGCCCTTGCATGTCATGGCCTGTTGAATGAGCAACTCAGGTGGTCCTCTGCCACAGTTTCTGTACCATACCCCCACCCACCCACCATCATTTCTACCACACCTCCCTCCATTTTAATTCCAGAAACTGAAAAGCCTTCTAGCAGCCCACCTATCCCCCGTAGACAGTGCTCTCGAGTCCTGCATGTTCCAGGGTTTTGGATGCTAACTTACAAGTCCAACGGTCTTGCCCTCTCTATGCGTTGATGAAGCTCAAGAATTCTATAGTTGGATTCTGAAGCTCTATTCCATAGTTTTCTTATTTTAAAGAAACACTTCTGCCTATAATTGCTTCTCTGGTTTCCGTCTACAATCTGATTTGGCACTTCAGATCGTTTCTTCCAAACTGATGTCGTTGGACGAGCCCCTCCCTGCCACACCCATGTGATTTAAAATCACACTCAGTACCTGCCTCCTATTTGAGATGAGCTGATTTGACAGGATTATACCATTCATCAACCCACCCCCCCCAACCTTAAAAAGGCCAATGCATTAGGAGCTACCAATGCAAAGGTGGGGGGGGCCTTCATTGTCTAGCAGTAATCTTACCAGGGTATCTGCTGAGTGAAGGCAAACTTTCCTCTCATTACCAGGGCCACTGCATACACAGTAATTAGGAAACTTCCAAATAAGTAATTTATACAGTAGGATACCTTGACCCCCCCCAACAGCCACTCCTGACAGGTTTGCGTCTACAACAATCTGATAATCGGACCCATTAAAAGTTATGATTAAAAATATACACTAAAAATGGCACAGTAACCTACTGTTATAAGCTTTTAATCATGTGTGGATTCTGTGATTTTAGATACAGGATAATGTTTTGCTCTGCAAAATATCGTCACCTGACATCCGTTGGAATCGGCTGCTGAGCCATTGTCGAAGAACGCGATGTTGAAACTATCACCACGTCTTTGGGTGCTAAGATTAAACATTTGTAGGATGGGGGAGAAATATTTTATGGGTTTTGAAAGCTTTAAAAGAACAAAAAAGCAGGATGCCATGACAACCGCTGCCAACCCAGGGCAGGAATCAGAGCCATTATTTCAGACCTGAAATAAACTCATATTAGTGACACCGAAACAGCCTGCCGCTCACCGTCCACCGAGTTCGATGCGGAGAGCCATTTGCTCCAGGCACTTTGGGCCCAGAAAAATTGAGCAATCAAGTCAAAGACGCGCTGATGTGAGCGAAGATTTTTGTTTACAGCACATCAAAAAGATCAGTAATTGGGCTCCATGACAGCCACTGTCATCAGTCAAAGAACAGCTTCCTATGTGATGGGGGGGGGGGTGAAAAACAAAATGTCAAAAACAGTAGAAGAATGAGTCTAGGACTCAAACCACAGGCAGACTTCTCATACTCCCCGATGAACATCGGTCAAGTTACTAGGAACATCAGCAGCCAGGGCCCCCGAGTTCAGATGCTACAGCACAGTGCAAAACATACAAAGGGCTTCCCACTTAATTAACGACACCCAGACTAAAACTAAACTTTAGACAAGCACTTTGATTTTTGTATCCAAGACAACAACACAACATCATTGTACTCATTTACACACTTCATAGTAAGAGGTAGGGAAGGATTAACAGTCAAGATACATACATGCCAACTTCATCCTCCAGATCATGGTGCTTTCAGCAAGAGGGCGTGTAGGAGTACGGGACAGGGAGAAGGAGCCTCTGACCATGCCAGAGGCCTCGTGGAGGCAGGCCACACACCATAGTTTAAGTTATTATCCAGAAAACAGGGTGTGCAACAATCAGCACTAAATGCGATTAAGGCTCAACATAGGCTCTAAGGATGACTACAAGAAGGACCATCAGCATTGATCAAGGAGGAAGGTGCAATCCTGACCCTGGCATCTGTGTCCTTCTGTGTTTACTGCTATGCTGAAGCAGGTCTGTTCAGATCGGGCTTGAGTACGAAGCCACACAAGCTTATAGACATTCGCATCCTGCTAGACCCATGAGGCATATGTTTAATTTGATTATGCATTCAGCGCAACAGTCCCACTGACTAAATCCGAGCCTGTGGAGAAGACAGCATTGGTCAAGATCAGGCTCCACTTTGTTTGGTAGCTCTCCTCACCAAGAGAAATCTCCAGTTTACCATCTTATTAGCTTGAGCATCCATGCAGACAAGCATTAGCAGACATGTGGCTTAACATGAGGGAACAGCAAAGCTGAAACATCGCTAATCGGCATCGAAATAAAATGAAACAATCGGCAAATGGATGCTCTTCATTCCATTCCCTTCCACTGGTGACATTTTATCCCCGCCCCCCCACAGAATTAAAAAAGTGAATTCATAATACCAATGATTTAATACTAGGGATGACAAAAGTAAAAATGTTTTTGCACAAGATAAATACAAAAAAAAAAAAAAAAAAAAAAAAATGTCATATCCAAAACCACCACAGGCGCAAATTAATGGTGATGGCATAAATGATTCTCAGCCCTGTCCTGGCAGGGCGACAGTCAGTCAACATGAACAGGGTCGAGGCAGGTATCACAGGCAGAGTCGGTGCTTGAAGCAGGAAGGGATGCAGATCAGGACCAGGAAGGCAGAGGATGAGTACAGCAGGCCGAGCCAATATACCCCCATGGAAGCTTTGGGGGGGGCGCAGGAAGCGGAAGCCCTAGGCAGCGGACCTCCGGCGGATCACGAATGCCCCGCGCTGCAGCTGTCCTAGATATATCCTCATCTTCGTGCTGTCACTTGTCTTCCTCACCCAGATCTGGGACAGAGACACAGGTGAGAGTGCAGCACAGCAGGCTTGGCAAAGGTGAGGAGCCAGACTCCCTTACCTCGTTTGTCCCAACCGAGCTGATGACACAGCTTATCTTGGTGTTTTCCTTGGACTCCAGGTAGATGGCCTGGCTTTTGTGGTACCTGGGAGGAGATTTTTAAAAAGTCTGACCATAAACCCAATCAAGGAGAGCTAGAACCTGCTTGTGGGACATCAGGAAACAGCATTTGAGAACACGCTCCATTCAGATTCATTCTTCAATAACAGAATCAATAGTGAATCTATTCTTAAGGGATCATCATGATGCATTAGCTCTAAACACACTCAGCACCTGCTATTTAGCACACAGCAGTTAGCTACAATCAGCCTGAGCCACTTTGACCTTGCGAGACACGGTGGTCAGTTTCAATCGGTAGTGGTTTTACCCACAGTCGGGCTGCCACTGCCCCTGTGGGGGTGAGACTGAGGGGATGGTAGCAGAGGGTGAGGGTGGTGCAGATCATCCGCCTGCCACTTCAGAATTATGTATTCAAAGGCGATCGAACCGGAGCCTCCTGTTCTGATTGTCAGAGTAAACAGGGAAGACTGGCGGAGTTTTTCTGGGAGACCCCAAACAAACGCAGCCCACGTTAGCCCCCCCCCCATTCATTCCTGTTTATCCTCAATTGCATCCTCAAACCCCTAGGACTGGATCACCCGGCTCGCTGGCCTAGGAAAACACCAGTGTAGCTCTCACCATACCCACGCCTTCGGCTGTGCCAAAACCTACCAACCCTGCACTTGCGTTTGCAAAACAGATGAGTGTGCCGCTAGGCTGCTGGCCAAGCAGCCCTCTCACTTCAGGGCAGCCGTATTGAGAAGGAGCACTAACATAGCTTAGGAAAACACTTATATGTCAGCATCACTTTGAGTATTTCTCTGTTTTGATTTCCTAAAAGTGCTTTACTCTGCATGATGGACACAAGCTCTCTTATGTCCCTGCTGTAAAATTCCAAATACAACGTGCCGAGCAAAATCTACTTTTCAAAACTAATGATATCAATTTAATTTAAAAAAAGCTAATGGCACCATCTAGTGGTAAATATTGGAATACTCCAACATGGGATAACTCGGGAAATCAATGCCCTCTAGGGACTGTTGAAACAATCACTTAACTTCTCAGCATATTTAATTGAAAGAATATAAACAGCAAACGTAGCCTACCATCTTTTATCATAGTACAGCTTCCCCTCCTCTATTCGGGCCTCGTATCGCTGGGACGGCACCTCCATAGGTGTGGTGGGCAGGTGCTCCGGGGACGAAGGCGAGGCTGGTGGAGGGAGGGGCAGGTCTCAGCTGCTGACACTGATCAATGTCCGCACAGGCTGACGTTGTCACGCATGCTAATGTAAACTGGGGGGGGGGGGGGGGTCGTCGTCTTCCAACACTTTACTTTCTAAAGCCTTTGAACCTCTGCTGGCCTGAAGCCATCACCTGCTTCGAAAATCTCAACTTCAGAAGTGGTCAGTTACTGTGGGACGGCATCCTGAGGCGTGGCCAGGTTTCACTTCAATTCCATACAGAGATATCTGCTGCACAGCTCAGGTATGGTGCTGACAAATCTTCAGTTCAACGGGTATATGTTTTGTTTTTAAAAATCGAGAGAACCTCCACTGACAGAGGTGACGAACATCACATACCTGGACGTTTGGGTGATTTCAGCTGCAGACACAGGGAGGGGGTTTAAAAAGGGAAAAAGAAAAATCAATTTAGTGGAATTGGAACATTAGTTCACACTCAGACTTCATTGTCAACATGAAACCTAGACATTAGATCTCATACGACCAGAGGGTTTCCACCAACATGCACCCCAACCTTGTTCAGCATCCGCAGGTCCTCCATTATCTGCTCCTCCGTCAGCAAGTAGTTCAACTGAGGTGCAGCGAGTCAAAGAGGAAAACGACGGCACTAAAAGCTTTCATGACCATTTAAAATAATTTCATTTAAATGACGACACTACATCAGTGCATTAACCGCTTGCCAGATGTCTAGGATATCTGGAGCAGGTTTGCGCCTTTTGTCTGGGATTGGGACCGGGTCGTTGGGTCGTCTCCTTAGTTTTCGCGTCATTATCGGCTTCACTTCCATGGAATCTAGGCAGAGGAACATGTGAAGCTCTTACAATCCAAGGAGTACAAACAAAGCTTCACTGTCGTGTACGTGACGTCCAAGATTTATTCAAAGCCTTTAAATATTCACATTTTAATCTAAGAACACTAAAATTATATTCTCACTAAAAGAATTTCATTGCCGGTAGCAGAAACGATCTACATCATGGCAGAGTAAAAAGCTCTTTTACATTTGTTTCTGGAAAGTGAAAGTAAAAAATGGACAAGCTGCTGCCTCCTACCTCCTGTCAGCTCCATAGTTAGTTTCTCATTCTCGATCATCTTCTTCTTCTCCTCCAGCTCAGCGATTAAGTTTTCCTTCAGCTCAACCTTCTTATCGTCAAACTCTTTGACTGCAGCCTTTTTTTCTTTGATGTAATTTCGCTCAACTTGATCGGTCTATGAGAAAGAGAGAGAGCTTGACCGCTCCCCCCACGAACCGGGCCCCCAAATCTGTTCCATAACAATCTTGGTTTATGAATGGGGACTTCAGCAGAAATTCACAACCACCAAACAGTAATTCTAAAGGACAAACTAAGACAGAAAACCTTGTAATGATTTTAAAAAGTGCTTCATTCATTGACTATAACAAAACTAAAAGAAACTGTTACAGTACATAAACTGTATGGGAGAGCCAAAATAGTCTTACCTCAAGTTGAAAAAAAAGATCTGGAAAAAAAAAATGTAAAAATGATATTTAGTTTTGTATGAAGAGCAAAATAAAAATTCTCCCAGGGCCCATCCCTACATATTAGTCATGCTTCACACAACAGCAATGGAAAATTTTCCATAAGATTTACTATTCTGACGATCAGCATGGAATTAATTTCTTCTGGTTCATTAGCAAAGCTGCAATCCTCTTAACGGCGCCCCCCAGAGGCACTGCGTCACCTGCGTTGCGCAGCCTCTCTTTGTATTGCTGATCCAGCTTCTTCATCCTCTTCTGGTACTCCTGCAGTGTGCCTGTGCGGAGATGCCATCATCAGAGAGGCACCCACTGCCCAAAAGAGAACATCTCTGCTGACAGCCCTAAGCGTCACACAGGATCCTGACTCGAGCTGGAAAATGGCGCTTTCAAACACCCCATGCAATCATACGCACTGCAAGAAATGTCTTGGGGATTAGACATTACAATAGAAAACGTATGCTTTAATCTGTCAGCTAAATAACTGATATTCATGATTAGTTGTTAGTTGGGCAAAACTAGTTCTAAGTATTCCTGAATGGGGAGCAGTGGAAGATGGGCTTCGGTCACCCATAACACAGGAATTAAATCAATTTTCCTTCCACTACCTTCTTGGAGTTGCTGCAGCTGTCTTTTCAGTGATGCCAGTTTCTCCTGGTACATCCTAAATAGAAAGGGGGGGTTATAAAAAAAGATGCAAGTTAAACACTGTCCTGGATCCAGAGAATCCGAAATGGGGGAGGTTATATAATCTACATAGACACAAGCGGAGACAATGTCATTTAATTCAAAAAATTAATCCTCGGCTTAAGCCGCAGAACATCTCAGCGAGATGGTCCACATATTAGCCTAAAATCTCTAACGCCCCAGTTAAACAAAGCAATCGGTGGAAATCTCTGGCTGACACTCCGCTTCATTGTGTGGACCTGCATGCTTTTTGTCCTTGTGAGCTGCAGCCATCCCGGATGAAATCTCCACCTTGGACTCACAGATTGACCCGGTTCAGCCAAGACAGGCTCCAGATACACTTTGAGGCAAATTCCATCACTACGGCAACTTCACCCAATTCTACAGCTATATTTCACCCCAAATTTTTTGACAAGTCTCATTTTAGGGTATAACAGCTTTTCTCAGTTTCATGATAAATTCAGGAGGTTAACCACCACGCTCTCTGTGGAAATGTTTTGGTAATTCATACAAGAGCCCACAGAACTAAAAAAGAATCATGCGAGGCACAGGCGTTCCGTGATTTAAGCAGTCAAAAACACGTGTGGAGCGACAGGTGCACCGGAAGAATCGCCTTACTGCTCCTTTATCTCCACGTAGTCTTCATCGTCATGCTTGGCCAGGTCTGTCTCGCTGGCGTCCTCCGTATCTGCCAAAAAGGATGCCAGGGTAAGGGAGCTTCGCCTTGGTCGCTCTGCTCGCCATTTCAATGGGAAAACAATGACCGATTTTCAGGACATCGTACGGTGGGTCAGGGTGAAGCTGTACATTGAGTCAATGGAAGCAGACTGGGGCAGAGAGACTGTCAGAATATTTCACTTGGAACGGGGTACTGCCTCATAGGACTTTGAGGGCAGCGGTTCTCAGCGCCACTCTAGCTTCATTAAGATTAAAAATCATAAACCCAAAATAATTAAATACTCATGACCAAACAAAACAAACTATCAGCAAACACCCAAAAAAAAAAAAAAGACAACGTGAGAAACACCATGGAATTTCAACACAAACTGCCAGGCGCTCAGTCCCCCAGTTATCGTCACTGGTAACGTGCCTTCCCAGTAAACTGGCTCTGTGCTGTAGGACGATGGCTGGCCAGTGCACATTTCATACCTGCAGATACGTTTCTTAAATATCTTTACACCAACTGTCTGGCCTGCTCGCTATAAACCCCACACAGTTCACTAGGTGTTGCAGCAAACAGATCAAGGCCATTTTACAGCTGAATATAATTCACGTTAAGTAATACCTTGCGAATATTTCATCGACACATGCATTACCGTCAACGTAAAAGTCAGTTTCCCATGCTTCACTGCATATGATGCTTTAAGGGCATTTGTATTATCGACAAAGCGGGCAGCTGTATCTACATATCTAGGCACAGTAAGTGAAGCTTATACAAGACGCAGTTTAGTGTATACAGCCACGTCCCAGTGACATTACAGCTTCAGATGATCATTTAAAGCCTTTTCCAGAATGACAGCTTCAGATGATCATTTAAAGCCTTTTCCATGGTAGCCAGAGAGGAACATTAGGGCAGTGCTACGTCCAGTACTAACCCCGCATTAAAACTCAATCACTGCGCTAACCGGTTAAGCCCCTCGTTTTTCTGGGCCACGACTGAAACGGTGTCATGCACGCTTATCACAGCCGACCCTGCGGGGGTGCACGAAGCGGCCGACCGCCTGACGGAACGACGCGTTACCTTTACTAACCATTACGCGGTTTAAAAGGCTCCGAAGTCCATTCGAGGAGGGGAAAAGAAAAAAAAAAAAAAACACACTTCCTTACTAGGTATTTAACCAGCTGTTCATGTTAATCGGGGTGAAAATTCACGGCATTAGTGGGAATGGAGCAGGAATGCCGGTTAAAACGGCAGTAAAGTATGGCGTTAACTAGCTAGTTAAAAACGAAGACGAGCAGCCACTTCGACCAGGTACCGGTCACGCGGCAATGGGTCACGCCTCTGTTGGCCTTGACTGGCGGCACACGTATCCAATAGACTGCGAGTTCCGGACCACCGATGACCAATGACAGGTCGTAACACCTTCCTCACGCAGGTCAGTCCCGCCTCCCGCCCATTTCCACGTTCACGCTTCGGAACATCACGTTACGCGACTTTCAAACTCGTATTTCTGCATCACAATCACTTCTTCTGCCCGACTTAGGGGCGTCTTCCCACATCGCCTTTCGTTTCAGCGTGTTACAACTTCCGTTTAGAACGAGAAGTGTATAATGTTGCTACCATCAAGAAAAGGGGAAAGAAAAAGGTCTTTCGTACCGTCAAAAAGACGTAAAGTCCAACAACGCAATTTAAAATTTAAACAGTACAAAACAGCATAACTACACATGTATGCCTATGTCTTATTATACTTTGGCCTCCCAATTCCACGACATTCTTACCCCATGTATTTTTTCTCCCCTTTTAAATAATAAAAACACCCACACACTACGGTCTGAGAGGTTTTTCTAAGCTCGATACAGACTGAGTAACAAATTAAACCCAGAGCTGCGCTTCAGGTGTCAGGCTGCTTTAACGCAAAAAAACGATGCTGTAGAAAACCAGCTTAGCCGCCCGTCACAAAGATGAACAACGCAGGGATCCAATCCTGACTATTAGTATATATTTTAATCTTGGTAGCGCCGCTGTCTGACTAACTGGCCGCCACACTACCTTCCTCCGAGTCTCTGCCTCTGAAACTCCGATCGTCGTCATCCTCCATACTGTCAAGATCTTCTTCGTCGTTGTAGTAGTCCACCACGGGCGACAATAAAGTCGAAGCCATTTCTACTTTATTTCTTATTTATTATTACTTTTTTAAAAATATACGATGTAAACAATTCTCTAAATCCTATCTATTCTGAATATATGCATCTAAAAAAAAAAAAAAAAACAAAAAAAAAACAACAACGGCGCCTGGAACTGCGAAGCCCCCACAAGGGAGCGGTGCCGATGTTATGCCTGGTGAAAAAAAAACAACAGAATTAAGACGTGTGTATGCTTATTTTCCTTTTAATTAAACATATGGACTGTGTACGTCATTATCGCTTGCATTTTTTATTGTTGTTTTATTGGCTTTTGCTTTAAACGAATATACTGTGCATTATTTAAAAGGCACTTTGAAGGGACACCTACTGCACGCGGCTCAGGGGGAGTACACGTTTTTCATCACGTTCCCGCTTCTTTTTCTTATTAATGAAAACCAAAACAAAGAGGAATACTTTTGCTTAATAACAACTCATTAAAATACATTTTCGCGTGCGATTAAGTACCTTTTGTTATTTTATCTGAACGGTGCCAATATTTGAAGGTGTTCAATGGGAACTGTAGTTTGCTCTGCCACCTGCCAAATTAATTTCTCAATAAAGAAAATGAACATTTTTGCTACACGGTACCGATACACACGACGTATGTTTAATGAAAACATCCTCTACTGTTACGTCTTTTTACGTCTTATATATTCTTATATAGGGTCAGCTAAATAAACAGATCATATGAAAAATGTCATAAACAAAACAATGAGTTATGAATACGTTGTACATATTTAAAACATAATTTATATTAAACGTTTGAATAAATCCTTGTAAATTATACAAGCGTTATCATTTAATGGATGAAACTACAAACCGTCAGCAGGGGGCAGTATCGCACCAGCATTGACCGCCTTGACAAAGTGCTCTTATGTCACCTGTATGGTGTTTTCATCAGCTTCGGTCATACCTTAATACTTAGAAAAACACGGTCTTTGTTCGGGAAAAAAAAATAATTATCTCAAGAATTTTTAGAGATTATCTCCAAGTTAACGTTCCTTAATTTCTGGTTACAGCTCGCTCTGCCACATGGGTCAACATTTTTTTTTCTTTTTCCAAAGGAGTTCAATCAATTATCATCAGTAATTTTATCCGTGCCCTAAATATAGACAGGAAATCTTATAGCTTTAACCTGCACACGTTTTCCATCTTGCATTTCTCTAGCCATAAAAAAAATAAATAAAAAACGACGTTTGTTTTTGATAAATTATCGAGGATTGAACGGACATCTTCAGCTTCACTTGTGCCCTGGACTCCTCGGAATTGTATGGGGGGGTAAATTATGGATTATTTCAGCCCCCCATCCTCCAGCCACCCGCTCGCCTGTGCTGGCCATTTGCTGATTGCGGCACGGTGCCTGAGTCTGGGAGCAGGATGGAGCGGAGCAGCCTGTAGACTCTGCGTCTTCATTTACTTGTTTATCTGTGTTCTGTCTTTCCAGTAGTTCGCCTGCTCGTCTCGTCTTCATTTCCGTGTGACAGCGGCTGTCACGGCGTCGCAGTGCAAAGAGGGGGGGAAACAAAAAAAAAAAAAAAAAACATCCCCTATCAGCCAGGAAGTCAAAGTATATTTCTGAAAGACAAATCGAAAGTCTCAATTGTCGCAGGCGGACTTCATGTTTTTTGGAAGAAGAAAACGTGGGCTACCTCCAAGAGAAAAGGCTGGGGAGTAGTGGTCAGTATGCATTTGCATTCTTCTTTCTTAATTCTTATTTTTTATTTTTCTTCCCTCCCCAGAAGAGTCTATTTTAAAGGACGGAGTAAACAGGACTGGGTGCCGGGGCTCCGGTTTGACAGAAGTGGCGTTTTAACTTTTTCAAGGGGGGTGAGAAAAGAGGGAAGACAGGGACAGCGGCACTAAGGTGGCTTAATAACCCTCGTTTATTTTTATTTCTATTTAGGGAATAACGCCCTTGTTTAAAAGCTGATCCGGGCGCCTTGAGCTCCTGGTTAACAGATGCCCGGTCACCCCGGGGGGTATCAGAAACAAGTAAATATGGTATTTTCAGGCAGGATACTGGGTCCAGACGGGTAAATGTGGTATTTTCAGGCAGGACACTGGGTCCAGACGGGTAAATGTGGTATTTTCAGGCAGGACACTGGGTCCAGACGGGTAAATGTGGTATTTTCAGGC
>JAACJT020000034.1:22932241-22946592 GCA_009936485.2 Gymnarchus niloticus
ACTGGTAAACGTGGCATTTTCAGGCAGGACACTGGGTACAGACTGGTAAACATGGCATTTTCAGGCAGGACACTGGGGCCAGAGGGTCCAGATGGGTAAACGTGGTATTTTCAGGCAGGACACTGGGTCCAGAGGGTCCAGACGGGTAAACGTGGTATTTTCAGGCAGGACATTGGGTCCAGAGGGTCCAGACGGGTAAACGTGGTATTCTCAGGCAGGACACTGGGTCCAGAGGGTCCAGACGGGTAAACGTGGTATTTTCAGGCAGGACATTGGGTCCAGAGCGTCCAGATGGGTAAACGTGGTATTTTCAGGCAGGACACTGGGTCCAGACGGGTAAACGTGGTATTTTCAGGCAGGACACTGGGTCCAGAGGGTCCAGACAGGTAAACGTGGTATTTTCAGGTAGGACACTGGGTCCAGTCCACTGTCCAGACGCTTGGCAGTCAGGGGCTGGAGATGGGACGCGTTTATTTACTGCACCTGATCCTCCGGGGTATCCGCCCGGGCAAAAAACCCTCTCGTCCAAAAACACCGCTCAGAGGCAAACATTTCCCGTAAAAAGAGTAATTTCGACGAGGGCGGCTGTCAGCCTCTACCGAACTACCTAAGGCTGCCCAGTTCACCGTCAGCCTGCGCGACTCGCGCTCGTCTTTGTTCGCCCGCCTCTTTCAGAATCATCTCCTCTTTGTTCGTCCGTGTCTTTCAGAATCGTCTTTTTTGATCAAACTACTCGAACTGAAGCCCCGATCCACCCGAATGACGACAGTTTCGGCTTTTACTCTTAGGTCGTAATGTAGGATATCCGCCCCATGAGCCTCTCAGCCAGCTTCCTCTTACTCACTTCGTGCCTTTGTCCCCCCCTCTCCCTTTTTAAGTTATCGTCTCCCCTATTATCATTAATAGTGATTAATTACACGCCTATTGCTATCTTATTCCTACTGTATATAGTGATAACCCAGCCACGGTACCTGTCGTTCCGTGGATGTTCATAAGCTCGAGCGTTGCGTCGAATACATTGCTGATAAAAATGTTCAAAACTGCTAAAATGAAGATTAAACAAATGCTTGCGCAGAGCTTTTTGACAGCTGAGGTCTAGTTTGAGGTCTGCTACCACCCCCCCGTACCCATGACTGCAAAGCCTGACGTGACTTCAGTATCTTGTGGTTATTATATATATTTACATGTTACGTTGCCTTTCTTTTTCAAAGTTCCGCTTTGCTAGTTCAGTCGTGCAGTTGTGCCGATCGCCGATCCATGTGGACTCGTTCGACTGCGCCTTGCCCTGTCCGGGTGGAGGTGTCAGAAGGGCGTAGCAGCTGACGGGGCTTACCTTCCTCTACCAGCTGATCCGAAAGTCGAGATCGCAGTCTGAATTCCCGGTGCCTCCAGAGGTAAATGACACGCAATCCTGCCCCTGTCATGAATCCGTGGTCAGAGCAAATGGCGGGAGCGACGGCAGCCGTTTATTTTGACGGCGGTTACATTAAACCGAAAGGAAAACATTGTAGCCGACGCGCCTCGTGTAACTTTCAACGTGTGGAAGTTGAACGTGTCTTTTTATCGTTTGCCTGGCTTAGAAAGCTCTTATCCGGAACATTCTGGTGTTGTCTTCAGGCTTATTTCATGATGAGTGGCCATTAAGAAGACAAAATAGCATCTGTTTTGGACTATTTAGAGTGTGGAGTATGCAGCCCTGAGATCCACCTTGAGATTATACTGTCCCCTCTCTCCTGATGTTAACCTCTACATATTGAAGTCAGCAGGGATTCTATTTTCCTACAAGTTATATGTTGATAAGAATATTAAATATATTCTCAGGTCCCAGCCACATAGGTAGTTTCAAGGTTGAAATGTGGACTGAAAGTATCTGCAGAATGTGAGGAAGATGATGTTTTTGCCTTCCTGTGATAACAATCCTTTTTTTTTTTTTTTGCTGTTTGTACCAATCCAGATTCAGGTTGAGTTAATATAGCGGGTCAGAGTGTAGGGTCAGCCGTTCTTCAGCACCTGTGGAGCAGTTTTTGTGGATAAGGGCCTGGTTTAGTGTTATGACTACTCTGCCAGCCATTTTATTCTGGAGAGGAGCACAGACGTCTTACTTATGACATGCTGTTTGCTGACATAAGTACAGTTATTTATAATATTGACCAGTGTTGAAGCAAATGTGCTCATGGTTATTTTGTGGGGGGGGTTATTGTAGTGGGCAGAGAGAAAAGTCAGGGAAAAGTAGCAAAAGTATAGAGTCAAGGAGAGGATTTCACCCACCATCTAGGAATGCAGACATAACCGATGTGCCATCGCTAGTGTGAATGAGGCAAATACAGTGGGGAAAAAGCCATACTGGTTCCAAAAGGTACAAGCGCACTGTGGTCGCGACATGTGGTACTGGAGGGCCATTGGCACCTCATATCCAGCAGAGAAACACTGAAGACCAAATCTGCAAATGGCTCTGTTAATCAGTTAGCCTGTGTGGATGTTTGGTTTCGTATGATACCCAGAGAGGGGTGTTTTTGGTCATAGGCGGCATCCTCCTCTGCTGATTTTTAGGGGTGGCATTTGGGTAACTGTAGCCTAGTGTATTGGGGCAAAAAGTACGACAAACGTGGCCAAGCTATGTGAAAATGCTCCAGTGATGCACCAGAGGGGGGGTGGCAGTAGTTGTGAATCCGACCTCTTTGGCCCCAACTGTCTGATCTCAGCGTTGCCTGCTATGCAGAACCTCTTCCAGCATCTTGCCGTTTTGTCCGAGTTACCATTGGCTCGACTCTACCTCAGTGACCCGACAGAATGTCTTCCACCTGCTTCCCCGCTCTACTGTAATTGTATCACCTTAAAAAGCCGAGAAGGTGACGGGAATTGAAATTGTGTGAACCATTACTATGTACAGCACACTAGCAGACAGCGTCAGATATTACAGGGGTGCTGTTAGGCTGCTGCTGTGATCTAGTATGGCAAGAGGAGAAAGCCTGAGTTGATTCATACCTGGCATGTAATGGTGATCGGTGGAGGCAGGAGGCAGACTTGTGGATGTTGGTAGGTGGTCCTGCACTGGTGTTAACGTAAAGCAAGGTGTGTCACCATGTTGGCATGGAAATGGGCTGAACTAGATGAGGTTCTATCAACTTTAGAACTCAGTAATCTGAGGTCAGCATTGATCAGTGGCTCTGTGAGTTGTGTCTATGCTTGTAAGCAAAAGGTTGCAGGTTCAAGTCCTACAGTGAGCATGTGTGTTCGGTGTATCACCATTGGGCCCTTGAGCAAGGCCCTCAACCTAAATTGCTCCAGGGCTACTGGACACTGGCTGCCTGTGCACTGACCGTTGGTTCTCAACTTGGAGAGCAAGATGGGAAAAGCATGAAAACTGTGAACTTCCCTTTGGGGATGAATAAAGCACAGATGGTTGTTATTATTATTATTATCATCATTTCTCTGGGTCTTGGTGAGGTGGTTAGACGGATGAGATGATGATTCTGGGTTAAACTATTCCTGTCGTGTAGGAGACTGACATACTTTGGTGCAGGTCATTTGGCTTCCAGGCCACTCTTTTACGCTGATTGTCAGGCCGGACGATGCCGAAGGAGGCATGTCACGGCAGTGAGAGGCCCCCATGCAGGAGCGAGCCAGGGTCCTGCATCCACTTGGACTTCTGCCTTTTTGCCAGGCCGAGGACGAACTGCTCAGCGGCTCTGGAGACTTTTCCCTTCAGGAATATCGACTGTTCCTGTGGTTTAAAAGCTGCATCTGAACCGAGCCTACATTTGAAACCATTTAACCGTTTTTACTTGCTAGCCGTGACAGGTGAAATGAAGGGGCGAATTCTTGACCTTCGCTGGGCATTTTATTTTCAGAAAGCTTACCACCGTTGACGGATGAAATGAGTCAGTTCACACCTTTCCGTATAATGTACCCCTGCCCGGTATGAGTGGGGGATGGGGTTTGGAAGCCTGGAGCGCTCACGGTCTGTGGCTTACACACAGTGTCGTCGGGCGCTTCTGACCACTGACATCTCACACAGAAACCTCCCAGCGGGTCATTTAAGGCAGAGGGTCCCAAGCTTGTGACTGTCCCTCCTTCGAGCGGCGAGAATCTGCTCTGTGTTTGCCAGCGTTTTCCCCAAGACACAAATCTGCATATTCCTTCTGTGTTTTTTTTTTTTGAAGGCTCGTTCCGTGAGTTTCTGTTTTGCTCTGGCCTGCGAGCGTGTCCGTGGAGTTCCGCTCTCTCTCCCGAGAGGCATTTTTGGTGAGTTGATCTCACTGGGTGTGGGACACAGTGCAAAGTTAATTACAGCCCGTCGTACAGTGTGCTTCAAGTTTTTTAGGTTGCCAGTTGTCGCTGTGATTTATATATTTGCCCCCCCCTTTCCGAAATAGGCGACACAAAGCGTGTTTTCAGCACTCTTCTCCATTTTTTTTCTCAATTGTTCACGAGTGCTGGTCATCTTTGCCACGGTGTCTCTTTTCTGTAAAGCTGCACTTTGGTGATGCTTGTTACTGAATTATGACATCTGCCAAGTTTTCAGCTGGCAAGGGGAAAAGGGCGTCTAGAGCAATACAGGCATCTGGAGTAGTACGATCGGGGCTGTTTCTGTTTCACCAGGTCAGCAAAATGCCATTTTGTTTTTCGTCTGTTTTGTTGCCTTTATGTGAGCTTCATACGGGTGTATTGTGTTTGATGAAGTGAGGCCCTTGATGAAGCTGAGTAACACTGTGGCTTCTGCATGGGTCGTTCAGTGGGAACGAGAATGACGACATTTTTTGGTCCCTTTTGAAATTCTGAGCTTGGTCTTAGTTGGTTCTCTGAAATCCATCTCTTCACTGACTAGACAGGTGAGGGAAAAGCTTGCTTAGCCCCTTGATCATTTTGAGACTAACCCCCCCAATTGTCTAGACATGGCCAGATCTCTTGCGCTGAATTTAAAATAATTTTCTATCTGTTGCGTTGCTTATCTGCAGAGTGGAGAGAAAAGGGTCCTCTGCCACTGACATCAGCGCGGCTACAAACTCCCCTTACAAGAATAGCGCATTTCTTTTCAGCACACTAGAGCAGGCGTAACTCTGGCGTCATCGCCTCCATGAAGAGCCTGTCTTCCGAATGCTGTAGTGTTGCCGTCCGATCCGTCGGAATCTCTCACTCTTTCAGGCCACATTCCGAAGCAGGAATATCAGGTAACGGCTCTTCTCCACAGGCCTGCCTTAACTTTAGTCATCACCGGTTCCAGAACCGCTCCCGTCAAAACAAGAAAGGGTGGGAAAAAAACAGGGCACTTTGTTCGGGCCATCCGATCGGACCCATGTTCAGCCTGCCTCTCAAAAATTAAAAATTGCAGTGACAACCTGGTTGAATTCTGAGTGAATAAAATGTTAAAATGTAAAGAAGAAATGTAACACTAACTACAACGAAAGCCAAAAGACATACTATGCATAATATTTTACAGCCTAAGGCTGGGTTTAACAACCCAGGTAATCATGGTTGAACAGAACAGCAGCACATCAAAATGCACATCAGCCTGATCTTCCAGAGGCACACCTGTCCTGTTGGTGAGGTCACGCACCCCTCCCAACTTCAGCTGGGGTCGAAGGATGGAGCGGGGACGCTTGGAGACATGTGGCCACACACTCCAGCTCTGGTCTCCATCCTCTAGTTTGTCAGGATTTCAGGAGGTCCCTCTGACCCCATCATGCTGTAATTGCTTCCTGGCTGTTCATGTTATTTTTGGGAGTCATCCTGGAATAAAGTTTGACGTTCAAATAGCCAATGAATTCTTTATTTAAGCATCACAGTTTGAATTCCTGAAGTTTGTTTTAGTTCACGATGCTCGACAAGCCGTGAGGACCTGAATTTGTGTGCCAGCACTTTCAAGGTGAGGGTTGCGAGAAGGAACTCCACAAGCACCATCAGGTTCTCCACAAGGGACTCAGAGGCCCACGGTTGGGGCCAAGCACCCATAGGGGTCGTCTGCAGAGTCGCCCATGGCGATTATGCCAACATGAGATGAGCACTTCCAACTGAGTAGACAGCCCATTTGAATGTCAATCATGCATCAGTATCGGTATTGGTGGAAAGGCTCTCCTGGCCTATTTGATCACGGTGGCAGAGTGTTTGGTAATGTTGTGGTAATACCATGGTATGGCAGGGTCATTCAGCGAGCTTGGGGGAGGTATAGAGGTTGGTCACTGTGTGTAAAATACCTTGCCGGCAAACCTTGATGCTTGAATCGAGACCAACCTGTAATTTCACAACTGAGTTTGTGGATGGTTGCAGGGCTCTTTTTTTTTTTTTTTTTTTTTGAGCTGGCGTTAATTCCCAAATTAATCACGGGCGGACTTGTGCAGGGTGAAAAATTAAATAGCAGCTTTGAAAGCTGCGAGGATTCGCAGTGGTCTCCCATGGTGAGGATGACCATGTGCATGATTTAAACTGTCAGCGTATATTGTGGGGGGAACAAGTTTGTGGCCTAGATGAATGTAGTTTTTCTACCATGCACCGCCTCTCAGGCACGACGCCGCTAATGCCTGTGAAGTCCGGTCAAGTCAGATTTGTGTGGTTCTCATGATGTCTCTGGTTCCATCGTGATTTTTGTGAGGGATTGAAATCTCGGGTTTGTCGCAATGCACCTTCGCTCAGCGCCTATGTGGTCAGCTGGTCCCCTGAATAATGGCATGACAATATGACGGCATTTTGTTTTGCGTGGCAGGACACCTCCCCTGTTCTGGCTCGCGATGGGATCCTTACTCTCTGAGCGCAGGGTGGTGAAACTGATCCCTGCTCCCGACTGAATCTGGAGGCGAGCATTGTGTTGTGAATGTGGGGTAGGGGGGATTTCCACACATCTACATTAGGTTATCACAGCTGTTGGACAACTCGCGGGATTGTGGATGTCAGACGTCAGGAGACTCCTGTGCTTGTCTGAGTGAACCTGTCCGCTAAACTCCTGGCATAAAGGAGTCTCTCCGTGTCAAGTTTTCGGCTTGTCAGCTAGTCGGCGTACACGTTGTGTGTCAGCCTTGATAGGCTCGATGGGGGTGGATCCTCAGGTGTTTGGTGAGTGGGCTGATATCAGTTTAGCTGGCTGTTGGCTGAGACGTATGGCTGTTCGGGTTGGGCGACGTTTCAGAGTTCCTACGCTAAAGTAGCATGCACTTCACTGGTAAGCCGGAATAACTTAACATGTGACAAGGTTGCCTGACTGTGCGAGAGAAAAAAAGACACTCACAATGTATGAGCAGTGGGGGAATGGTGGGAAGTTCGGGATGATTCACTGGCCTCAGTCAGTCTTGCCGGGTGGATTGAAGTCACCATGGATCAAGGCTGACTCAGAGGCCAGTTTGACTCTGAGGCCGAGGCACTAAAACATCTGCAAACAACATGCTGGAGTGGCCGTGTAGCCCTATGCGAGTCGCTTAATTATGGCTCCGGTTGTTTTCGCATCGCCGGGTCTTGACAGTATTGAGGGGCTTCCGTTCTGAGATGCCAGGTTGTTGAAAGGGGTCTCCCTGAGGGTAACACTGCAGCAGTTCCTTGAGTTTCAGGTTTTCAGCTGCACAACAATGACAACCTGAGAACTGCACCGTAGTGATGGAACAAATGAGGTTCTGAAGCCTCATTTGTCTGACCACTACTGCACGGTGTCTCCAGTGATAACTAAAAAGGCGGGCTAATTTTGTAACCAAGAGGCTGTGAAGTTTCTACATGATGGCCCAGCTGTTCCTTGTCTCCCAATTTCTCTGTGCGTTAATACACCACTAGACCGTTCTACTCAACATATTAGTGCTTCATTGATTTGAGCATCCTTGCAAGGTTGTCTACCCTCATATGCTGTACCATATATGAATTCACACTTCCACTCTTCATCAATGTCATTCGCCAACTCTAACATACAGGATGAAGCCTTAATTTAGCCGGGGTGACTTGGGTGCTACTTATAGCTCAGTCTGGTTAACACTCAGACAAGCTTGTTGAGGGAGGTGGATCTCTTCTGTTTATTTAATTGTGAATTAGAACTGAAATTAAACAGACTGCCAGAAGAACCACCTAGCAGGATCGGTCCTCTGTTCATGATGCGTAAGGCAAGCTGCCTGCTGGGAGTAGCCGCTATAATTAGCGTCCAGTTAAGAAGTGAGGCTGCTTGTTGTTACATAAAGTGTTTTTGCTGTCGATGTCAACAGGGAAAGGGGGGTGGCTCCACGTGTCTCCTGTATGCAAAATATATAGTTGACATTTCGTTAATTGAAGGGCGGTTGCCAACAAGGGAGGTAAGCCGAAATTGCAGTGATAACCGCATGCAACCTCTGCTAATCTCTGTTTATTGTCCGGTAAGGTGACACGGATGGTCCTGCCAAGAATTAAAGTCTGGGCATAGCCCATATTCGGTCTGTGTTTCAATGCTTGAATGTGGCTTTGTGCTGTTTTTACCCAGTGATCTGGCATTATTAATTGGAGTTTCAGACTATGGCGAGGATGGTACTGTTGTGTTGCTCCTGAATCTGTGCACAGGTTACGAAGGCGATCAAGAGTCGCCAGTCAGCTCTGTCTTCATCCGTGTTTCCTGTATTCCAGCAGATGTAAGGGTGGACTCAGGACAGCCTGGGCCAGTTGTGGCTCAGTGATGGCCCGTTTCCTTAAGTGAGACGTGCTACTATCACACAGGCCTACGGGTCCTGAGAAGCAGAAGCCCCGAGCTTGGCGTGAACACAGCATGCACAGCGGCTCCCTGTGGGGGTTGTGATGGCTTCTTTCTGATTTGTTCATAAACCGACCTGGAAAGTGAAATGTGGGTTAGTGTCAGCCATGGGGTGTCAACCCACTGTTGTCTAGTTTAATTTTCTTTATATTCTCTTTTCCTCGGGCTTAAAGATAAGAAGAGAATTTAAAATGGCTAAGCAATGTTTGTGGAAGATGCCTGATGGATTACTCTGAAGATGGACCACCGTGCTGGACGTACAAGTTGGTGGAGTTTCGCACCCAATCCACACTCAGACAAAGCTGTTTTTGTTTTCCACGGCCATGTGAGGTGCAGGGTGTGTAGCACCTCTCATTTAGAGTGCTCCTCCTTTTTCACCTCATAATGGGTACGTAACAAGCACAGGTGACACAAACCCTCTGGCGTTGGCACTCTTGGGTGAGGCATTTTGCCAGATCAGAGGTTCTGCCCACTGGCTTTCCCCCAAAGTCGTCCTCCACCCTGTGCTGCGTTCTCCTCAGACCTGAGGGCTCGAGTTGGTGAGTCGTGACTGCGGCTCCCCGCGGTGTTTCATCATCTTTCCGGCACAATCCCGGCGATGGCCCCATCTGGCCACATTGGGCATCGTGCCGCCTTATTGGACAGCAGTGTGTCTTTTTAAGTTCCCCCCCCCCCCCACTTACACTTTTTCTTGCCTGAATATCATCAAAATATCCCCCCACCCTCATCCAAAGGCAGACACTGAAGTGCCCTGCCCAGGCTCCGCGGACAAAGTGCGGGGTTTGACTAAATCGCGCTCACAAAGGTGCTCGGGATTGAAACCAGCGGTTGAGTTTTCCCGCAAGGGCAGCTGATAAACAAACGAGCGCAAATCGTGACGTGTGCGTCATTTGTCGGAAATATCCTTGGTGTTTTTATAAACGTTTTCTGTGCCTGGGAGGGACAGCATGGAGACCCATGTAAGTTCAGAGTAAATATCTCTCCAAGAAGCAGAACCCTATAGCAAATAAATATATATATAAATCCATAGCAGCATTCAGTAATCTGTAGAATCAATCAATCAATCAGTCTTTATTTATATAGTACCGTTTCAACCATAGGGTTTACAGGCATTTTAAAGAGTACAGAAATAACAAAAAAGATTGAGAAAGTCAGAAATTTAAAATAAGATTAAAAATCATGAAAGAGTTTAAAATTAAAATTCAAAAGAACAGAGGGGAAAAAAATAACACATTAAATAATTCATCATCACAACTTATTAAATGCAATGGCAAACAAATGTGTTTTAGCCTAGTCTTAAAAATACTAAGATAAGCAGTAGCTCTCAGGTTTTCAGGGAGAGAGTTCCAGAATTTGGGATCATAGTAACTAAACGTGCCTTAACCAGGAACCTGCAGATCTATCTACATTCCTCTGAAGCTTTACTGGATAGAGACTTCAGACAGTGGCTTCCTTCGGATGTGCTTCTGGCCTGAGAGTTGGGAGCCCAGGGATGGAGACTGCATACCTACTGCTTAAGCGGGCTGTTAACGTGAGCTGTGTTTTTTGTCTGAGCTAAACTAATATGTGACAGGAAGTGCTTCTCAGGAATCGTCGTTCCATTATCTCAATAAAAGTCATGCATTTTATTTGGTGGCTGAAAGCTCATTGTGCCTAGAAATCAGTGTTAGGGCCAAAAATAGCAAAATAGCTTGTGAGTCAGGATTACGGCTGACTGTGACCAATGATCCTGTTTCCACACAGTGACATTAAGTGAGAATGTCCTGGGCCGCTTTCCTCTGTCACTTCTAATGATTGTTCTGACTCCCCTATGGTTTGTCGGAGTCTCCTTTCAAGTCTGACATCGCCTCCTTTTTACTACTGCAATGGGACCCAACTTCCACCATCTATAACGTTCCTGCAGTCCTGTGAAATGAATGTTCGTGGCAACTTGTACATTGATGTGGTGTACAGCGTTGAAGTTTGAAACACTTTATAGTGGTGCTTGACTGCACCGTTAAGGTTTGTGGACCTTTTAGCCTAGTTCTGTTTACAATAACCCCTCACCTTTGCTTTCCTCTTGGTTTGTCGGTACGTTGGACCTGTCTGAATGGTCTCTCAGGGTGAGAAGGAACACTCAAATGTGGGTCCAGTTCCTATAAGAAGTACAGGTGGTCAGTTTTCATCTTCCAACATGGTTTAAAAATTCATTTTAGTTCACAGCAGAATTTCTGGCCCCTAAAAGAGATTCAAGATTCCAATAGCTTTAGAATTGGAACTTTGTCTTGTGGATGCAAGCATTTGTCCAGTATCAGCTGCCATTTGACATGGTCCTTGTTGATCTATCTGTGCCATCTTAATGATGAGAACACCCTACTCCCCACCCCCGAAACAGCATTCAAGCGGCAGAGTCAGAATTATTCATCCGCAAGTGGGCTGCTGTTTTTTTTATGGGAGCAAGTGGGCTAAGAATCATGTCATCCTTCTATTTTTCTTGTCCTGGTCCACACCAAATCCCAGTGCTCACATGTTCTCGCGCACCTGACACCCCCCCTCTGCCCCCCCCCCCCAGGTTTCCCGTTGTTCTTGGATGTGAAGATGCAGACTGGGCTTTAGAGCCGTGCTAGGCTGAGGGAGCCCCGATTCGGCACCTGTTTCGTAGGTACGTGACAAACCGAATTCAGCATCACAACCCTGTAGCCTCCTCATGGGCAAGTAAGGTGCACTGCTGGGCCAAGAAGCAAGCATGGATTCGAACCCTGCCTCATCGCATGTTCGCACGGGGCTGAGAGCAGCTCGATGTTTCCAAGATGCCCCCTTTTTCATGTCGTCCCCTGACTGTATGTTTATTGCAGACTTCTCACGTCCATTTTTATTGACATTATGCCTGGGTGTTTACAAAATGCAGCCATATGTAGGAAACGGTATAGCGACTGGATGAATGGCTGTATATCCAATCTGTCGAGACCTCTGGACAAGGTGGCTGGTTTTTATGGAAATTTTGGGTGCATATTGTTTCACTTACGGATGAGAACATTGTTGTTATTAGTATAGTTTATTTGGTCATTGTCAAGGCTTTAATAAATGAAAACATTTACTGTCATAAATATAGTGTTAAAATAAAGCAGACTGATTTTGATATTGGATTTAATAAGTTTAGGAAAAATTTAGTCTCAGCCAAAATCAGTAAATGGTGAAAATGAAATCAGAATATAACAGCTGTTGTCTCCTTTCTTTAAGATTATTTTAAACATCAAATATTGTGCTGCTCTCAACTTCAGTGATGGTCACCTTTCTGAGCCCAGGATATTTTTACCCTTATCAGCTGATCTCAAGATGGCAGAGAGAACCCAAATTGTGAGCAAGATTTGACAGATGGTTTAGGAAAAGCTCTGTCTGCATCTCCACATTTCAGTGTCACTGCTGAACTACGTGTAGTAAGCAGTTGTTTAAGACATCCCCTGTGTCACATGAGTTATGTAGTAAAATTAACCTCCATTCTGGGTGGGCTTGTTTCCTCCTTCTCTCAGTGCTCTACAGTGACACCTACAGGGCTGTGGGCAAAATTGCATCTTTTTTAATGGCGTGTTTGAAGCCAGCTGTCGGATGGCTGACAGTGCATACTGTACTCCAAGAAGGTTCAAGGTTCGCAACTGCACACCTGCCTTGAATCTTGTGGCAACCTTCTGGGAATGGGAGAAATCTCTTAAAAACACGGGTCTGAACAGGCAAATTCCACTAACACTGACCAGGAGCCCCAGAACACCATAGGCATGGCATGATGTCATGACTCGCTGAGCCACTGTACTGCCCAGTATTAGTAATTCTCTCTCCTCAGCATGACAAAAGATGAAACTTGTATTTTCTACCTATGCTCGATAAGCAGAGTAAACAGAAATTCTAACAATATGTTGTGTTTTGTTCAATTCAATTCAGTTTTTTTATATAGCGCCTTTAACAAGAAGCACTGTCACAAAGCGCTTTACATAGTCCTGGGCCCAGGGTCCCCAGAGAGTAAACCAATGGCAACAGTGGCAAGGAAAAAGTCCCTCAGAAGGAAGAAACCTTGGGAGGAACCAGAATCAAGGGGGAAGCCCATCCTCTGGCCGTCACTGGGCTGGACAAATTCATTAATACAAATAAGAACAACAATGCTGAACAGTCAGGAGGACAACAGGGTATTGGAGGATGCAGTCCAGTGATCAGAGCAGTTTCAGCGGCTCAGAAGACAGCAAGCCATTCAGTATGGACAGCTGAAGTGAAGGAAGGGCGTGGTCGCAGCAGACGATACGGGGATCTCTTGAATCCGAACCTCCAAGGGAAGCACCCCATAAAGGGGGTGCGGGGGAAAGAGAATGTGTATGAGCAGCGCAGCAATTTAAGGCGGCAGAATAATTGCAAATAAAATAGTTATTCTGGGGCTCTTGCTATCTATGGCAGCATTACTATGAGGGAGAGACCAATGGGGACACAGGCATGAGGAATCCTTGAACGCCAGCACTCCAACAACAGACAACATGCGAAGCAGGAGTGACAGCACTGACAGAACAGTTCATCCAAAGTCAATGGCACTGAACTGCTTTGTTGTTCCAACATATCTCTGTTCAAGGCTGTTATTACCTTGGGCAGTCAAGAATGGTGAAGAATTTTTGCCATGTGCACTGAACAGAAATATATGTGCGTGTGTGTTTGGTGGTAGTATGCTGTGCCGAAGGTGACTGCAAGCACTCGTTGCCAAGTACCCATGTTGACTTCAGTGCATCCAACCCATTTCCATAACAATGCATCTCTAAATGAATTAGTGGCGCGGTATGCAAATGTCTCCAGGAAGTTTGTGATCACGTTCTGTCCGCCCTAATGAGCTATCCTTGTCCAATCTGTCTTTAGTCCCTTCCACTGCCCCAGCACGCTGTGACTGCAGTTTTCCAGAAGGACCACAAGCAGGGACCGTGGGCGGGGCGCTGGTACTGCCATGCAGAGCGCTGTTACAACCTGTTGTTACTTCCTTGCATCATTTCATGGATTTAAAAGGTTTGGGGGGAGGAGGACGGGAGACGTGAATTCCCCAGCGTTGTCACGTGACTTCAGTCACTTAATGACCTTTTCTCCTTTCTATTTTTCCCCCCTCCTAACACACACCTAAAATATATACATCTATTTTTCTATCTTTAATTCTCGTCTTTTTATCCAAGATGGGGGGCGGGGCTATAGAAGAAAAACTCCATTTCAAGCCTTATGTTGGGTTTCATCTGAAGGTCCTTGTAGTGAAATGATGCAACAGAGAGACAGAGTCATGCAAGGCAGCACTGCGTCCACAGGTCAGCAAGGGCCAGTCGGCTGCCTGCTAATGCGTATTTACGGCTTCGCTTACCATGGTACCGTACGCCGGGGCACCACCTGCAAGTGATCAGCCAAGAAAGGAATGTAGCTGATTTTTCTGTTGCGTCCTTTTGGTGTTTAGCCAGCAGATGGTTCAGTGCATTGTTTGTGTGTGTGTTTGGTCATGTTGGTATTTTTAACTGTTACTGTGTAGTTTAGCTTTTTTGTTAATTTTAAGCTGATCCCTTGCCATCAGCCTGTACGTTGAGTCTAGCTACTATTCGAATTGTCCTCACTTGCAGCTCTGGGTTATCGAGACAATTGCTCTGCTGTCTCGTTGCATTTGTCCTCACACACCTGCCCCCCC
>JAACJT020000034.1:22946605-22965232 GCA_009936485.2 Gymnarchus niloticus
GGTTTTCCGCAGGATAGTTCTTCCGCGTCGGCGTTGTTTTCCTCCTCCCCCCCCCCCCCCCCCCCCCCCCACCCCAACACCCACCCACCTATCGCATGTGCGTCATCCTCAGACACATAGCGACAGACGGGGGGGGGGAACGTGTGCACCTTGCCATTTTCCAGAATTCCAAGTACTTTGGACTGTATTGATGATGAAATTGGTCTACAACCACCTCCCAACCCCACAATTCCTTTACTTGTGGTAAACATTTTTCTCCTAATCAATGCTGCGATTTGTTGATGCTAACATGCTTCTCAGATTGAGAATGATGTCCCAAGATCCAAAAGGACATTCTATCAGTACTGACCTGAAATAATAGCAAATTTCAGTGTTGTATCTAATGCGCTCTCTGCTGCCTCCTGAAGGTACCAGTTGTCAATGCCGGGCTCGTCGATGACGGAGAGCAGCGAGTGGAACCCCACGGTACTGTTTAGCCCACGATGCCGTCATCCATGCGGAAAGGAGTGCTGAAGGACCCCGAGGTGGCTGACCTCTTCTTCAAAGATGACCCTGAGGAGGTCTTTTGTGAACTTCAAGAGATTGGCCATGGCAGTTTTGGGGCAGTATACTTTGTAAGCGCCCTACGTCCACCATTGACCCCCCACCCACCCACAAGCATCGTGTGGCCATTAATGACTTGTCTGTTTCAGGCTCAAAACTCCTACACGAATGAGGTGGTGGCCATCAAGAAGATGTCCTACAATGGCAAACAAACTACTGAGGTGAGCAGCTTAATCGAGGCCTGAATTTGACTAGCCCTATGTCAAAGTGTAACTTATTGGTTCTAAGGTTAAACGTTCAACAACTTCATCATTCAAGTGTAATCTTATTCCATCTGACTAGAGAAATTAACCTTAACCCTAAACACTAGGGCATTTAAAAGTATGAGTGCAAGCAAATTATATTGATGATGAGGCTGAAATGTGACTCGATCTCATTTAACTGGCCCCATGTTTACAGATCCAGGAAATTAAATCTCCCTCATGAGAAGGTGGCACGGTCAAAGTATTTGCAATGCTATGAGACTGAAGGACATTGCTTACAGATAAGCGCATTGTGCAAACAGCAGCAACAAGCTGTTAGTCGCTTGATCTTGTTAAGGAGAACCCTTCCTTCCGTACAGTTGTATCTGGAAAATCTTGCTGACCACCCCCTCCCCTGGCAGTACACACAAAAAAACACTCTTCTTCTACTGTAGCCGGTTGTCCCAGGGGGGCTATGCGGACAATTCTAACGTGACTCTTCCTTTGCGCCACAGAAATGGCAGGACATCATCAAGGAGGTTAAGTTTCTGGAACAGCTACGTCACCCCAACACCATTGAATACAAGGGCTGCTACCTCAAGGACAACACTGCCTGGGTCAGTTCAGCAGAGATCTTCCTCTCCTCCTGCAATATTTGCATTATTTTTCATATACAAAAGCTTGTGCAGGGAGCCTGGGAGCAGTTTCCATCCAGACATTCTCGGTTTACCTTAAGACCCACCAGGCTACGTTCAGCCCATTATTAATTATAATTTTCTTCATTCAGACATGAAGTGTCCTCTGAACAGCCTTCTTGCATGCTGAAGATGAAAGACCCTTAGCTATGTAGACATGTCGCTTTGGCTGCTGTGGGTCTATTTTTAACAAAGACACCAGATGAGAACATCATGACCTTGTTGAGTTCTCTTGCCTGTTCGCATTGGCTCCAGGTGAATGAAATGTCACGTTAAATCCCGTGACATTAACGCCCAGGTATTTCGGGTTCTTCCACTGATGTTGTTGTCCTTTGTTCTGCTCAGTTGGTCATGGAGTACTGCCTGGGCTCAGCATCTGACCTGTTAGAGGGTGAGTGTTTGCTTATTTATTTATTTTTTAAGCACTCTGACGCATCTCGGGAACTCAGATGTGTCTAAATATGTAGTGTGACATCACTTAGGTCGATCATTTGTTATTCTGGAAGATGTAGTTTCATTCCTATACTCATATTTATCTTTGGGATTAGATGACTCATTGAAATGTTTGTTGAAACATGCAATAGGAAATACCTGTCTGCCATATCTTGACTCTACCTGTTGACCAGATGCAATTTTTACTGCTAAAATATTATAATATGATTTACGCTGTAGTGTCCCTAACAGTTTGGTCATTTGGGTTTCCCTTTTAACGCATAGTTCACAAGAAACCACTTCATGAGGTAGAAATTGCTGCCATTATCCATGGTGCCTTGCTGGGACTAGCTTACCTACATTCCCATACAATGATTCACAGGTGAGAGCTCCTTGGCTTGTGGAAAAATTCATAGATTCTGCTGAAAAGGAGGTGATGTTCTTTGAAATGTTTGCCACGCTTGTAGAGAAGTTTTGTGTACTCTGTCATTTAGCCTTGAGTGACTATCATTAGGTAATTGTTTAGGGGATGATTTCCAGGCTTGGCTTTGATCATTATGTTGTACACGATTGTCCTGCTGTCTATAATGGCTGAAGCTGCTAATTGAACATTTCCTTTCCTCCAGAGATGTGAAGGCTGGAAACATCCTCCTGACTGAGCTCGGTCAGGTGAAGCTGGCAGACTTTGGCTCTGCGTCCGTAGCGTCTCCCGCTAACTCCTTTGTGGGGACTCCTTACTGGTGAGTGAAAAGTTCGAGGGGCTTCAGCACATAGAAGGCAAGGTTTGGTAAAGGGGGCCATCAGATGCCATTTCACGTGCCTGTGACAGGATGGCTCCGGAGGTGATACTGGCCATGGATGAGGGGCAGTATGATGGGAAGGTGGACGTCTGGTCGCTAGGGATCACCTGCATCGAGCTAGGTGAGTGAGCCTTACTGGGTGGCGCTGTTGGGGGGGCTGTTTCTGACAATGACAAAATTCCATGGGCTCTCCCTAACATTGCTGAAAAGTTTAGAAATATTTCCTTCGAGGTTTTGTTCGTTACAACATGAATTACAGAACTACCCAGATGTTTACAAAGCACAAATTGTATAACTGACTCCTGAAACAGTGTCCCTTTAAAAAATTGCTGGCAAATGGGAACGCCTCCTTATAAGCCTCTGAGGATTTGGCTGGCCCCGGCTTTGAAGCCACAGGGCCACCGTAACACACCTGTTGTGCGTTGGGAAGATGGGCTTTTTGAATTCACCTGACTGGCTAAAATGAAATTCCTATATTCTGCTGGATTTAAAAAGGATCCCTGTGCAGATTGTGGTTTGGGATTGTGGCTGGTGGTGTGACTGGATTATAAGGTGATTCCATTAACATAAAGTAGCTGAGGAGCATGAGAAAGCTTTGGGGGTGGTTGGCTGGGCATTGAGGGTTTGACTCATCTTTGACCTCAGTGTAACTCTCTATTTTTCCTAACCCTCCCAAAGCGGAACGGAAGCCCCCCCTGTTCAACATGAACGCAATGAGTGCCTTATATCACATTGCCCAGAACGACTCTCCCACTCTTCAGTCCAGTGAGTGGTAAGTCATACAGATCGTGATGCCTTGCGTAACTGCCCAAGGAAGCAGTCGCCTACTTTAAGACTCAGCCTTGCCATCGTCAGCGGTAGCTGTAAGCCAGAGGCATTGAGAGACGTTTTGCAGGGTGATTTTACTGAAGCGGAGTTTCTGTGCTTGGGGGGGGTGGTTATTATTAGAAAGTGCTAGATACAGTACAGCTAAATTAAGACCAAAATGTAGGTGAAGATTTTTAGTGCAGATTTACTTCCCCTTGCACAACTTTGGTGGTAGAGGCCTCAGCACGGGTGTTCAGGGGTCTTTGCTCCCTGAAAAGAGGACATGAGGAGGACCCGATTCCTCCCATGTGCTGCTGAAAACAACAGGGCAAATTCATTTGAGCTTTATAGAGCGCTGGGAAAACATGGGCGCAGTGAACGTGTATTTTTGTGGGCTATGCTTCATCCCCCCCACCTCCGTTTTTATTTAAAGAGTAGCTGCCCGCTGGTATTTTAAGTTGGCACGGAGGGAGTTGTGCCAGGACCAGCTCAGCAATAAAGGCCTAATGTGGCCACAGAAGGATGGATTGTCAGTGGCGGCACTTCAGTGAAACACTGACCCAGGATCTCCCGAAATCTGTCCCAGAATTTCCCGAGACCTAGACAGTGCAAAACCAAAGCTGTTTCTGCTTTTCCTTCACCCCCAGTCAGCAATGAGAAGTAGAGATGTTAAGTGAAATAACCAGACAGTCAGACAGTGCTATATTTGTAAAATTGTCAAAGTGAATGGCACACCATTACGCAGAGGGATTTTCTGGTACGGTGATTTTAAAGGTTGCGTGTGTTTGACTAGAAGACACTGGGGATTTTTGCATGTTTTTTCACATCTGTGTTGTACAGTTCTTCCATTGTCATGCACCAAATTTCTTTATTACACCCCGGATTTGATTGGTTCTGGTTCTGTTCATCCCCCCCCCAGGTCCGACGCCTTCCGAAGCTTTGTCGACTGCTGCCTACTGAAAATCCCTCAGGAACGGCCCCTCTCAGCTGATCTACTGCAGGTGAGAGTGCACGTGTCCTGGATCGAGTGTGCGACACAGTCAGTCAGGGCCCTCCGTGTCTCAAATCTGACGGAAGCTGCATTTCCTGGTGGATATTTCTGTGAGTGTGCGTTTGACCCTGTTTTTTTTTTTCTGAAATGGTGAGCCAGCATGTTTGCACACGTGTCTGTGAGAGACCAGTAAACCGTGTGTGTAAACACGTACATGTGGTGTTGTGGGAGGGAGGTGAGGTACGAGGTCGGCATGTGCGTTATCTGAGCTCCATATAAAGGATCACCTAACTGGTGCACTTAGCACCGAGTCTGTAATTGGACCCCTTCTTTGATTATGGCAGATGCATAATCCCAATCGTGCCCACTTATTTAATGCCACCCCATCACACAGAAACAAAGCAGGCCGTCCCATCTGACACCAGAGTGGAGATCCAGTACATCACTCTGATCTCTTCAGCCCCAGTGTCTAGAATGTCTCACTACATTTCCCAGGGAAACTGAGGCAGGATTTAAACTGGATTTACTTCTGGAAGGAAATAGGGTGGAGTTTGTTGGGTTTCTTGTCCCAGTATGAATGAGCTGGTTATGGATGAGTCAGGGGTGTGGCACCTAACCATAGTGACTACCATGCCATTGCACCAGTGGGACTGAAACCTGGCTCTCTTCCTTAGCCAATTAAACTTTTTTTTTTTTCTTTTCCATAGTAGTACAAGTGGGAGGTTTGTTTTAATTGGCTGAGGGAATGACAGGCCAGTTTCATCACAAACCCAGCCTACTTTGCAGCAGTCCCAGGGAGACTTGTTTTAACGGCATTTAGAAGTGCTGTGGGCCCCTGCTTCCAGGATTACGTCAAATTCCATTTTGGTATGTGCAGCAGCAGCTCTGCGCGTTGTTAAAGTCGCACCTACGTCCCTGAAAAATCATGTCACGTTTATATTGATCTATTTGTTCTAACAGCTGCCTCATGAATCTTTATATGTCACAAAGATGTATTTTTCAAAATACCAAGATAGGCAACGAACACTTAAAGCGCCATCTACTGGAGAAGAGAGCCTATTAGGTCTGTCCGAAATCATGAATGATGTCTTTTGTGGGATGCCACATAGTACTGTATTGTTATGAGAGTTGTGCCGTTTGGCTTAACGCTGACAAATTGTTCATACTCAAACCCATTTTTGAAGGACAGTCGTCTTCATGTCAATCGCCCATCTGTTTCTTTGGCCTTTAGACTTGGGGGTGAATGTCAAGTGGTCAATTTTTGTATGTCGTATAAATGTATTTTTATGTTGCCCCTCAAGCATGACTTCGTCCTGTATGATCGCCCCACACGGGTCCTGATGGACCTCATTCAGAGGACCAAAGATGCAGTGAGAGAGCTGGACAACCTGCAGTACCGGAAAATGAAGAAGATCCTCTATCAGGAGAAACACAACGGCCCCATCAACGAATCCCAGGAGGAGGAGGAGGTGAGAGCCTCAACATGTCCAATCAGGTTCCTGGTCTTTATATTCCCCGCCTTCTGCTTCATTAAAACTGAATTACTTTAATGTTTATATCAGAGGTGCTTCTAGGTTCTGAACATCAGGGGCACATTCCAGAATATATGGGACTTTTCTCAGACCTTTGTAGCGGGGTCCAAGGTAGAATATATATTTTTTTTAAATAGTCAACACATACAAACCCCATTTCCCAGCATTTTGTGAAGAATATCAATAGCCTATTCCACCTACAATTGACATTTGACCTTTCTTATACTCTTTTAATACTATATTTACAATATTTTCATCTTACACACACACATACATTACCCACGGTTTCTTCTAACTCTACAGTACCTCTCATCTGAACTTGTACTTTCTTCTTTAAGACCATTAAATCAACAAATTAAAGCAGCAAGATAACATATAATGATAAAAGTACATTTTGAACATTTCACCCTTCAAATGTATTGTACAATTGCATAAACACAATCAACCAAATCATAAGTTGAAATGGTTAAAATGATATTTACTGGCAAAGTCCCATTCTAGTGTAGTGCTCTGATCTGGATTACAAAGACAGCTTATTCCCAGCATTGTGTATTTGGCTTAGACACACCCCCTGTAAAACACTCACTAAACACACCTGAGCTTTGTTTGCTTTTCAATATGCATCAACTGTCAGTTGACATTAATGTCATTAGGTCTGACGTAGTGAATTAGCACACCTTAACATGAGATTTCGGAAAATTTTAGGTTCTTAAATGACTTGCGTTAATGTTAATGTCTTTATTCATTTTTCAATGTAAAATTGGGCATTCTCCAACATCCCCTTTGCCTTTCCAGATCGGCACCATGATGCTGGTCGACCAAGCGCTAGATACTTTGCTTTCGTTTTTTGCTGCTCGATTGAACAGTGTCATGAGCCGCTGACCACCATGACACCCTCACAGCAGGAATGTTGTCTTGGCCCATCGTTTTGTGGCTTCGACCTCAGCGGCGGTAATCGGTGGGACTGGCCTATGCACAAGCGCTGCTCTTGGTGCTGACCAACGTGGAAACTCTTTGTTGCAGACACTTGAGAAATAATCAAGCAATCACGTTGCTATAGTCCTGTTTGAATTTGCTTGATGATGTCATTCCATGTCTCATCTGCCATCTATTTCATTCTTATGATCTGGTAATGCCCACCACTTGATTGTCTCAGTGCCTGTCGTCCATACTTTCATTTTCCTGAGGAATTGAGTGTCTACGCTATCGTTTAAGTTGCCTCTTTTTTTGGAAAAACTCAAGAAGAGCCGTTAGTTTTAGTCATTTTGTCCACAATGATGACTCACCAAAGGTGACAGAACATTTGTATGCTACATGTCACATCATACTTCACAATGTGCAGTGGCCTCTACAATTATTGCCAGCCCTGATAACGATCAATCAAAGGTTAGAGAAAATATAACTTTTGGTGAAGTAGCTTAATCTCAACAAAAATCCAACGTAGTAAAATTATTCAGAGGAAAAACAAATCCCTCATCAAAAAAATATTTTTGATGAAACCATATGTCACTATTATTAGCACCCACAGAAAATCTTATGAACAAAATGTAACTGAAGCATTTTGCCAATTTCAATTTTTTACATTAAGTTAATTGGAGTGTGTAGGAACTTTCATGTGCTAATCCATGATTTTCTGTTTCACTGGGTATAAATATGAGGTGACACAGAGGCCAAATTCCCTTTGTCATCAATCAACATGGAAAAAACAAGAGAACACAAATTAAACGAGGGAGGTGTGTTAAGCTTCATAAGGGTAGGGAATGGTTATAAAAAAGCTACTCACCCATAAATGCCCAATTCTACTATTAAGGCAATAATTAAATAGTTCAAACAAATGGAACTGTTATAAACTTGCCTTGGAAGAGGACCCAATTATTTTGCCCCCACTCACAGCGAGGAGGATGGTAAGAGAGGCAAAAGAATCTCCAAGTATCATTACTGGAGAATTACAGAATTACGGGGGGACAAAAAATAGCATCTTGGGGTCACCAAGTCTCCAAAACCACCATTAGATGCCATCTTCTACATACCAACAGATTAATTGTAAGGTATGCCAAAAAAAAGCCTTTCCTGCCATTTAACCAGAAACATAAGCACCTGGAGTTTGCGAAACACTATTACAACTTTGACTGGAACCTTATTCTATATTCTATAGAATATTCTCAATATTCTGTATTGAGAATTTTTTTGCAGCAAACACTCAGGGTGGGTTTGGTGTAAAAAGATCGTTATGATGAAAAAACCCAGTTGTAAAGTATAGTGGAGGTTTTGTGACGTTCTCGAGCCCTCCAAAGGCCCCGGGAACCTTGTTAGGGTACATGGCATCATGGACTCCACAATATGCCAGGACATTTAAAATCTAAATCTGGCTGCCTCTGTCAAGAGACTAAAAGTGGGTCTTCATTGAATCTTCCAGCAGGACAAAGATCCAAAGTATATGTTCAAATCGACCCAAAAATGGTTCACTGAACACAACGTCATGCTTCTGCTATGGCCATCTCAGTCCCCTGACCTGAACCCCATTGAAAACCTGTGGGGTGAGCTGAAGAAGAGAATGCATTAGAGAGAGCCTAGGACCCTGGATGATCTGAAGATGATTCAGTAAAAAGGAAAGGTCTCGGATGCAGAGAATTCTTGGCGGGATTCCATGCTGATAAATTCTGTATGAGTTGACTGAACCATCACCGTAGTGGCAAAGAATGTGTAATGTTCTTATGTCTGTTTTGTTCTATGCTGTCTTGGTGATGAAAAGTTAGTTATAAATTAAGCCGCTGATATTCCTTATTTCAGTTTGGTGGAATACGATTGAGACTTGCTTACTGTTCAGCGGCAATCCTAGTGGTAAGAAAATTCTCAAGGCACAGCGGGCGTATCTAACAAATGGCTTTCCTTAACATTGGGCAATTGGGTCAACGGGCGAATTAGTTTGTCTGTTTTCATCCTAAGGTAACACGGTGGATGGACAAATAATGCTGTGAATCAAACGTACTGTAACTGGATAGAAATGAACGCTAAAGTGAAATTACGGTTTGGTGTCGATCTCAGAGTTACTTTTTGTCACGACTTCAACGCAATAAGCTGCGGTTGTACGAATAAACCTCGTTAGGAGTGTCGGCTAGTCATAACCAATCGGTTTCGACAGGGGCGTGTCAGATTTGGCTGGTGCAAGTCGCGGGGGAAAGCTGGTGCAAGAATAAATACTGCCATCTGTCTCAAATGTGTACTCAATGCACTGAAGAACTAGAGTCCGATCTATGGTTCTGAAACATAATCAGCTATTACCCAGAAAATCGGCCCTAGTGACACCACTGGTTCATACCAACGTGGATGTATCATTAAGGCAAATGGCTCGTTTAAGCCAGGCCCATGCTAAACGGATCGGCTCCTGGCTCTGCACAACGTATAGCCGACGTCACAATGGTACGTGCCTGGATACTCTTGAGAGTGTGCCAGAAGCAGTTTTTGGAACCAGACTTTGTAGTTGCTCTCCACTGATTGCTTGTGCTGACCACCACCTGGCTTACGTCATAGCTTAGCGTTCATTGGCTAGACTGTCCGTCAATTCCCGTGACGTATTTATTTTTATTTGTTCATACTGCATTTTTAAAAATTCAACACTTATATGACCGTCGTTGCTCATCAAATCAATTTTCGTGTAGTAATAGGGGGATTTCTGGTGCATGGACCTCCACAGAATAGAGGTGAACGAAGTGTTTACTGCACATGGCGTTACCTGTGGGTCTGTGACCAAGCCCCATATGACCTCTGTGTTGTTGTTGATCCAGCAGGACGGTGATATGGGAAGCAACCACAGTACCTCAGTCAGCACTGCCAGCCAGAGCAGCAGTGTCAACAGCATACAGGAAGTCATGGACGAGAGCAGGACCGACTTTGCCATGATGCATTCCTACAACAGCGTCCCAAAGTCCTCCACTCACCGCAAGAAGGTCAGACCTGAGCCGGTGGGCAAAGCTGTGCTCCACAGCCCCCTATTTCGGCTTCTCCCTAGCAACGTAATTGTGACATCATTGGTTTGGAACTCAGCAGAACCTATAAAAACACCTAGAATCTTTACTTATATGTGTAATTCCATGGCCAGCCACTCAGATTTCAGCAGTCCCGCCCACTTTTTTGGCAAATTTGCAAAACTTGCCAAGTTTGCTTTGCATATAGCTCAAGGATTTTCAACCAGTCCTGACAAATTTGATATCGTTGTAATCAGGAGACCCAACTGATCAAAAGATATCCCATATGCAAGTGCATATCCCCCCCAACTGTCTATGGCAGTACTGCATGCTTCAGCCCATTCTACCCATTCCTACACTTCTTGCATCAGCCCCCGCCAATCAACACTTCTTACGTTAGAGGTGTAGCTGGATAAAATATATGCCAAACATCTTGTGTATGCCATTTGGTATGGCCACTGTCCATGCCCCAAGTGCCTATGCCCCCCAACTGCCAATGGATGCTTCACTGCCTATGCCAGCACTGCTCAGGCCATGCCACAAGTGCCTATACCCCCAACTGCCTATGCCAGCACTGTACACTACAACCCATGCTACCCATTCTAGTACTGCGTGGCCAAAGATGACATCCAAAATGCCTATGCCCCCAACTGCCCATGCCAGTGCTACCTACTACACACAAAGTCTACAGTGACAGCATGGACCATTGACTGACGCAGAAAGCAAAAGCAGCTTTGACCGTCAAATAACACAAAAAGTGTTGATTTGGGGGCTGATGCAGGCAGTGTTGAGCTAGGTAGTTGAGGTGCATAGGCACTTGGAGTGTGGCCTGTGACCACAATGAATCCAGTGCTGGAATGGGTAGCTGAATGTCCATGCTTTATGTATACAGCAAGGTGGGCATAGATTCAAATGCCTTGTTTTGCTTCTCTGAAAAGGGTCAGATGTCTTGCTGAGGAGCGTTGTATCACCAACCTGACATTTCTAAGCAATAGTTGTCCTTTGCTTGACAGAGGATCTTCTAGTGATGAAGAGAATGATCTTGTGTTTTTTTGGTCCACAACACAGCTTTAGAAATGAATTGTCTTCAGGAACATGATTGGTCATGATTAAGTGGAAGTATTTAGACTGATTGTTGATTAAGAACTAAGTATGTGAAGGCGACACTTCATAAGAATCATTTGCATTAGAGTCAGTGTCAGAAGCAAAAGCTTCGCTGTCTGTGATATGAAACTTTTAATGACTGGAAAATGCTTTTGTTTTCCCCCTCCCCCTGGTTAGACTTTGGCTTAACTCTAACTGTTCATCAGTCATGCTGTTTGATAAAATGACATCACACAGGAAGGTGTGTATTTAAATGGGGTGGGGTGCTTACAGAAATGGAAAGTGCTGAGATCTTTAAGAACTAAGTCCTGTTGCAGATAAATCATTACCAGGATTTAAAGATCTCATTGCCTCTGTTTTGTGGTCTCAGAGGGATGGGCAGCCTGGGGGTGGCATTCTGAAATCGAATCCTGATGCCCTGTATGCTGTGCTCTTCTCTTTCTTTTGTGCCTCCTTTGGCTTCTGCCCCTTGGCATCTCAGACCTGGGCATCATGTCTCTGGTCTTGCTTCCGTGCATAAAAGGTCACAGACTCGGGCAGATGACAAACTCTCTCTCCTCCCTTTTCATAGGAGTTTGCCTGTATTGAGGATGAGGCTGTTCCCAGAAACCCCAAACCGGAGGCGCAGTCCACCTCCAACAGAGAAAGCCATGGCCTCAAGACAAAAGCCCGCGAGCGATTCGCCACCATCAAGTCGGCATCGCTAGTGAGCCTCTGTCTCTGACTGTTTTCACAAAGGGCTCTCCCCTCATCCTTTCTGAGTCTGTTGTCATGGCGACCAGAACATGTGGAAAAGCAGATGTGCCTTTTTCCCACTGCCTGGTGAAGTAGTTATGCTACAACGGCTGACGCAGTGTAGAGACCTGTCGGTGGTGCTCTACTGCTCTACATTTGTATAGTCTTGTATATTGTCTTTTTAGGAAGATTGTTTATTGTTTGTCCATGTCAGCCTTGTGGAGGAATTGACTGTTGATTCCTTGCAGAAGTTTATCCGCAAGCATGCGGCTGATGTTTGTTGTGCATTTTGGCTGCCGTAGGCTCACATCACAGGCAGCATGGAGTATTTCTGTGTCCGGGATGGTGGGCGGGGGGGGGTTGAACTGTCGATGTCACTGCTGCTGGCTGAATGCTAATGACCTAAGTGTGCAGTCTGCTGTTGGAGGAAGTGGAGAGACTTCTGAACTGTGACTGTGGTGTGCAACCAGTCAGAGTTGCCCTTATTTGGCTGTCAAGCTGGGACAATGTTTTAGTTCATGTTGATACCTTTAGCCTTTAGCGCTTTAGCTGCACACCTTAGCACTTAGGCCAAAGTGTTTAACACTGTGCCATGACGTTCGCCATGTGCCAGGTCAACCACATGCTAGCAGAATGCATTGGTACCTGGAGACGTGCTGTGGGTGTCTGAGCCTGGCGCACTTCGGTTTTCACAGAACCATGGTACACCTTGGCTCCAGAGAGAGAGGCTGCCTGGTTGGAAAGATAAGGTCCTTCTTTGGTACCATGGATTCTCAAAATCCACCCTGAAGGGATTAAAGGTCCCCCAAAGCCTTGGTTTGACACCTTGCTGGCCCTCTAACATGGATCCCCCTGTTTGAATCCGTTAAAACCTTAAAAAAGGCTATATATGTTTTTGTGGTTGTGTTCTTTGGTGAGGTTGTTTGTAAACGCTGTACATCATGTTCTGTGATACTAAAATTATTTTCTAATAATTCAGTTTGGCTCCTTATGGCAATTTGATGCGTAATTAATTTTAATGGAGAGGCAGACTGCACACAAATGTTGGCGATTCCTTTTCTGGGTACCACTGAAGTTTTTGAATTTGACGCATTTGAAGTTTGCCATTTTTTGCACCTGATGGTGATGCCAGATTTGGTGGTGGGTAATGAGCTTCGTCAGTGAAGGCTAAAGACTCTTTTAACATCATGTGGCGCGAAATGACTGCCCTCTAGTGTTTCTCGATTCAGTATTTAACCCTTGCCTGTTATGAGAGTTGTGTTGACTTGGCCTTTTAAAAATGGCTGGTAGTGTTTTTGGGAGGTTTTCCAGTTGGAAAAGATTCATTCAGTTCATTGTCACATCTTTTACCGTGACCTGATTCTGGCCTGTTTTGAATATTTACTCATAAGCCTGTGCCTAGTGTTGGTATGTTGGTTCGAGGACTTCCTCTGACGAGCATTGCGCAATCACATGTGTTGTCCTTCTTGTTCCCAAGGCTTGCTCAGGTCAAGTGTGTATCCTGTCTGGGTCCTCGAATGGTGGTAGTGTAGGGTGTGGTGTGAGACCCTGGTGTGGTCCCTTGCCATCTATGGCCTTGGTTCTAGGATCCAGGTCTTTATTGTCAGTTGCATGGTTCACACACAGTTCCCCATGCTGCCCCCCTCAGGTCACCCGGCAGATCCATGAGCACGAGCAAGAGAACGAGCTGCGGGAGCAGATGTCCAGCTACAAGCGCATGCGACGGCAGCACCAGAAGCAGTTGATCGCGCTGGAGAACAAGCTGAAGGCTGAGATGGACGAGCACCGGCTGAAGCTGCAGAAGGAGATGGAGACGTTTGCCAATGACACCTATATCGAGATGGAGAAGCTGGCCAAGAAGCATGCCATCCAAAATGAGAAGGAGGTGGGGAGATATGGGGAAGGACACCACTATACCTAGACCTTATGGCTGCCCACGGAGGTTAACCAAAATCATCCACATCTCCGAGGACCTCGGTCCAGAGGTTGGACAGTTTCACCTAGTGTGTCCACCATTACTTTGGTGGATTTTTGTTTCCAGGGCCAAAAAAAAGAAGCTGACCAATTTTTAGATACCTCAGGGAACCCGAGAACTCTGGCACCTCATTGTGTCAAACTGCCTCTCCCAGCCTTCTCACTTGACTAGTGTTGTAATTGCATCACTTTGTTTTAATGGGAGTATGATAAAATGATCTGTGAACACTGAGACAGTCCCTGTCTTTGGCCCAGATAAAGACCATTGACGCCGATGCGAAAAAGTTCCAGCGGCATATCTTGGCCCAACAGAAGAAGGAGCTGACCAGCTTCTTAAATAACCAGAAGAAGCAATACAAAGTGTCCAAGGAGAAGATCAAAGAGGTGGGACCTGTTCACAGTCTCGTCCAAAGGATAAGAGCTGCCATCCAGCTAATCTGTTAAATAGAGTTCATTAGGCACTTAAACAATTAATTTAACATAGATTTGGGTTAAATGCTGATTGTGTGGACAGAACACTAGGTTATGTTGAATGCACCCCCCCATTCTTGACAATATCGTTAGCTTGACCTCATTACTCATGTTCAGTGAACCGGTGAGTAGTTGTTTATAGTCTAGGTAAATTAACTAACCAATTCATGTAGAAGGCGTATGTTTAAAACTGCCACAATGTAAAATATATTGATTCGCTTAGATTAAAATACAGTTCTTAGGTGACATTCAGTCACATGATTGGAATCTGGCACAAGCTGAAACTGGCACATTTGTAATTAATCTGGGCTTGACAATGCAACAGATGACCGTGATGAGCCTGAAGTAGAATGAAGTGTGAAATGGCTTTGGTCATGTTGAAGGTTGGATCTTGGTTAAACCGTAGGCTATATGATATGTGGCTGCAAATTTGTGTGTATTCACTGATGAAGTTTAAAATGTCACTTGTGCTTAACGCTGCAAGAAGCTCATTAATCCAACAATGGAAATTACTGAATTTGGCACTTCATGCATGAGGTTGACTTACCGCTTGGTGTTCATTGAGATTCCTCCTTTACAGTCAAAGTACAACAGGTTGCGCACAGCAACCAACATCTCACGGTGAATAATTAGCCAATTTCTAGAGGTCTATTTTTAGAAATTACTTAATTATTGCAGTCCTGGATTCTGTGTTACTGCATTCTGCTCAAATTGAGCAGAACATTTTATTATGTGGACCATTAAGGAAAATGATTCATATACCCTCATTTTAAAAGTACAAGGTAGCCTGTCATTTTTAAAAGATCTTTGGGAACATAAACCGGAGAAAATGTCCATTCCGTCCTCTCACAGTTGCCACCAGACCCTCTAAGCATGCCCGACTTTCCCGTGTCCGTCACCCAGGAGCTGAACGAGGACCAGGTCACGCCGAAGAAGGAGAAGCTGGAGCGGCTGTCGAAACAGAAGGAGAACTTGCAGCACACTCAGGCTGAGGAGGAGGCCATGCTACTGAGCCAGCAGAGGACCTTCTACGAGGGATGCTGTCGGGCCTTCAAACACGATGCTCTGATCAAGAGGCACAAGACTGAGCAGGAGCAGCTGAGAAAGGTACAGTACAACACCGGTGATAAGACTGTGCCCTTTAGTGGACTGGCATCCCTGTGACCTTAATCTGGGCTTTTAGGAGCTGGGCGAGAAGATCAGCCAGAAGGCGAGCGAACATGCCATGCTGACCCGGCACGAGGATTTGACCTGCCAGCTGGAGAACCAGCAACTCAAGATGTTGCAGAAGCTGCGCATGGACTTGATATGGCAGCAGCACCAGTCAGAGCAGCAGAACCAGACAGAGTACAACAGCCGGCGAAAACAGAAACTGTACAGGAAGCATGTCATGGAGCTCAGACAGCAACCCAAGAACCTCAAGGTATTCTGATACTCCATCAGTCTCCCACTGACCCAACCTCAGGGTTCTCTGATGCTACTCCCATTACCATTCCATTGACCCAACCTCAAGGTTCTCTGATGCTACTCCCATTACCATTCCATTGACCCAACCTCAAGGTTCTCTGATGCTACTCCCATCACCATTCCATAACCCTCTATTTGGGGCCACTCTCAGAAACCCAGAGGTACCTGCCCCCATCACTGTCCCAGCACCCTATATCAAGGCACCACCACATCCTTTCATGAAGCAAATTCCCACATAATTTAACTATGTAGCTTAATATTGCAGAATTGTTCAAGTTGAATTCATTTTAAGAAGCTGTATAACTGGGGTCTCCGTCTAACTCAATTCATGGAAGGCCCTGTGTGTGCCCTCCATTATTCACCTCTCTTGGTAAATATGCAGGACCTCTTATGAATCACTTGAGAAATTCCACTTTTAAAGTTGATCATGAGTTATGTATTTCAGAAAAGAACTTAGCAGGAGTGATCATCAGGAATCAGTTGGGATTGGACCTGGGATGTACACAGCACGCCCTAGAATGAGCTAACAGTTCTTTGACACCAGCTAACTCCTGTGGCTGTGATATTGCTCAGCTGTTCAGCCTGTTTTATGCCTGCATCATGATGTGTCCTAAATTACAGTTGACTTTTAAGCATGACAGCAAAGCCCTGAACTAATTAAGGAAAAATATGAAGTAATGTTATAGTTCATCATCTCCTCCACAGCCCCGTGTGTTGCTGAACTGGCCTACATACAGTAGCAGTTCAGTGTGTAAACCATAGAGCTATGTTGGAAGTTTGATCCTATTCTAGATGGTATTAAATGTGTATAATCAAACACTAATGAGATATGCACAAGCAAAACTGGCTTCTCTAAATCCACAAGAGATTGTAGAATGTTTTCTGAACAGGTAAATCATAAAGAAGCACAAAATTGTTGCGATTATTGCAAAAATTACAAAGTCTGGGTCTGATAATTTAGCTGCCTCCTCCTGGAAGTACCATGCCCGTGACTGTGTGGTCACTATCACTTTTCCACAAGGATCGAGAACACGGCCCCCATGCAGCATCACTGCTGCAGAGTAGATTTGGACTCGCTGCTACCATTTCTCCCCACTTGCTCCCGATTAGGTCATGGAGTTGCAGATCAAGAAGCAGTTCCAGGATACTTGCAAAGTGCAGACCAAGCAGTACAAAGCTCTGAAGAACCACCAGTTGGAGGTCACCCCCAAGAACGAGCACAAGAGCGTCCTGAAGATGCTAAAGGAAGAGCAGACACGCAAGCTGGCCAGCCTGGCGGAACAGTATGAGCAGACTATCAACGACATGATGGCATCCCAGGCGGTGAGTCCACACACCTCGACCCCAGCTGGCCTCATTGTAGTCATCAAGTAGATACTGCAGAAAATGTAGCTCCCGCTTGATGGGTGAATTAAAACATGCCCACTACCATAACTACTCGGTCAAATCAGTCAGCGACTGACCAACTGCGGGCATTGCTCTCATCCGTCCCGTCATCTCCTTTCAGTGGCCAAATTAATAGCCCCCAAGGGTAGATGTGCTCCCTCCTGTAATTAGCCTTTGCTAGTATTTAATTAATATTTAGCGGTACCGGATGCTTTCAAGCTGTGGGGATTTGCCCGCCAGTGACCGGAGTCCACGCCTTCTGATCCCACCTCTCCCTCCCTCTTTCCCTCGCCCGGTGAGCACAGCTGCGGCTGGACGAGGCCCAGGAGGCAGAGTGCCTGGCCCTGAAGCACCAGCTTGAGCAAGAGATGGAGCTTCTCAGCGCCTACCAGAGCAAGATCAAGATGCAGACGGAGGCGCACCACGATCGCGAGCTGCAGACTCTGGAGCAGAAGGTCTCTCTGCGCAGGAGTCACCTTGAACAAAAGGTTAGCCTGTCGTAGTTGGCCAGACCTGCTGATCTTCCTCTGGTACTTTTTAATAACATCTCCTACGAGGCTGCTTTTGTTGTTATCGGAGAGGTGCGGGGCTCACTGTCATTTTGTTTCAACTCTCAGAATTCCACTGGGAAACTTAAGCAAGTTTGACTAACAGAATGAATTTGGGAAAGATGGTTACTCCTGTGCCATAGGAACCAAATCTTACTGGGTTCCCTAAGACCAGGATTGAAGCACTAAGTTTAACGTCCGAGCTTCCAAAGGCCTCTGAAATGCTGCCCCCCTTTGACTGTTTCGCTCAATTTAAGTCAGGAGAGCAGATTGCTGGTATGTGCTGCCCCCTGCTGTTCAGTTAATTCCACTGTGTGGCTTTGAAACAAAAAGATTACATCATTGTTAACCCTGTAATAACGAGTTTTCTAGTTGAAATGACGTATTTGGTTTAGGTCCTGAATGCAAGAATATTTACAAATGAAGATGTGAAATAATTTAGTCTGCATTATGTATAGCATAGTCTTTTTGACTCATCAGTTAAATATTTAGCTGAAGCCATTTAGGTTTCATATCAAGTACTAGACCTTTGTCTAGTACTGACCCCCGCAATAGGCAGGTTGTTCAGGTGCTGTTAATTACCAGCAGGTCAAACAAATGACTTCCTATTGATTACGTCACTGATACCAGTAATTCAAGCTGAGGCAGTAATGTATAGAGCAGACGGTAAGCTGAGGCAATAATGTGTAGAGCAGACGGTAAGCTGAGGCAATAATGTGTAGAGCAGACGGTAAGCTGAGGCAGTAATGTGTAGAGCAGACGGTAAGCTGAGGCAATAATGTGTAGAGCAGACGGTAAGCTGAGGCAGGAATGTATAGAGCAGACGGTAAGCTGAGGCAGGAATGTATAGAGCAGACGGTAAGCTGAGGCAATAATGTGTAGAGCAGACGGTAAGCTGAGGCAGTAATGTATAGAGCAGACGGTAAGCTGAGGCA
>JAACJT020000034.1:22965332-23026902 GCA_009936485.2 Gymnarchus niloticus
GTCGAATGTCGTTGTTGCAGATCAAAGACGAGATGGATACACTTCAGAACGAGTGTACGGAGAAGATAAAGCAACAGTTGGAACTACAAAAGTCTGAGTTGGACACGTTTGACCTGGAGAGCATGCGCCTGGGCCTGGGGAACCTTGATGCTCTGGACTATTCGAAGGACGAGAAAAAATGTTCAGCCCCAACTCCTCCCTACTTTAACCCTATGAAGCCGATATAAAATAACACAAATTCTAATTTTTTAAAACTGAACTGTTGAACACTTTTAAGAAAATGCAAAAAAGTTTTCCTATGTGAGTTTTTTTTGTACCATTGTATTGTATTTTCGTATATATGATATTTTGATTAAAATTTTCCAATTAAATGCAATACAGTGGTGATTGAAAAATACATTTCTAAACTGGCTGTCATATTTGATTAGTTGTGCTATAAAATATTGCATAAAATATTGAGTTGATTCAATCCCTTGAAGACTTGTATTTCAATATTAGTAACAATATAAATGTTACACTTATTATAACTGTTTTAAAATTAAGAACGATTTTACCTTGAAACGCCTGTCAGTCAATGTGTGTGTGGGCCCGATTTGGTTTCTAATACGTAATCGGCATCTGCCTGTAATACGCAGATCATCCACCAGATGGCACAGGACGTGTAAAATTTAATACAAATGGATTTTAGTGAAAGCAGTAATCCTTCTGACGACGCAGGGCTCTCAGAAACTAGTGTATCATATTTGAAACACGTTTGGCGTTATAGGGTTAAGATGGGCTCTGTGCTACTGATGTCACTTGTGAACTAGTGCCTGCTCTGACCTTCTGTCAAGGGTCTCCTTGTCAATTTACACAATATGCTGGATTCATTCTAGAGGTTGTCTTTTGAAAAGAAATGTCACAGTGTTGATGTCTTTTTTGTGCAATATATATCATTTTTGGTGAAGCTGAAAACAAAGCAAAAAAGTAAACAGATTTGGATGTACCTTTACTATACATTGGTGGTGATATGGGGGGGGGGATTTGTCATCCACTGAGCAGCTGTGATTTTAGCACTGCCCCCCCTCAGTATTTATGAATTGGTATAGGACGATATGGTACTTACAAGGTCGTGATGTACGTATTGGTAACTTCATCTAGTACGTTACTTTGGAATTAAATGTGAGTTACCGAATGCAGACCTGTTGGTGGCATTTAACTGTAACTGATTCATTTTCTATGGAGACAATGTGAATACAGTCCCAACACCTATGCACAACAAGGTATGGGATGGTTGTGTATTTTCTGTATAGAAGGATTTATGGAGAGCTTTTAATTATTTTCATATTGTATTTTAACTGGTCCACAAATGATTTTTTTTTTTGTTTTTTTTTTTGCAATGATTCCTCTCATTGTCCAGTATTTTGAAGTTTAGTCATATCAGTCAGTGGGATATTTGAATTTCTCTAAGTTGCTTTAACCACTTTCAAGCTGTGTATTTTTTTACAACAAATCGAGATAAAATGCTTTCATTGCATGCACTTTAATTCCCCCACCCCCCAGGTTAACAGCAGCATGAACCTGTCAGAGCTTTCAATATTTGTAAATAAAAGTGCTCATCACATGTCCTTTAATGCCTTTTGAGAATCACAGCACTTTCTTCTTTCACTTGTTAGTGGGCTATGGTATGGATTTACACTAGGACACTTAAGATGTGCGTAAATAACGTGCTGAAACATGAACTGGTTCTCTACTTTCAAAAGGCAAACTCTTTGTTACCTTCTTTCATTACTTCAACTTCCATGAAAATGATTTTGACTGTACATAATTTTTTTCTCCCCCATCTGTTTGCACTTATATCATTCAACCTCCAATAGAACTAGTAGCTACTTTAGTTGTAAATATTAGAAATATTGACAATTTCTACCAAGCACATGACCAAAGAGATTATAGACGCTTCTGATAAAAGAAGCAAGCTTACTTAACTACTTGTTTTTGTTTACAATGTTTATGTTCAATGGTTAAACATGCAGTGAGTTACCTTTGTGACAGAATGAGCCAAGTTAATGCTCAGCATTCATTAGAGGACTTGATACAACCCAACCTCATGGACACCAAGTGTAAAGACTGTAACCTCTACCAAACATAGCACTTGTACCGAAGCAGGCTTCCACTTCTTCAACTGAATATCTGCTCCAGTAAATACACAAAGTTTCACACCAATCTGTATTTGATCAAGTAGGTTTCATTAGTTGTGTATATCCTTTACCTTAGTATACACAGAAGGCATACATGTTTCAGTAAACGTTAACAGACAACTGAACTTTGTCTATGCAAGTACTCGTATATGCAAAAACAATTTAGAATCACATCCAAAAATGAAGCCTTCAGTTATACAGGACACACATCCCATAAAAGCCACGACGTCAAAGACTACTGTACCAAAACATGTACAATTTTCAGTTGATGCGCTGGGCTGTGATACATAACTTGTATGGTATTAAAATTATTATAGCAGTATAATCAGCATTTTTCACAGTCACACTTCCAGTTGCTTAAGGTAACTATTTACCAGGGGTGGCCAACTGGAGGCTGATGACCCACATGTAGCTCATTTAAAAAAATCAGCAGCACATAAAACTGAAGGAAATCCCCCCTAACCCCAGTCACACAAAACTCTCCAGAACAGCTCCCATTTTGGCTGGAGTCTTTCAGTACCTCACTTTAGTGGATCTTCATACCCAACCGGTTGGTCACCCTGCACTGTAGCTTGCCAATAAACGGTTGTGTTTTGTTGTGTACCTTGTAAAAATTCAAACATGCCAAGACAAGATTAAGTTTAGCCAGTTTATTGCAGTCACCAGGAACTGAGCAGTGAAAAGGCTGTCAGTATTTACTAAACTGAGGCTAGGGAACAATTTACTGTCAAAAATACAAGCAAAAACACCACAAACAAAAAGCATTTCATAATTTTTCTGCCAAAAGTCTCACTAAGCAATGTCAGTTTCTGCTAATTTCATCACAATGAAATCGTTAATCTTTCTCTGGTTTACTTTCCGGAAAGCTGCTCATAAAGTTTGGGAACGTAACTGTCCCACTCGGCCTGGTAGCAGTTTCCAGCTACTGGGGCTCCCAGACGGTATTTGGCACGGAAACTGGAGATCTTGAATTTCCCTCGATGCTCTCCAGATCGGTTGGTAAGGACCGGCTCAGTGCAGGATAATGGGTTCGACTGCTCGTACACCAGCCACACGTAACGGTGTAGACCTACAGGACAGAAAGAAAAACAAAGAATGCCACCATGATGTGTGGCACACAGGTGCTCCCAGTACATCTGGCTTTTAAACATAAATGAGCAAAGCCTCAGTAAATACGCAATATGCATGCAACGTTTAATATTACAGACCCTCATATATGAGTGGTTCTCTACTACCCCTTACCAGTTCCTTTTGGGGGACCCGACCCAACGTAGTCAGACAGCACACAGCCACTGGCGAGGTCATTGCCTTTCATGTTCACCACCAGAAAGTGATGCCACTCACTTGGGAACAAATGACAAAATGAAAGTCTCTCCTCATAACACCCACCCCCCCATGCCCTACAATACGAAGACCTAGTTTTCCCTCAGCTTCCAGATGTGAACTTCAAAATGACAGCTCTAAGTAAGGGCACATTTTTCTTCAGTTAGACCACTACTAACCGGAACTTGGGGTCCTTTCTACTAGGAGCATCGGGATCTGTCAGAGCCAGCGCATACAGTTTACTGGGGTCGCAGCCATCCCACTCCACAGTCGTAGGCCGGTTCTGCACCTACGTGCAAGGGCATTATAAGACGGCGGGAGGGTCAAAAGAACCGAGCAGAACTCACCGCTGCCCAGCAGGGGTGCAAATAAGGACGCATGACGTAATGTTTCACTAATAGAAAAGGGGATTAGCATGCACAAGGTAGCATGTACGTAATGCATGTACAGGGGGATTAGCACTAAACTACAGCATAAATAACACACATTAATTTGTCTAGCAGGCTGCCCAGCTTATATGACGCAACTTTAATACCCAAGTGAAGCAGTGCATATCAAATTTCCTAGAGCACCGTTATCTTACAGCGCTTTTACATGTACCAGTATCCTAGATATCACACGTAACGGCCGCAAATCAACGCAGGCTGCATTTTTGCATGCAAGCAACGTGACGCACATCGCGCGCCATCTCTATGTACAACCTGCGTGGGTTTCAGGACTTTGCCCAGTTCATCAATTTCAACGCTGCCATATTTCACAACCAGAGGCTGTGCAGGCTTCTCCTCCACCTCGCTGAGGGCGAGCGATCCAGTCCACTGAGCCAGGTCCACAGGCATTATATACTAACGTCCCCCACAACCAGACCGAAGACGGCTGCGGTGAGAAACCCCCCCTCCTGTTCTTTATATAGACAAGAAGCGCTTCGCTTTTGAGTGGCCGCCGTAGAAACCAATTACTGCTCGCGTCTCCGTGCGCTCCAGCTTATGATTGGATGGCGGCAGCGGCAGCCCCACCCACATATGGTGGCCTGAAGCTACGGTGGCTGTAAATGGGCCGCACGTTCGGGTCTCTGGGCCTAAACGGGATAGCGGTAAACGAAATTAACTCATATGTAAATTTAACGTTATCCAAGTTTATATATACGTTCTCTGTGTTTTCTCAGTCAAACATAATTAAATATATTAACGTCTAGAGAAAATCGTTATTTTCATCCCATTCAGGGTGGACTTAAGCCGTGTGCCCAGTGCTGCCTGGAATATGCGGTCATTATTAAATAAATAGTACATCCATCTCCTAGTTCCGTGTCACTCACGTTTATTGACAATAAATTTAAAAGATAATTGACTCAGAAAAGAGAGAGTTTAATTTCTAGGCCAACAATGGTACACATATTTTGCACACATACTGCATAAAAAGGGGGGGACAAAATTCATACCAGGCTGCAGTTTCCCAGCAGAACTGTAAGAGCAGCAACAAGGAGTGGTCACTGTGGATTCAGTTACTTGTTTAACAAGTGCGTTGTAAATGTCTGCCTCAGAAGACTATGAACTGCACACGTAATCCTACAATTAGGTATTACTCAAAATGACTGATGTCCTACTTCAGCACACAGAGATGGTAACAATTATTCACAGTTTACAATAAACAGAACAGTATGATTCATATTGTGTCCTCCAAAAACATGAATTGGTGTCTCTAAATTACCCATACTAGGTGAGTGTGGAAATCCTGGCCTTCCTGTGTCAGACTCCAGACCCACCAGAACCTTGTACAGCAGGGGTGTCCAATCTCACCCACAAAGGGCTGGTGTGGGTGCGGGTTTTCATTCCAACCAAACAGAAGCCACATCTGAGTTAATTGAAAATCAAGCTCAACTGATTAAACAGGTGGAATCAGGTGTGGCTCCTGCTTGGTTGGAATGAAAATCCGCACCCACACCAGCCCTTTGTGGATGAGATTGGACACTCCCTGTTGTATAGGATAAGTGGTATGAAAGTGATGAAAATTGGATCATTCATTCATTCATTCATTCATTCATAATAATAATAAAAATACCTGTTTGACTTTATGTAAAGCTTTTCAGCGACTGAACGATATCGTTGTTTAAGGCGGGGGACAGGGGGGGTGCCCAAATGCCTGTCCATTTTGCCCAAACTCCCTGACGTGCCAGGCAAGGTAAGCACGCGCCGACTAGCGAGGTGCGGGCTCAGGTGCTGCACCTTTAAAGCCACCTTAAGGTGTGGCTTGACAAATAGAAAGTTACCGGAAGAAGCTGTACAAATAAAACAGGTACATGCGTATGAGAAGAACACGCCTGTAACACAAGACAAACAAACCGTCTTCTCACTGGCAGGCTAAACTAAGGGTTCAAATTTAACTTTGTTTACCCGTCTTTAAGGGTGTTACGTATGTTTAAACGGTTACGTTTGTGCGTTACAGTGTATAGAGCAGGTCGGACAAAAATATTACCATCCCTTTGACTCATTTGTTTTGTGAATGAAAAACTTCGGTGCAAAGTGTAACCATGACAAGATTATCGACAGGAGTTGCTCACCTTATCTTAATGTTCTTCACAGGTAAGATCTCGCTTATCGGAATGTCTTTGTTTCCGAATTTTCCCTTTTGTAATTTTTGTATAAGGTGTTTGCAAGGACTGAATATTTGAAATGTCATTGCTGAAGTTTTGTTTCTTAATGCATGTCTAATAGTGGGTAATTCTTGTTGTACAGGTGCATCTTGCCAGCTCCAGGGGACACCTGGTGACACTGTGACACTGCCGTGCGATCTGAATGCGGGCAATGGCAATGAGACTCCGTTCCTGACCTGGTGGTACAAGGATGGCAACATTGTGGCGAATCGTAACCACTCCACAGCCACCACTGTGGCGAAAGACAGCCGCTTCTCCATATCAGACCAGCAAAATCTGACAATCAGCAACATAACCCGAACAGATGAGGGTTCCTACTACTGCAGCTCATCCCAGCTGAATTTAACACACCCAAAATACATCCAGCTCTTCATAGTCGGTGAGTTGAACCACTTGTCGTCCTTTTAGCGCTCTAAACCAACATATAGCATTTTCGGGGAGGAGAGAAAACGCTTTCAAACTGGTTTTGCTGGATTACTAAATCGTTACAGGAGCGCCTTTGTTAAGCACTTTCAGCGATCTTCCTTTACTTAAAACATCTCGCTTCCTTCTTGTAAAAGCAAAACACCATTTTTTAAAAATGCTGTTATTTTAAAATATTACCTGTGACAGGAGCGCGTCACTGCCAGTCTCTTAAGATTTCCACCATGATTTAATAAGTAGTATTGTTTAGATTGCAATTTCTTGAATTTGGGGGGGGGGGGAGGAAACACGGGGATTAGATTTTATTTACCCAAATGTGGTTCATATGAACATATTGATGAACGGTTTTTTGTTTTTTTTTTTTTTTTTTTTTTTTCTTTATCCATTGTTCGTATTTATGTATTTCCCTGGCATGTAGGCCTACTAGATTGGGAACATGTGCCATACTTATTTTCATGTGTTTTAAATCAACAAATTTAGTGGAGATTTGCATTTCGCAAAGATCTTCAGCTGACCTTTGCAAAGCTGAAATCAGATATAGTTTGTGCATTTGAGGGGAGACTCTCCAGGTCGAAGTCTTTCCAGGCTATTTGATACATTTCGGTGTTCCAGGTGCTCCAGCCAAGGTTGTGACGGACATCAGACCAACTGCAGCTCTGGAAAACGGCACCCTTGTCGTCGTCGAGGGAGCGGATGTAATCTTTGGCTGCTCTGCAGAATCATACCCATCCCAGAACCTGTTCTGGGTATTTGAGGATGCTGAATCAGGCAATGTCACCCTAGGCTCCGGCAATGGCTCATCACTTGAGTTTCGAAGAGTCAACATCCAGCCAGGCCATCAAGGGTTGTACAGCTGTGTGGCCCAAAATCTGCTTTCAAATGTTACAGTTACCAAGACCACCCTCCTGCTTGTGTACCGTAGGTATCAGCAGTAGGTATCAGTGTCTATCCTGGTTACTCCTCCGACAATGGAATGGCCAGGGTTGACACATTCGCTTTATTGGTGTGGCCAGTCTGCGGTGGGGGGTGCGGTTGACGAAATTTGTGTGAGGTGGGGGGGGGGGGGGGGTTAAATACGGGACAATTTGACAAATTGCGGCGCATTCTGAATTAGTTCAAAACGCTCAGTGATTTATTTATACTGGACAAATGAACTTTTACTGTTGCCGCTTTGCTACCGAAACAGTGCTGCAACCTAAAATACTGCAAACGGGCCGGTGTTTTCAGCACCTAAAGGTCCAAATCGAACATGACAAAGTAACGGCTACGTCACAGACCTCCTCCAGCGGCAGCATGACACACAATGGAACGTGTCCTCTGTTTCCAAGCATTGCTCCTAACTTTGACAGTATATTTACACTTCAGCATGTGCTGATCTTATAGAATCAGAATCAGAATATCTTTATTGTCATTGTAACGAGTACAACGAAATTAAGTGCAGTCCCTATTCTCCCCGAAAACATTGGATCGTGTAAAATAAAGTTATAATCCAAAACTGTACATGGGCAAGCCTTGCTTTACATTGCCAAAACGTTATTTTATTTCATAATTCCTTTAAGGGATTGGACTATTTGTTTTGCAATTTGAGCATTCAAGGTTCTGATCCGATTTATTCTCAACGTCTGCTGCCTTTTTTTCTAGATGCTCCTGATGGACACCACATATGCTACGGTAGCACAGAAAACGACTCTTCCATGTTGCTGCACTGCAACTGGACTGGGGGCTACCCTGCACCCATGATCCACTGGACAGAGGAGTTGGATGACAAGGTCACCACGAAACCTGTGCTTAATGTGTCCAAAGAAGCTGACAGTTTAGAGGTGACATTAAACCAGTCCTTGCTGTACGATGGGCAGACTCTTAAGTGTCAAGGTCATTACCAGGAGCTTGACTCTGTGAAGGACTCTTCTTGCACCGTCATTCTAAGTAAGCGTCCCTCACAAATTTCTATGTCAGTGTGGTTTCCTCAAAGCAGATGTGGGGAATCAATTTACAAGATTGATTCTTCATTTATATTTTTAATGCTTATTGCTTTTCTCTCATAAATTCCCATCCCTGCAAACTTTTATTTGTTAAATCTTTCAATCCACAATCAGGAATTATTGGATACGGAATATGTCTAACAACCTTGACACTGTTCATTCAACCCCTCCTGTTGTCCCGTCACAGAGGCACCGTATCCTGAAGGAGAGCCCTTAGTTACTGCAGTGGAAGGGAGCAACATCACATTAACCTGTGAAGAGAAGAGCTCTTATCCCGTAGCCAAAATCACCTGGAGAAGGATGTCGTCCAAGCAAGAGAACATCGTCTCCAGCTCCAAGCACGTCATCTCCCAGAATGGTCCTATATTCCAGCTCACTATTGTGAACGTCACCAGACAGGATGAGGGAATTTATTTCTGTCGGAGTGAACATCCTATCCAGAATCCAGAACTAGAGATCAACCTAACGGTCAAATGTGAGTAGAATGCAGACAGGAACTCCTCCTGCCAGAGTCTTCCTATTATCCCCTCAAGTGTGCATGGAAAAGAATTGCTGGACGACTGAGAACATCGTTTTCATATCACAGCTTCCCAGATTCTATTACTTAACACGGAAAGGCATGCCACTTTTCTGACTGCGGAAAACTAGTTGGATGGCATTCCAGAAGAGTTATTTCTTATGAAATAACGTTTTTTTTGGTTTTTTTTTTGCCAGAAAAAGGTCTGCGGGAAATAACTAACAGATTACAACAGTTTCTCCTGCCTCATTCCAATAGTTGCTCATCCACATGGAAGGGGGGTGACAGGCATGTCAACTAGACCCAGTACTTCTCATCTGCTGTGCATCAACATGACTGGGGATTCAAACCCCCATCAGTGCTAACCCCTGAGCCACCCTACTCCCCATCGTATGAACGGATCTATTTTTAAAAACGTTGGCCTAGTGTCCCTTTCGAAGGTGCATTTAACCTCAACTAGGCATTGCCAAAGCACTCCATTCGGTATTATTTACAGAATACAGACCCATATAAATAACAAAGTGCTGGATAGCGATTTACAGTGGCTGCAGGGTGCAGCCTGAGACAAAGGTCCAAGGTCAGTTCTACCTATGGGAATCCTGAGCAAGTCGCTCAAGATCAGAAGCTGCTGGCTTATGGTCCAGCTTTGAGAAACTAAAATTCAAACACATTATGACCATAGGCTCATCTGAAGCTATGTTTCTGGAACCACAAGGACATGCAACTGACCACATCATGTATATTTATACCTATATATATGTATGTCTTATGCACATCCAAAATTCCAGTAACCTGTGCAATTCCAGCTAGCTCAGTATTTTAAGGATAAAATAAATCAGCTGGTGCTTGTCTTTATCACCACTACACACATACAAGCCCTCTCCTTGTGACCAAGCACAGAGATGACCACACATAGAGAACTGCATGGAGCAGCACCTTTCCCTAGCAAGTGAATTCTACCAGTGCCCACTTTCTGTGCTCACTGTACCTGTGTGTGCGCGTGTCTCTGGTGCCCCACTGATTTCCTCAGTCGCTCTCTGGCCATTTATAAACACTGATCACACAGCCCTTGAGAGTTTTTGTCCTTGAGAGTTTCTTTGGTCACAGTCACACACAAGAATCTGTTTTTGAGCCTTTGATGCTATGTGTTTATATCAGGTTTCCAGTTTTCAATACTTTTATTTTCTGTTTGGCATTGTCTATCCTCCAGCCACTTATCCAGGTCAGGGGAGAAGGCAGGGATTCACTGTGGAAAGAATACAAGTCCTCTGTGGGTCACATACATGCACATGTATGATCATATGCTAAGGATGCTATTTAAGCAAACTGCATTAATGTTATATCTTTTGGTTTTATTTTCCAGCTTCTGCAGGAGACACTGGTGGAATAATTGGGGCATTCTTAGCAGTTTTAATTCTTGGAGCTGGGATGATTGTTGGTTTGACAGCCTACCGTAACCGTGACCGGATTTGCCTGGGTGAGAACTTCGTTAAATGATTTATGTTTGTCCACTGTAAGGAATCCACTTGTATAGTCTCACTAATATGGTTTTAGCCAAATCATAATTTATTGTAAACTAACACGATACAGTGTTGACATACACCAGGTACTGAAAGGCAGCTTAAATACAAAGTAAGGACAGATCTTTACCCACCTTTATACCATGCGACACCCTCCCCACCAAGGTTCTGTGTGAGTGAATTTGCGTAGTAAAGGGTGAAGAAGCTGAGACAGGAAAGGACAGTGAATTTGCGTATGAAGGGTCTTGGTGAAAAGCGTTTTACCACCTCCCACCAATACTAATTCAATCATTTTCCCAACCAAATGCTAGCTCACTTCCTTACTGCCTTAGAGGTCCCGGATGAAACCCCAGTCCCCGCCCCGAATCATAATTCACTGATAATTCCATATTCAGATCATCAACCCGGGACACTGAGGCACCTTTTGTGATGTATCCTTACACCACAAACTCTATACAATTATTGTACTGGCTGTGACGCTGCTCACAAGTTTAGCTGATTTTATCAGTGGTTAATTGGAGGTTCTCAGTCAGTTATGATCTTGTTGTGTTAAATTTGACACCAGTGTACAATAAGTGGGTAATTGTTGTATTTTTGTTTTGCAGGCAACACCTTCAAGTGAGTAAAATCTCGACAAATGTTGTAAGACTGCATGCTGTTGTATAGTCACGCTGCATACTGTAGATTCTTGGTGATATTTTTTCCATTGAAATTTCTTGGTTATGCGTACCCACAGTGATGGTGAAATCAGCAGGTATTTGTCACTTAACAACACTTAACCCTAAGGCCCCATGCATTTCTTCACAGTCACGTGAGTGAAGACAGGACAGACGTGTTGAACCTGGTGGAATCGGATGAGGATGATGAAGAGATTATCGCTGACACCAGGATAATTACCGCAGCAAATGGCCACGTGCCCTTGATCGTACAGGTCCACTGCTTTATGCTCAGTAAGTCCAGACCTCTGGGAATTTTATTACAAAGTGGCAGTCAGTTGAAGTCAAAAATTAATTTGCCATAGAAAGTGTGGAAAAGTACGTTTAAGAAAAGTAAGATGTGATTCTTTTTTTTTTTTTTTTTTTAGGTGATAATGAAAATCAAGCTGAGAGTCCTACAGAGGAAGCGGGAACTGTGACTTCAGCTGAACAGCCCGAACTAACAAATTGACTTGCCTTTTCTGTAAATCCTGGTCGTAAAATGCGGGTATTTTCCCTGTAGGAATGTGAGTAAGCCGAACGGGTCAAGAGTACCAGTGTGTCCATTCTGTAACTCTTACAATTAATTTTTTAAATTAAATTTTTACATGAAAACACCTTTTATCAGGGTTATTTGTGAAGTAAAAATGTTTAAATTGTACTTGTTCCAATGTAAATATTTGACTGTTTATATAGGATTATGTACTTGTTTACAGTGACTGTTATAAATTTAAATGCAAACTTTGTCGCCATTTCTCATATTGGTGAAGCAGCTTAACAACTGAAACTACATACTGTATCCTTATTGGTTATTGGCAGCCTGGGTTTAGAACCCATCTGGAATGCTTCAGTTGGCGTTCTTTTACTTCTTTACCTTTGCTGTACATTAAAATGCAATGCACAACAAATTATACTTTTTACTCAGTAATGTCTTTTTGCAAAAAAATTCTTATTTGTTCTTCCACTCATCTGCTTTCCATAAACGTTGGTCTAGATAGAGGGTCATTATGAGCCTATCCCATAAAGCACGGGGTGCAAGACAGGGGACACACACACCAAGTGAACAATTCAGGGACAGTTTACCTAACTGCATGCTTTTGCACTATGGGAGGAAATGTGTGCTAACATTGGAGAAAATGCAAACTCCACATGCATAAAACTAGGGGCAGGGACTGAATTTGCATGTGTGTGTCGTAATTAAGTGGGGGATTACTGTTCTGTAGCTGGTAAGCAAATAGGCTGGTACTTAATAGGATGGAGCTGTTGTCATTGTTACAGCAATGGATTGCCATTTTAGTTTAAGGTTTTATTTTTGTGGCGTTAAATTATTATTTACAGCCTCTGGTGGGTGGGACCAATCTGGACATTTGTCACGTATACTTAGTGCAGAGTGGTGGGTGGGCCTGGAGTCTATCCCAGGCACTATAAAGTTGTAACACTCAAACTGTAATGTGAAAAGAATACGCCAAAACAAGACAAGGAGGAATAATTCAGGCAAAACACGTTTGCCTTAAATTTGAACTGTCGGCCAAACGATTAACACCAACTACACAGAACACCTGGCCCGCCACTTTTCGTCATCCACCAATCACAGGGACCCAGCTTATTGGCGCCCTCCAGGGATTGGCCAACATTGACGGGAGGATAGCGTTTTGCCCGTAAGTGCGTGAAAGAGGATCACGTGTCAGTGACAGGTATGTACGTGATTTGAGCTGCACTTTGGATGGAATGCCGGTCTATAGGAGGTGTGGAATGTCGTTACTTCCATTAGTCGTCACGAAGGAATGTTCACTGCCCAATTAGTCATTAACTGGAGGGAAATTTGTCGGGGGGGATGTTTAGTTGGACTAATGAATGACGAGTTTAACCAACAATTTACGAGCTGTACCTACAGCCGAATATTCGTCACGATAGACGAATGTGGTTACTTTACACTACAGTTATTCGACTGTTTCTGGATCACTACCATTTTCGGATCCCACTGTAATTCTTATTTTATTTAAAATGTGAGGGAAAATATTCAATTTCAAATGTTTGTATGTGAAGTTTGATTCATTATGAATGGACAACTAACCAGCCGTACCCACAGCCGAATATTCGTTACTACCCAGTGTTACAGATGACAGTTATTCGACTATAGAATCGTTTATTAAAAATGTCAACAACTCCGAAAACCCCCGACTCTAGCTCTGCCTGACCATGCTCATTCGAACTTGTACTTTCGCCTGTAGACCATTAGGTCAACTTATTATAGTCATCATGATGATCTCTAATGATAAAAGTATATTATGGACATATTTCACTCGTCAAATGTATTCTACAATTTTAGATTCCAAATTAAGCAGGTGCGTGTCTCTGAGGACAAACCGGAGCGAAACAAATAACGCCGCGTGCCCCAGAATAAACTGATCTAAGGTTTTGAAATATAACCAGCTGTCATTGGGAGGCACCATGTTAATTTTTTAAACCGAAAAATAATCGATTGGCCCTAACGACGCCATTGACAGCAGCCCATCATAAGACACACGCCGACACTACATGAAATATTCAGTTTGCATTGGAAAGAATGACCCTGGGGTTGGAAGAGCTGCTGCCACATTATTTAAGCAAACAGAAGAGGAGGTGGGGATGACAGCAGGAACACACGTGTGCATGTCAGCTGATAAAGCAGGAAGGCTGGCTGCCTCTTTATTTCCGGCAATGTAATGTAACGTAACCCAGAGAGGTACCTGAGCGTATTAGACAACCCGTCATATATTTATCATCATTTTATTGCACGATCGAGGCAGAACCGGGCATGTTGGCAAGATGCCGCAGGGAGCTTGGGTACCGCCTCTACTTAAATGACCTGGAGACGATGTGACCACTCGTCTGTCGGCCGATCGCTTGTGTTCTGGTCGAATGTCGGGGGTGAAGCGCAAAAGCACGTTAAGGCTTTGAATAAAACGGGGGAGAGGTAGGGCAGGGATGCAGTCGTTGCCGTGTTCCTCTAAGGATGATCGACTTGGGGCAGGTAAATATCGTCCTCTGGTCTGTGTAAGGAAATGGCGTGTGGACACGAAAAGGGGAGAGAAGCAGAGGCGGGGCCGTGCATGATTAATATCTGCTCGTTACATACCGATTGTGTCTTTATTAATTAATCTATCATTATAATTACCCCCAACCCCGGCAGCGTCGGCCGATGCGTTAATTGCGGAGCTCATGCCGGTGCACGCGCCGCCGATGGACGGGCGCGCGGGGTACGAGACGTGGAGCGTGCGGTTCTCTCCGGACGGTGACTGCTTTGCGTGGTCCCTGGGACATGGCATAGTGAAGCTCCTGCCCTGGCCGCTGCAGGATGGAAAGTACGTCGGGCATCGCCACCCGTGCGTCGGCCGTTCGTTGCTATACGACGTCGCCCACCTTAACGGATGCGAATGTCCTTTCACCTCCAGGCGACATCGCAGCGTTGAGATCGGTGTCAACGGGAATAAGGAGAGGATCCTGGAATGTGGACACAGCGTGTGGAGCCTCGCGTTTGGACCTCGCACTTCCAAATCTGCAAGCTGCACGGATGTCAAACGCGGATCACCGAGTACACCGGGGCTTCTTCTGGCGACTGGCCTTAAAAATGGAAACATCAAAATATGGGAGGCTGCAACAGGTGGGTTTTTAGGTCTATGAAGATGTATAGAAATCTCTACCATGAATCTCATACACGATTGAGACGCCTCACCAGCAATTACAGCATGTGTCCTTAAGGTACGGTATGTAAGGCACGTAATCATGTCATAGGCAGGCATCTTCAACAGTACATACATTGACGGGACATTTTGCAATGGGTGTAAGGAATTATCCAGGATACTAAAAATTTTGCTGTTACTTGTGTTTGTTAATCTGATAAGCAAAAGACTAAACATCATTAAAAAGCCAACTGTAACTACATGTATATTAACATAATGTTTGTTTTGTGACCATAGATCAGTCAGGAAAAGGGTTAAAAATGTACTCGAACCACAACTGATTTAATTTACTTACACTTTCGGGAGGGCAAAACTTATTGAAAACAAAACTTCCTGCAAGTGACTTTCTCAAACTTTGAGTTCATGCCAATAGGAAATTTGATCAGGATCAGAATTTCCTTTATCAAGCACACTACTGTATGAGTGGATGATAATAGTGGTACTGTGGCTTTCATTTTGGCCTCAGATCTGCAGGTTTGGGGCCAAGACTGGACCTCCCACCTCCGTAGCTGGAGTTCTTGCTCTTCCCATGATTACACAGGTGTCCTCCCACAGTCGTGGTCTGGTGAATTCATGCCTCTGAATTTCCAACAGTCAATGAGCTGACGTCCAATTGTAGGTGCCCTGCGCTTCCTGGGACAACCTCCAGGCTCACCATGATGCAGCACTGGATCTACGGTTATGGAAGATGGATTATCATCAGAGCTGTGTGTTCTTTCTTTTCAGGACATCAGCTTTTCACTCTGACTGGGCACCAGGGAATTGTAAGGGACTTGGCCTTCACACCAAATGGAAGCCTCACACTCGTGTCTGGATCTCGTGACAAGACGTTACGGATATGGGACTTGAGCAAGCAAGGTAGGAGAAGCGTTTTGATATGTTGGGTTAATGCCCACCATCATTCCCACTTGCTTGCAGTAACCATCTGTGGGTATGTTGGGATTATTGCATACAAAAACACAACCTGTGCACTCTATTGATGTCACGCCATCTCTTCCAACACTCTATTGACGTGTAGTCGAGGGAATGTACACCAAGCCACCATGTGTTGGCTCAGTGGATAGCATTGTAATCTGATACCTCCACGATTGTGGGTTTTAGTCCCACCTACAGCTGTTTGTGGAGTTTGCATGGTCCTCCGATGTGTGGTTTAAGTGAATTGGCATCTGTAAATTTTTCTCCGATGAACTTGCAGCTCATTCTGGTTGTCCCTGGGCTCAAGCCCTCAGTTTGAGTTTTAGTATGGCCCTGCACAGGGGGGAAAAAAAAAGTTCTTGGAAAATGGATTGCTTATGAGCAAGAAGCTGCTGGTGTGAAAGGAACAGCTTTGGCAGTCATTTAAAAAAAAAAAAAAAAACTTTAAATGCTGTGCTGACCTCTGTTGTAAGAGCCCAGGTTTTCAATTGTGATTTCTTCCCTCCCAAACACCAGGCAACAATGTCCATGTTCTCACAGGCCATACAAGCTGGGTGTACAGTTGCAGCATCTCCCCAGACTCTAGCATGATTGCTTCTGTTTGTAGAGGGAACACGGTAAATTCACTTTTCATATTCAAGCAAAAGCCAATAAGCTATTTCATATATGCTGTCTGATTTGGTTTTTAAACAAGTGTTCTATTTAACTGGAGTGGTTGCCACTGTCTCCACCTAGAGGGTGTATCTATGGAGCCTTCGCTCTTACACCTTCATGAAGAATCTCGAGGGCTTTGATATGTTCCCAGTGTCATGTGATTTCTCCCCTGATGGAGCGCTGCTTGCCGTCGCGGCTTTTGCCACAAGATGGGAGATCAACATCTTTGACCCATACTCTGGCCAAAGCCTCATCAAGCTGAGGTAAGATGCTTCCTGGTTTATCATTTGTCTGTACGCTTCCATATGCATCAACAAGATGTTGACACGGTTCATGTTTTTGTTCACCAGGGACTGTTTATTCTGTGATCACGAAATCCAGAACATGCCAATTCGAGCTGTCTGTTTCTCAACTGAGGGCTTGCACCTGGCTTTTGTCACAGAGGACAGGTGAGAAGGCCATGCCAGAATGAACTGGGATACTTTTTTTTTTTTTTTTGGGGGGGGGCAGGGTGCCAACCCAGCAGTGGAACCTCCAACTTGTGTAGCATAATGGGGCTGGATTGGCATGACTCCAAGATGATTCCACCTTATTTCATGGGTGATGTTGATTCCCAGGGCAATACGGATTTGGGAACTGGGACAGGATAAGCCAGCCATGGACACTGCTCTCCTCCGCTACTCAAATGGCTTGTGCTGCACATTCCACCCACAAGGAGGTGTTGTTGCAACAGGGTAACATCGTAAAACCAGCTTGCTTTATGTGATATGTCAGCAATCCCCAGCCCACCACAGACTTCACTGGCGTTTTGTGATGTTTGCAGGACTAGAGATGGACATGTGAAGTTCTGGAGAACACCCCAACTTGTGCCCAGCCTCAGTCACCTGAGTCGAGTGGCCCTGAGGTACCATATGTCCACACACCAGGTGATGGTGTTGCCCATTCCCAACAAGATAAAGGATTTCCTCACCTACAGGAACCTGCAGGGGTGTCACGAGGCTCGCTGTGCAGTACACCAGCTGGACTAAAGGGTAATTCAGGACTGGACGGGTGGTCCTGCCACCTTGAGGAAAGCTTTGTTGGTCGGTGCCTGGGCCTAGCACAACTGCTAATGGGCTTCAGTTCCAATTAACACTGACATTCCACTAATAGTTGTAGCTTTTTCTTATTGTTGGTCATCAAAATGAGAGCCCTAGGATGAGGACCGCTATTTGGCAGTGAAAGAAAAGGTTTCTGAAAATTAAAAGCATTAACTGCTTATTGTGTGTAAGGTAAGACAGGTACAAATTCACAACTTAGAATTAGACATGAGCACCATGATTAAACTTTTTCAAAGCTGACATTCTCTGATTTTCAGTTAATATTCTATATACCTGTAGATTTAACCTACACCAGGGGCTGAGTCCTGTTATTTGGGGAGGATCTGGGGTAGAGAACTCCGCTGTACAGAGAATGACAATGGATAAATGGGGAAAAATATCAAACTAGGGTCAGTTAAAGTTTAGAATATGTCTTCCACTATTTATAGTGCAGTCACTGGGAAAATAAACCTGCACTTTCTCACAGAATAGGACTGGGTGTGTTGTGTAACACTAGTTTAAGTAGCTTGCTGTAAACATGCCCCAAATGCTGCTTTGTAAAACACAAACTCATTTTAGGATACATCATATCATCGCCTAAAACACTCAGGAAAATATTTTTGAAAAAAATCATTAAAGCATTTCTAAATACAAAAAGTGTTTAATTTTAGCCCTGTGGCAAAAGACGGGACAGCGAGGTGGGCGAAGGCTCAGGCAGTGCTGATGACGATGTCGCGGACAGCCTGGAAAGCTGCCACCATAGAACTTAGCTGAATCTTCTCACTAGTCCCCGAAGATAACCGGTACCTGATTTAAAGAGACAAGACAAATCCTTAAATCCACAGGTGCTACGGGTTCCACTATGACCATGGTGCAGTCCAATGCTGAAAATCCAGGGGTAAATCACCACAGATAACGTGATATCAAAACCAGAGAGGACATCACCCATCTTAAAAAGAGGACGTGCAAAAGATGGCCTCTTTATGGGAAATCAACCTTGACCTACTTGAAACAAATTTCAATTCACACAGTAGAAACCACGATATGTGCGCATCAGTTGAGCAGTCAACAAACACAGAGCACACTGACGCAATCTCACAGCTTTCACAAGGCTCAGTCACCCTCAGCTATGATATCCTGAAACTAAACTCCATCCAAAGTGACACAAAAAACCAAGTAGTAAGAGGATGCAGATTATGATTAAGTTTAACAAGGTCTACTTATTTTACTGGGCCTAATTCTCAGACCCATTAGGTCAGATCAGCTGAACGACAGCAGCCAGAGACTGGTCAGATGTGGATTTTAACACAAAGCTAATTTGCATGACCTCACCTTCCTCAGACAAACGCTGCTATTAAAAGAGCATTCTTTTCCTCAAAGCTAAGGCTAAAAAAAAAAACTGCGGAATATGCAGATTTAATGTACACTGAATATTTTGTTAATCGTACTCTGTGACTGACCTCCGTAATCCAGTGTTTAAATAGCCAAAACTGTACTTACTCAATGTCTGCCAACTTGATGAGCAAGCCTATTCGAATTGATGGGGGGAAGTCCACTGCAGGGAAAAAATTAAATAAGTTAAACACCATTATAATTAAAATGACATTTGTGGTAATAGGCAGATAAACAAAGCACTTGCTAAGAACATGCAGTAGAAGTCATTCCAAAACCTAGGTTTGAGGTCAGCAGCCAGTCTGATTTGGTAAATCGTTGGCGTAGCTTGACGGAACGGTAGGGTGTTTGTGGGTGAATCGGAAGAGGAGACGTGGACACAGACCGCAGGTGTCGCAATGGTGGCCTTTCACTTTTCTGGGAAGAGCTCTGTTGTGTCAGACGGTAAACAAACCCACGTCTCTGCCCTTTTTTGCTTTGGTCTGAAAACTTTCCACCGTAAAAAGAAGTGTGTCTCAGTACATTCATTTGACTCTGTCAAAAGGACAGGGTCCCCAGCTGGCTCACAGACGGCGTGTTACCGGATAAATCATGTGGCATCTGGAAAAATGGTGGCACATCAACACATTCGTTTAATTATGTCAGAAGAGACATAACGGTACGCAGCCATTTTACTCAGGCCGTCTAGGCCCAGCATCTCCTCAGCTTTCAGGTCTAATGGGGGTTTTCCCACTGTTTACTCCAGGATCTCATACTAACTGTAACAGCAATATCACAGTACATTCTCATAAAAAAAAACATCCCAACATGTTCTGCAAACTCTAAAACGTACATCTTTCTGCAAGGTCTTTAAAAAAAAAAAAAAAATCCGAAAAGCTTTAGGTGTTTTACACTCAATGGGGAGGAAGAGAGGAAGACAACTGTCAAAGTACCTAATCCCACCAAAAGACAGGAGTAAAGCTAAATGTTCAACAGAAAATTATACATAACAATAAATCTCCTAACCCCATCCCAGTTTAGCAAAAGTGAAGCGTGCTGTAAACCAAATGCTTGCAAATGGCTCCTCCTACAATAGGAACGTCCCATAGCCATAGCAACCAGAAAGGTCTCCAGGGAAACCAGAGCAAGAAAACATCTACATCGTCACTATGCAGATGGTGTCAAATTCAGGTCTTGGTGCCTTCTGGGTATTGCCCTGAAGATTGACTCTAAGTAAACCTGCCGTAATGAGCTAAATGATCACTGCACTCCGAAATTTTGTGTATAGGAAGACTGGAGGATTTCAAAGAGGCTGTGCCCATCACTGCTTTCCTTTACAATGCATTTTAGAGGAATTCTACCACTGAACATTGGGCTGTTTTCCATATGCCATGCAGAACGGTGGGATCGAACATCTCGGCGCATTTTAAATGCCGTTCTCCTTCGGGGAGGTGGGGGGTGCCCTACCTCTGTGGATTAGAAGATGGACCTCGGTCAGGATGTCCTGTAGTGCCAAGCCTTTGATGGTTTTCAGCTGTAGGATCTCTGTGGAGAAGATTAAGGATAACTCCTTAAACAGAAGGCACCCACACTTGTTCCGATTTAGGGCTCCTCCGTTAAATCCAGCAATCACACAAAGTAGATTACGGAGCACGAGGCGGTATGTGGCCATTTTACTCAGGCCATCTAGGCCCAGCGTCTCCTCGGCGAGTCATGCACAGACGCAAAGCCCAAGGTCTGCCAACACATGGACTTCCATCGCTCTCTACGGGGGGAGTCACATGACGTGGCGGTGGCCAGGATTCGAGGTCTCAGATGCATACAGCAACGACGCATTCCTACACTGAAGTGCACAAACACCCCGTTATAGTTACACACCAAGTCCTTTAAAGGCACTATGCAGTACTGTAGTGTGTTGGTGGTGACTCACCCTATATCCCTGTCTGTTTTACTTACGGCACTCTCCAGTCAATACGGTCACTACCAGATCAGACCATAAAAACATTCACCTTCTTTTAAATAAGAATGTGTCACTATAAGAAATTAGCTTACATTTATGCAACGCAAAAATCAATGATCAGTTTCAACAGAATGTAGACAAGATCCATTTCTGGGATGGTCGACTACTTATATCAAAATAAGCAAATAAAACTAAACAAAACCTAACATATCATGCAGCAGAACATGCTGTGCAGTCCCCGAGTGAAGACTGAAGTCATGTCGAATTAAGGGGTGATGGCTTATACAATGACCAGTAGAGCATTGCTGCCCAGAAGGATCATGACAATGCAGCTCACTCCTGACTAAAGCATGTGAATTTCTGAGAGCATTACGTATAGACCCAGCCCACTCCGATTTGCCATAATGTCCTCACACTACTACACGATCAAGGAAGGGCACAGATGACTTCCTAAGTTCTACTGCTCATCTCATGAATTCATTCATTAGGCAGCCCACACCTCTGAAAAATGACCGCAAATAAAACCTAACAGGAACCTCAAAAATCAGGTCACTAAAAGACAAAGGAGAACAATAAGGGACATTAACATGACTTACTCATCTGTTAACTTGTAAGACCTCCTGGTTAAGTTACAATTATCGCTTTTTTATCATGGTGACGCAGATTACAACCGAAAAAGCCACAAGGAAACTAAAAACGTAAGCAGACCTCACTCGAACTTCAAAGTTCGATTTATCTTAAAACAATACTGATCTGGAAAAGTAACTATATGGCTAAAAGCATGTGGACATCGGTATTAATAAATGCAATTGTCTCAAGTTACACCCATTGCTGACACAGGTGTATACTTAAGCACACAGCCATGCAATCTCCAGCAACAAACTTTGGAATGGGTCACACTGGAGAGGTTGGTGACTTTCGACATGGTACCATCATAGGATGTCAACTTTCCAAGTCACATTTCTGTCCTGGTCTACTGCTAGTATGGTGATGCTGGAGTGGAAATGTTTTGGGAGTTCAGCTGTGAAGTGGCAGACCATGCCAATAGAAAGGGACCTGATCACCTAACATCAGTACCCAACCACACTAATGCTGTTATGGCTCAATGAAAGCAAGTCCCACCAACGATATTCCAACATGTAATGGAAAGTCTTCCTTGTAGAGTAGAAGCTATTCTAGCAACAAAGTGAGGACCAACATCCTATTTATACCCTTGGTTTTAGAATGAGAGTCCACTTTGGTCCAAACAATGTATACAGATGTTTCTGGAGATGTAATGTAGACATCTCAACAGTAATTATACTGAGATTTTTTTTTTTTTTGAGGTTTTTTCCCCACCAATGAAGTGCTTTTTGTATGGAAGTTGGATATTGTCAAAGATCTGTGATAAGACCGTGGAGTGCAACCTACACTGAGGCGTGATAAAAAAAAAAAAACAGCAGCCAAAAAAAAACTGCTTTCCTCTAGACTGCAGGCAACCACAGACCACGCATGCAGCTCAGAAAGATACGCTTGTAGGCGGAGGTGAAGTCCGTGTTCAAGGCCCAGTCCAGGATGTTGGCGATGTCAGACTTCAGCGGATGGCCTGTGCAAGTGTGCACCGTGTCCTCAGTCACCTTCCCGTATGCCATGCTGGTACTCTGCGGAAAATGAGGCCCGGTGGGGGGGGTGACTTTGTGAGGTGGTGGGGGAAGGGTGGCATGAAGGTGTAGGAGCACGCAGAACGTTTGCATACCTGCAAGATGTTCAGTGCTTTCCTCATATCTCCTGAGGATAACGTAACCAGCGCCTTCATTCCATCTGGACTTATGTCAATGCTACAAAGACATACTTTATGATTAGGGTTAGGTTCTAATCGGATGGATCCAGGGTGTGCGGCATGGAAAGTAGGAGGCAAAAACATAGACTCTCTTGTGATGGCTGCCAGTTCAAACTCCTCACAGGACTCTGCTGTAGTATCCTGACTAAGCAAAGTGACCAGAATGGATGCACTGAAAATACTGAGATGTAAAATTCAAAATCATTTCTTTGAACAAGTGGCTGGTATCAAAATCATAAAATTATTCATTTTCTGACTGCACAGAATAAAAACTGATTTATAATCTATTTCCTGCCTAGAAAATATTTCAAAAATGAATATACATTTCTGCATGTGAACTATACACACATACACATCTACATATTAACAGAAACAAAAAATGTGCATTAACTATACTATAATGCAAAATACATAATGCACAGAGACCAAGGCTTTCTGAGTTTAATGCATCTAGAAATTTACAGTTAACCCTTTCGCTACCATGGGCACCGGATACATGCAACATTTCTCTCTGTGCTAGTTGCAGAACTCAGGAAAACACAGTCAGCAGTACTGTGGTTATTTATTATAATTTTACGTTTTATTTTAGTATTTATAACCATGATACTGCAAATAATGTTTTTTCCACGCACCCATGGTAGCAAAGCAGTTAAATGTCAATTTCATTTGCTGCTTATTCAGTTAGAAGGCTCCATCAAAAGAGGAGGACAGAAGTTTCCGGAGACAGAAGCAAGAGGCAGTTGTCCCAGCCCCAGGGATACATACTTCTCCTGCTGGATGACGTACTCCAGCCTGGGAACAATCTGGTCCTGGGACAGAGGGCCAAAGCGGAAACGGGTACACCTGGACTGCAGGGCTGGGATGATCTTGGACAGGTAGTTGCAGATCAAGCAGAACCTGGTGTTCTCTGTGAACTTCTCAATAACTGCCAGATAGATAACAGGCCATCAGTCCAGTTGACCGCCTCAATGTCGCTGCTTGTTGGATTAACAGCATACCATTACTAACCCATAATAATCCTCAACTTTCAAAACCTTTTCTCAATACCACTGTTGCCTGTCACTCACATAAGACTTACAATTACCAAACAGTCATAACCTACAATAGTAAACCGGAGAACAAGGTAAGCAAAGGTTCCAATGATGGTGGAGCTTCAACAATTTATGGCTTATGGGGTTTTAGGCAGAGATGAATGCAGAGTCAGGATAAAGGCGGGTGTTGTCAGCCCACAGCCCAGTAGGAAAACCTCGGGTTTGTCATGGGAGACCTTGGCCATTTGGCGCTCAGCGTGAAGAGAGCCGAAGCAGATGGTTACCTCTCCTCAGAGCGTTCTGTGCATCCTGGGTCATGGCATCTGCCTCATCCAATATAACCAACTTGAAGCCTTTCCTGGATGCAGAAGCACAAAAAAAACACCATATTTCATCAATGGCAAGTGTGAGATGTGTGCAGGGGAATGACGAGAATGGGGGAGGGCTTACTTGAAGATGGTCCGCGTGCTGGCAAAACTCAGGACGGGCCCTCGGACGACACTGATGCCTCTGTCATCTGACGCGTTCAGCTTTTTAAACAAGTCAGGTCAGATTTATCACAGGCCATGCTGCTGTATTCTCACATTCAGCAGAATCTACAGGATATATCAAATCAGTGCTGTATGTGACAAGTCTAGACTTGGGTACCCATATCCCGGTCCAGGTGGGCTAGCTGTAAAAATGAAATTCCTCATTGTTTGAGACATAAAGCTTTGAATACTATGGTGGGTGGGATGACCAAGCTCTGGTCAATCACTGCTCACCTTAACCCAAAACGAAACCCGTAAGCCAATGGATATCTGGTTAAAACTAAAGTGACAGACAAAGTGAGGGGTGGAATACCTCCAGGACCATGGAATTAAACTCTTTGTCCTTGTACAGCTGCTTGGCGCAAGCCAAAATAGTAGAGGTCTTCCCAGTTCCTGGAGGTCCGTAGAAGAGGAGATGTGGTAGGCGGTCCTCATTGATGAACTTCTGAACTGAAACACAGATGCACAGCGTTGGCCATTACCCACGCTGCCCTGCATCGCCCAGCTCCCGGCTACCTACTTGTGCTAAGGATGTCTTGGTGTGAGATGAGATCATCCAGCGTCTGTGGCCTGTACTTCTCAACCCTGGGAGAACAAAGCAGCAAAGACGGCATTCAGGTCAAAGCAGAAGGCCCGGCTTTCACAGTCCACCCTTGTCCTAAAAGTGCCTGTCCCACCACTCGTAGCAACTCATCAGCATTGTAGTCTAAACCTTAACCCATCATATCGCATTTATTTTAAATATCATTAACCTACTAGCTTTACAAAATATTGTACATACACTGCTTAAAAACAGAAAATACTAAACCCTTTTTATTTTTGCTATAATTTTGTTGATCCTGAGCCGATTTTCATCATTTTCGGTTGGATGGCTGCGGTCCTGTGCGAAAGCTAACAGACTTGACTACCACCTGACTTTGCTGTTTATAACTGTATACATCAGTCAGATCTGTTGCTTGTGTTACAAGGTACAGAAGGGGTTCATAAAACAGGTGGGGTAGGAAATAAAAAAAAATTGTTACAATTATCTATAGGTGTGTTTCTGAGCCAAAATCGGTTCAGGATCAACACAGTTATTGTAAAATGTATAATTTTTACACACAGTGTATGTAAATCATATTTTAACTGTAATACTTGGTCATATCAATGTTTCTTTTAAAACTAGCTCTTGCCCAAGATGTCTGACGATTTGACATGGCGCATTTTACCCGTCAATAACATTTTAATCGATCATAATGGTGAATGACGATTAGAATGTTTATTCTTTTCTAGTATCCAAATGGAGTGGAACTTCAAGGTGGGTGGGTCCGCGGTCAGCGTTTCCGGTTCCATACTGATTCCCGATTGGACGAGAGCAGTGATTGGCATCGGAACGTAATGCCGCTCATCCCGGTTTAGCAGTCTCGCTTCACTTCTCATACCATAGTTTCGTGCGTGGAATTAAAACTAGATGCGTACAAAGCCTGGTCGCTAACTCGCAGCTATAGAAGTCGTGACAACCTTAGGGCACAATATATGCAAACCACAACCACCAAGCTACTAAGGGGAGATTTGGCTGTCTCAGTACCACTGCTAGCTTAAGAAGAGGATCTTTACTAGCAGGGATACGTCATATTATATGCGATTCTAGAGCGGTCAGAGTAAGCTACCCGTTTGTCTAGCTATGACCGAAGTCGGTGTCTTGATACCCAAAAAAAGCAACGTTGTCCTGCACTGACTACCAATCTTACCAGGGCAGGTTTCTTGTCTGCAAAGCTGATCTGCTTGTGGAAGCCATATCCTCTGAGAAAATACACCTGCTGCACGTTTAGCGTGTTATATAAATAAAACACGCACAGAAAGACTTGTGCGGAACGCTCGGTTGGCGCGCTTTTCGGAGGGAACACGACCGAGCCGTACAAAGTGCTTGACGGCAAAGCTAACCGTCCGCGAGCCGCACAAACTGCTTGACGGCAAAGCTAACCGTCCGCGACCGAGCCGCACAAACTGCTTGACGGCAAAGCTAACCGTCCGCGACCGAGCCGCACAAACTGCTTGACGGCAAAGTTACCGTCCAATAGGAAGGAGGGGGGCGGGACTGCCTGCAGAGAAATAAAGTTCCTAAACCCAAAGAAGAAGATGATAAAAAAAAATGTGCTTTACGACACAAGCTGCTTATCAGAAAAATTCGAGAAATTAATTTGATGATTCTGTATAGTTATTATCTGTGCATCCAGTTAAGTAGACTTTTTGGTAGCAGATCATTTGGGTAATCGCTGTCCTGACAAAGTTTCTGGAGGGACGTGGCATCTTTGGTTCTTATACGATTTAACAAGGTGATAAATTTTTTTATTGTGTAGTGTTTGTTTTATATTGTTTTCTTCTAATTTAAAATTCCTCTGTGGGAAAGATTTTAAGACTTTGGAATGGTTTTCCAAGAACTTTTTCAGTACTTGACTATTGTCAACATACTCCTTTTTTTTTATTTCTTTTTTTTTTTTTTGCTTAGTTTTACATCTGCTTATTGTAATGTTCGTATGGCCCCAATGCTAAATGTAATTTTTGGTTGTTACTTTTGTACTGTCAAGTAAACAAAAAAAATGAAAAATAAAGTTTGAAAATGTGGATTCTCCTGTTTGCTTACACATAATAATTTCAAAAACAGGTCCCACATGTCTGGGCAATACCCTGTCAGTGCCATAATTGGAAGTAGAAGTATGCCTTAAACCTACTGGGTGTTGCTGCCCTTCATTCTACTGCCAGAGCCTCAGACTAGCTGCTGGGTCATTAGCTGTCAACTACCCCCCATTAATGTTTGAACCTGCAACATTTCCTGGTTCCGGGGCAGTGGTCCGGGAAGTCTCAGGGAAGCCTCAACAACACACTTCCGCCAAGTAAGTGACAGTCACCAGCTCAGCATCCTTCTGCTTCCATTCATGGATTACCTCCATGACTTCTATCCATGGGATGATAACCTCGATTATTAGAAGCTGCATCTCCAGAACCACTGGCGGATTGCACAGGATCTGGTCTGGTGACACGTGTGCCTCCTTTGAGCGAAGGCTGTCTTATAGCAGCTTGGAAAAATATGCTGTAGTCTTGCTTTTGAGGCATCAGAGAGGGAGCATTTCTCTTTGATGACATGGTTTTGGGACCAGTTGTCAGGGCTTGTGAGGGTGTTGCAGGTGTATCTTATCAGGAAACTTAGTCTTGCCTGTGGACCTTCCCCAGGTTGCTTGTTTTATTGAATGTGCCATTCCAGATTGTCCAGTGACCTTTCAATTCAGTGCCTTGATTTTGTAAAATTCTTCCTCCATCCAGGCTACCTCTCTGACCATCAGTACTTTCCTCTCGTTTTTTGAGGCTGTTGACCACAAATTGGGTGGATATCCTCATCCAAGACCAGCTCTTCTCAACTGGGTTTGATCTATATCTTGGTGCCTATACCTAGTACCACCCTGGTTAACCACATACTCTGCTCTCATTGTGAAATTTTCTCAGACCTGGGCATTGCCGTCCCTCACTGTTTGGTCTGCTGTTTCTGGTATATCCAAAATCAGTCTGAGTTTCTTCTGCTTATTCACCAGCACGATCACTTCAATGGCATTGGTCCAGTGTACTGGTAGTGGAAGTGTGCTACTGCCTCATAGTCACAATAATGTTAGATTTTACAAAACTCTATTACTAGCTTATATTCAAAACGATGTAACAATACACACAGAGCCATGAGTTTAAAATGCCTTACATTCTGTAAAGAATTGTTGTAGGGATTTAAAAGAAACAGCCATCTGTAAATTAAAAGATGACCACCATTTTACTAGGAGGTGTAAAATTTAACCAGAAACAAAATCCCAGAAATTTATTTTGGATGACTAGTTGTATCATATATGTAGTACATATATATATATATATATATATATATATATATATATCTGTGTGTGTATCAGGTCAGCACATGTTAACATTTTATTCTCAACTCCCAAAAAGTATGACTTATCATGACTTTGACAGGGGACTTACCCATGACCTGTTTAAAATTGTATTTGCACTTTTTAACACAGTACATTGGAATGAGCTCTCTGTGAAAGCATGTGCACACACAGATGAGAACAAGCTTGGAGTTAGAGTATAAGGTCAGCCATTTATTTGGCTCCTCTGATGCAGTTATAGGATTCAGGGCTTTGCTCGAGGGCCCAACATTAATTTGGGCACATTTTGCCAGTTGTTGGATTTAAACCATTGACGGTCACATAACTCATAGAGTTACACACCACCCCTAAAGTGTGGGATTTGTTAGCATCAACTATGGGCATGCCCCAGAATTCAAAAGTAGAAAGAGTGCATTTCTGAATGCTTCTGGAAAAAAAAAAAAAAAAAAAAAACTGATCTCAGAAGTGTTTCTAAGATTTTTACATATCGAGTAAAAAATCTTAGATATGTAAATATCATCAGCTGTTTATGAAGCAGGTTATCTGTAAGGAACACCACTATCTCCAACTAAAATACTTTTTACACACACATTCTACAGTTCATCGCTCCGCCTCATTGCCAGAGGGGATCGTATGAAGTGGTTCTTTGCATGTGTAAGTGTATGAGTAATGTTTCTTTTTTGCCTTTGATGTGTTGGCCTATGTTCACTCGTGCATTATTGTTATGAAATCCCGCAAGCACAGATATAATTGCAGTGTGTGTATAATACAGTAAACTTAAAACGAATATTATGTGACATTACTTCATTATTTATTTATAATGACTGACAACACTGATATCTGCTGTATCAGTTTTGAATAATTACAAACTCATCACTCTTCAATCTACAGTTTAATTTTCATTCAAGCACGCAAACTAATCAGTGCAACTTTATAATTAAATCTACAAGAAGACTGCAAAACGACGCAGAGCAGTAAACAAATCTCATGTAGCAAGCCAAATTTACTAAGGTTCAACGAGCCTCAGTTACAGAGAAACCGTTTTGTAGCCTCTCGAGTGCGGGAGGTTGGGCTGTCGGGGGTACGAGCAGATCTCGCGAGATTTCGGTCTGCCCCGTCGGACGGCGCCGCTGATGCTGCGAAAGCTGCCCGTTTGATTGACAGGGAACATGTCGGTGCGGAGGGAGAGCGCCGGGATGCGGCTGATGGCTCGGGAGACGGGGAGTACCTAGACCCAGTGCAGGCGGCACCTTTAAAAAAAGAAACAACAACAAACAAACAAACAAACAAACAAACAAACAAAAAAATACTTACATTTGCCGTTTCGTGTTTATTCATTGTGAAGTGATGTGTTGAGCCCTTTTTATTTTATTTATCTTGACTCTGAGCCACGCAATGGATCCAGGAGAGGCAAGCGCTGTGATCAAATTAGATTTCTCTCGAATTTGTGTATTTTGCTGTTAGCTCAGCTCTCAGCATCAGTACCACTACCTGAACTACCCTTATGAAAACACTCCGTCAGGGAATACAAAAGGGGACGATTACAATGGAGTCGCCATCCAAATAGAATACCTTTTTTTTTTAAAAAAAAAAAAACAAAAAAAAAAACATTTAAATAATTGATAAATCCACCTGCTTGGCGTTTACCAACTTGTTTCCATCAAATCAACGGTTCGCGGGGACGGTAATTAAGCATCAGATTCGGGAAAGTGAAATTCAGAGACGACCACTGCTCTCAAACTATGGACGAGGAGAATATGACAAAAAGCGAGGAGCAGCATCTGAGTTTGCAAAAAGCGTTGGAACAGTGTGAGCTGGTGCAAAATATGATAGACATCAGCATCTCCAGTCTGGAAGGTTTAAGGACCAAATGTGCCACATCCAACGACTTGACACAGAAGGAAATAAGAACACTGGAGGTAAGCTGGTCGTGAGAATTTTTTTTTTTTTTTTCCATAACGTAGCATAACGGGTTCAGTAAAGAGGTAGTGATTTTTCCCATGCAATCTTACATGTTCTGCGACGTATAGCTGCACAGTAACGTTTCAATACCAGCATAAATTTAATGAACGTGGTGATTTCTTATTTATTTTATTATTTTTTTTAGCCATATCTGGGCTTGCGTGCGGTGTAATAAATTAAAAAGCTGCAGTGTTGTGAGCTTGCGCGTTCTGCAGGTGGTGTGAAAGGCGGCTCTGCCATTCAATTCCCATCATATTTTCCCAGCAAAACCTTAAGGCCCCACACTACCAGCCTTTGTCCTTATTTTATTATTTTTTTTTAATATAAACATGCTTGTAGTTTTTGAAATGATCAACAATTTATTATTTCATATGCCTTTATGGTCCTTTTAAGGGTGATTTTGAAACTGTTTAAAAGTTGACCTGTTTAATTCTATTTTTCATTCTCGGAAAATTATATAAATTGCTTAATACAGCGATTTATTCCCAGTTTTGCAGCGGACACCTCGGGTCCCTGTGTCATATTGCTGTCATATGGATATATATATTTATCATATATCGGATGCAAGATGAAACTATACGTGTGTGCGATATATATATATATATATATATATATATACACACACACACACACGGAGTTCATCCTGCTAGTTGTAAATTCACGTTCACATGTTCTCATGTTGGTTTAAAAAAGCGACCCCCCCCCCCTTCCCAGTGGACACAAACGTAGGCGGGGGATTTTAAACCCTTTTTTAACTAAATCCTCAATTCATTAGGATGACAGTCGATTAAAAAACATTTATGCGTGACGGACAATTCATGGTCGAACCACAAGTTTTCACTGCGGCTGCCGTTTGCTTGAGCGCAAATGGTCACGGTAGATATGAAGGCAAAGCGGGGCCTTTCGTGATTTAAAGCGTAACCACAAACAGCCCACGCGTTATCACTGACCACTTATTACCTGGGTGGATGCTTAATGTACAGTATGTGTTCAGAGGGCTGAAAACCCCATATTGATTATACCAAATTCGTATACGGAACGGGCACAATGTCCAGTGTTACGAAATGACCAGATGAGGAACATTTTGGGAAAAAAAGGCTTCCTGTATACTGTAACATGTCCACGAAAACTGAAAACATCACTGAGCCCTTGAACGGTCAGTAAGCGGAATGTTTCGCAGCGAAGCGGCGTTACGACGATGCCACGAACTGATACACTGAAGCGGGGAGCCTCGGGGTCCCGAAGCCTCAGTGGGTTCGAGTTCTGCGTTCAGTTGGGAAGAGTGGGAACCCAGACGGCCAGTTAAGACCGCAAAAGGCCTAAAATGACCACAGAAAGGGAGCAGGGGTTAGCGTTGTTATGAGTAACTTAGGGTTAAAAGATGGATGTGAAGTAAAGACATTCACACAGGAGCACACGTTACTTATCTGAGAATAAAACAGCCAGACAAACAGGCTTTCCCCATACTGTAATTCGTAGGCTATACAACATTTAGCATTTTATTGATTTGTTTTTTTCTTTTCTTTGAATTTAACTTTAGTTTATTTGGTGTTACATGGTAAAACTGATTTCTTGGCTATACAAAAACACATTCTTCTACTTGTCCTGTAATTTAAGTATCGTTATCAGTTTAGGAAAACAAAATGCTGATGGTTACCACTTTCACAGAGAAAATCTTTAGGCCCGTTAGTTATACAGAACAATTCACCTATCTGTAGCTTATACCTGGCACCCACTGATACATTTTAATTATGGATACAACTTAAAATGACCAAAAGTTTAGTTCCTAAACTAAATATTGTGAAAATATTTGGCATCACATTTCAACATATTTGTAGAATATTCCAGGTATATGCTTTCAAGCACAAGATAAAACGTGAAGATGATTGAAGGTTAACTAGTCTGGGTTTTAGAACACAAGCAGTATTTTTAATGTCTTTCAGCCAGTTTTGTTTGGCAGTTTTAATTAATCTAAGAATCTGATCTTGGTAAACTGTTGATGCCATGTCTCAGTTAAGTTTCTTTCGGGCTCACTCACCCAGCATCATGGCTTGCGGCCTTAGGTTTACTCAGCAGTGGGTGAGGAAGGGTTATGACTATATATGAGGATTCTTTGATGTTCTCTATAACCCATTTGGGCTGTTCAAACTGCCAGTACCTGAGCCAGAACCATACATACTTCCAGGGAAGTAAATCTCCTAAAAATGTTATTTGGATCAGTCCTGAATTCTGTTTGTCAGGTGAACACTATTTGGGACCAGAGTGTCAGCAGTTAAACAGAGATCCCCAACATTAGAACTGCCAGCTAATTCATTAATGTGTAGATTAGGGTCAATTTTAAAAACCCATGGGTGATCATTTAAAAAAAATGTGTAATGTAGCAAAAACAACACTTTTGAATAATGTTGGTTGACTCGTAAAAAATCCAGATCTGTAGGTAGTGTGGGTGGTCTCCAATGAACAGGCTTTAAACTTTTAGTTTTAAATCAATTCCAAAATTTCTATTTTAATACAATGAAAATCCCTGTGGGACAGATTTTCCCTGTATGGCCTAAACACAGTGTAACTAAATGAAAGTTATTAACGTTGATCATAACTTATTCACAAAGTTATTCAAGCCAGAATCATGTTTTGTTGTGTTATTTTGAATTTATGTGCTGTAAAATGTTTCTATTAATATTTAGTGAATTGAAGGTTTCGGTATAAAATTACATAAATGAGCACTGTAGTGTTTTCTTCTCATATGTTTATTTTTAGATATTTAGGATTGGAATCAATAGTACATAGACCAGGAATACTTTTCCTCATTTTCCTCTTTTTCTTGCATTCAGTTTACATAATTTGCAATTTACTTTTCTGTCTGGTCAAGTAGCTTTGGCTGCCAGACTCAAAAACATAGATGGGTGTCCAGGTTGTCTGTGCAGTTTTGGTCATAATGTCCTTACTTGGGCTTCACTGAACCCTGAATGCATGGCCTTGGATGGCTTTAGTAGGCCCAACTCAACAACAACCAACCGCAGATCAGGATGCTAAAATGCTTTGGCTGAATATTTACTGAACATGCTCTGTGCGACTGGTCTACGTTAAACTGGATTTTTTGCTAATGTAATTGTTGCTGCTTTCATGATATGATATATCCAAAAGAAAACACAGATAAAAATATTAAACAGGAAAATTCTAATGACATTTATCCAATTGCGATTTTAAAAAGTATACTTTGGGTTAGCAAGTGATACAACCTGTTTTTTTTCTCATTAGACTTTATCAGAAAGGAAAACAAAAGTCAATACATTACACAAATATATAGAAGTTTTTCTTTTTTTGCAATACAAAATAAGAGCAAACAAACTTGGCTGGACATTTTGAACACAATTTTTATATTAGTTGAACCCTACACTGTACTTCCTTGATTACAAGGCAGATATTTTTACTGATTTTAAAGAATGTGGAAAATTGGTGCGTCTTACGGTTGATCACAAAATTACACATCAGCAGAATTTCAATCAGTATGACTGAAATGCTTCAAAAACATTAATATATAAGTAAATATTAATAAACATATACTGGCAACGTTTTGACAACTGGGCTTCGTTCGCCTGTTCAAGTTGTCTTGGCTCTGCAACAATATTTTGTGGTCATATATAAAGTGTTAAAAAAGGATGTATTTGTCATTGAAACTAATTTGTAACACAATTGAAAATACGTATATGCGTGGCTTTTCCTTTGGAATACATTTTTTCATTTTGAAAAAACAGTACAGGAACCTCCAACGTTAAGATGCATCTTAGAATTGATGAAATACGGTATTATTATTTGATCATATTGCTTTCTGCTTAATCTTTTTACCTTCTGGCTTCATATACTGCCACTGGAGTAACATGGAGTGCATCTGTCAAGTAACTTTTTACTGGGGTCTTCAGGAAAGTGCAATGCCAGTTCTGGTGACCATTTTCCTCACTCGTATCTAACTTGGACTGAAAATGATTGAAAGGTCCAGGTGGAAGTATTTCCAATACTGGACATTCCAAAACTTGTGTCCACCCATCTTTTAAATCGTGGGCCTCATCCCCTGCCTGTGAATGTGTTGCTGGTTTCCTCTCCCTGTGTATATGTGGCTATCCTCCAGGAGCTCAAAGGCCTTGTGGTTTCGGTGAAAAGGTGCATGTCCTGCATCGTTCTGCTGTAGGCATGCATGTGTAAGGCTGCCAACACCCAGGCCGGCATACCCTACACATGTATGCACGCACCCTACATGTTCAGCTATGCTGGGAATAGCTGCACATGAGCATGAGGATGAGCTAACACTTTTGGACATCCTTCAACTGTCTTCACTGTGTTACAGTGTCGTTTCCCTTTCAGGAGTTTGAACAAAGTGTACCACGCCGACTGAAAATGGACTGGAACTTTAAAAAGATTCCCCAAAAGAAGTAGCTCTATGACGGAGTATATTTTTTTAAATACCCCTTTTTCATGTAGAGTTTCGTAGCGAATACTTAAGTTTATTGATAACAAATTAATTAATTCATTAATATTGTGTTGGAGGCTGTAATGCTGCGGCACACCAGGTGCACACCATTTGAGTGCTATAGTGTTGTTTAGCTTAATTGACTCTGGGGGACCCCCCCATCCCAGTCATCACAGTTTGACCATACGTCCCCCCCATCCCATTTTGACCGTACGTCCTCCCCATCTGAGTTTGACCGTACGTCCCCCCAATCCCAATTTGACCGTACGTCCCCCCAATCCCGATTTGACCGTACGTCCCCTCAATCCCAATTTGACCGTACGTCCCCCCAATCCCGATTTGACCGTACGTCCCCTCAATCCCGATTTGACCGTATGTCCCCCACATCCAATTTTGACCGTACGTCCTCCCCATCCCGGTTTGACCGTATGTCCCCCCAGTCCTGGTTTGACCGTACGTTACTCACCTTTTCTTTGCGTCAAGATGTGGATTTTCTTTAGATTCGTCCAACAATCTGCACGGTGTGCATTTGTGCAGTTTTTCACCTCTGGTGGAATTGGTGTCTCCAAATTGCCCTGATTGTGTGCATGTGTGCGTTTGTAACTGCCTTTCCATACACTAGTCTGCTGTCCTCGATTTCTATGGCTTCAACGTTACTGGACATAAATCGAAGTGTGGCTTTTATTTACAACTCTGTAAGGTTTTTGCAAGGACATTTAATCACAGCTTGAACCAGTATGATTTTTGATTTGCTCTGCTATTGAAGGTTTGAGTATGTTCCTAGATGGCAATATAGGAGATTATGGATGGTGGGGCAAAAACCTTCGGGCAAAAGAGTAGCAGTACCTTCACCTGACAGCCAACACTGTGGCAAACAGGACCACCACATTTAAATGGATAAAACGATATCAAGAAATACTCAGTTTTCTTACTGCTGCATGCTGTAAAATACAGATAGCAGAGCTTGGTATGCATTTTGAAATAAAAACGCACCACACAAGCTGCATAGTAAATTTTGTTTGGGGCGCTTTTTATAAAATGAGTTCCAGTGTCCACTGACTCTTAAGAATGCTTCAGGAAGATTATTTATCGTGCTTCTGTTTGTGCTAACTAGCAGCTGGGCTGCTTAACTGTAATATTTTCATTTTCATGACTGTCTGATTCTGACCACAAACCCTTTTCCTGGAAGACGGTGTTTTGCCTTAGTTCTCATGGTGGCCCAAGGTGCTTGAAATCAATAGATGACAAAGGTGCATATAGCCATTGCCAAAGATCCTTGACTGTATCTTTTTCCTAGTCGTATGAATCAGTAACTCATCCATCTGTAAGACTGGATAGCCTCATAAAAGTTTGCCGCAGCTGTAGTCTCGGTATTTCACATTGACGTTATTGTCTTCATAGCTACCTAACTTTGTGTCCATAGCTTGTTATTTATGTATGTACGCACAGTGATATTTTGTATATTTGAGATTTGTACGTTTGAGATACTGTTGATGTTCCTGAAAACCGCATATCAACTACCTATGGTGTCCAGATTTGCAGGCTGCCTGGAAGGGAGCCATTTTCAATGTGAGCTCATTTTACGATCTTGTCTTTAACGGGCCAGGTGTTTAAGCAGCTCTGAGCTATTCGGCTGAGTGTAAAAGACTAGTGTTCCTCGTTAGAGTGACCATTTTAGTCAGGATGATTATACCAGCTGACGTCAAGGAGGACTTGTGTTTCTGCATCACTGTGTGATAGCTCATGAAATGTCTTAAAATTCCTTAATCAGTCCAATACCTAATTGGGTTTGGTCTAGACCACTCATCCTGCTGTTACGGTTGATGTCAGGATTTGTATGCTGTCAGTCCTAGTGGTTATTCAATATTTTATGGTGGATTATCTGGGAGAAATACTCCGGAATATTCTATGGAATTCATGCCTCAGGTCTCTCAGTTACCTCCTTTGTTTTTGTGAGTACAAGTAATGTTTTTGTATGACCATAAGCAACATAATTACATGGCTGTGCAGTTCAAAAGATGAAAAACACTTTTAAAAACAAAAATGGCCGCAAGGAAAACATTACGTTCTGTATGTATATTTTCCTTTGCTGTATTTAGATGAGTAAAATTGTCTAAAGCAAACAAGGCTTGTTGTGTGTTTATGTGTGCAAGATTTTCAAGATGGCAAGCAGAACTACGTGAAACAAGAGAGGGGGGATACTGTAGATTGGGGACCTTATCTGGGTGGAGAGTAGAGTCGAGTCTACCAAAACTGGAGAGGAGGGAAAACCAGAAGAGAGTGATTACAACTTCAGCACAAGGGAAAGACCCAGGAGAACAGAATGAGGGTTTGGTTGTGGAGAAGGCTACAGCAGGGTGTGGGCACAGCCTTCAGGTCAGGTTGGGGGTGTTCTGGGGCCAAAGGAAAATCAGAAGCCTGCCTTACATATGAGTTTCAGCACCAGTTAATGTGAGCTACATCACTCAAAATGCTTTTCTGTCTCCCCTTGGTATCACCATGTTTCTCGAACTTTGTGATCGCCACTTTACTGTGGAACTTAAAGTCCTCGTTCCCGAGCTCCTTCGGCGAAGGTTTTCCTCTCCAGCCGTTTTGTCTGGTTTCTTCTTCAGTGCTGCGCGCTTGCCAAGCAAACACAATTACATCATTGTAGCAGGGAATCTGTTTGATTTAGAATTCATATGTATGTAGAAGTCGCCCTAATTGTCTTTAAAGATTTGAAGCATTGCTGTGCCATAGCCTGGCTAGATAAAATGACCTCAGGAGACAGAAAAGAGAGACAGAAGTTCTACACACTTCAGAAAAAAACATTTCATTTTTTATAAATGCAAGCATGAAACAGGCATAAGGGCATTTGAAGCAAGTTAGGGAAACCAACAGGAACATAAACCCACAGGAAAAGTAAAGAAAAAGCTCCTATCACAGCCTGGACTGAGGGACACCATCATACACCTATAGCTCTTCAAAACCTCCTATCCGCTTCTGTCAGCCCAGCTGGTCAAACACCTTAGTCCTCACACAAAGCTCTCCCACATTAGGGGATCGACTTGCTGGACTTCATTTCAGTCCTGGTATTGGGTATGGGCCTGGATTCAAGTGGCACTGACAGAAAGATAGTGAAACACAAAGAGGTAAACAGTTTGTTGTATTTCTTAGCAGAGCAGCTATATTTACAGCTACTCCTTACCAATACTACCTTTCTGTTTTATTCTGATTGGGTGGAACAGAATCTGCTCAAGTTTGGGAGATAACCGGTATTACCAATAAAAATGAATAATAAGGAATTTTAGAGGGGACCATTGATTTCTTAAAATTAATCCAATCCTACATGTTGGGCAGTCCTATAATTTATATACAAATAAATTGTTGCTTAACGTACAAAACCAGAGTATGAGGAGATATCATTTAGCCACCATGCACGTTCAATAACGTTGATGTTTGCTTCACACCTGTGGATACAGTAACTAGGTAACTATTAGATGATAACTCTCAGAAGGTTTGAGGACGGCATTGTAGTGCTCATTTTTTTTCCAGAACGGTGTTTTTATGCTGACTAATGCTCTCTTTGTCGTGTATGATGTCTTGGCTTGACGTCAGTGTTTTATGTCCTTGGGGAATGCAAAGAAGCATTACTCGTTACTCGTTTGCCATGGTGGGGGTTACAGCACTATCTTGAAGTTAGGCACGTTCCCCTAACTTACCGGAATTAAACAAAGACAGCTCATTTTGAACAGGCCAGTGTGCTGTTAGAGATGACAATGGTTAAAATAATTGCGATCTTGCTTGCTTGTTTGATACAGAGAGCTGGCTTGTGGTGTTCTGTCATATCAGGACAGATCTCATATCCCTTCAGTATTATTAATTTAATCCTTGGCTGACTCTTTCACCAAAAGCACATTACATTTTTAATCTGTTTATATACAGCCAGTCAATTCTACTTGGCCAATCTGAGATTGCCGTTTAAGGGTACAACAGCAGTTCCCACTTCAGGTTACTTAATTCACAGTCTTAGTATGCCATATAGGAGAGTGTAAGTAAAAGATGTTGTTCCCTTTGTTTGTTACTGGCCTGTCGCTGAGGGTTTTTTGTTGAGCTGAACCAAGATCGCTTAATGTTACAAGTGATGATGGCATAGATTTTTAGTGACCCTGTTTGTAAAACAATTTGCCCTCCAAGTTGAAAGTTAGATGTACATATAGAGCAGAGGGGATTAATTTATTATTTCTAGTATACTTCAGGAGATATATACAGGAAGCTTAACAGTATTGTGTTGCACATTTAGTTGAATATTTGATGTTGTACTGTATGTATCCTGATTGAATTTCGCATTCTGATGGCAACAGGAGATATTTCTGTTCATATCCAGGGGACAAAATAAATGCTGTCTCCAAACCGCGGGTGTCAGGTTTCAGATCAGCACACCCGTGTCCCTGACCGTATCCAGTCAATCGGTGAATTTAACTGCAGGAAAACAGCATTCCCAAACCCTAATACTGGAACTGTAAAGTAGTGACGGATGGTCACATTAACATGTGGGATACTCCGGTTCCCTTGCATACGTGAATAAGGCTGAGAAGACGACCATGCACACACCCACCAGAAAAATATGACACAACCAGAATTTATATCTTCTTACTCCGGTAATCACGAAGAAAAAATGTATCAAAATTACCGATCGGATTAACAAACTGCAGAGACTCTTCTTTAAAGCCACATGTTTAATTACTTAAATTAAATTATTGACTAATGGATTAGGGTACGCTGATGTTATCACATAAATGCACGTGTATAAGTTTGGTTAGTAGCTCACTCAATAACTGTATTAATACTCTGACTTGGCCTAGTTTTGGATGCGCTGTAGTCATTACGTTTCTGTAAGAAGTCCGTCGCTGCCAACAACAGCAACAACAACAACAGTAGCGGCACAGCACGTAGCCGTGACAGTAAACATAACCCAGTTATCACCGTGTTAAACGCACCCCTTCATTATCATTACACGAGACATTTTCACTTCACTGGTTCCCTACAGAGACACGTTTAACCGTAGATGTATGCTGTGGGTCTCCTCTTAAGAAAGTACGAGTCACCTTGCTGTTTTTTTCACATCTATTTATCTTCACAGTAAAAATGTTCGCCATATGGCATGCAGATACTCTGAAATTGTGATATATGGTGTGAATTACCAGTATTTCAAGCTGTTTTCATAACTTAGTCTAGTGGATATGTCTTCGCAATGTTAGCAAAATCTATATTGACACTAAAAAGCACATTATTAATTATCACACGCAAAGGAAGGAAACAGGACAGCTGTGTGTGTGTGTGTGTGTGTGTGTGTGTGTGTGTGTGTGTGTACCCAGCTGTTCTGTTTACTTTGTCCTGTACAATAATTAACCATAAGCTTTCATGTATATATCATCATCATCATCATCGTGAAAATAGATGCCGTAGAAATTGGTGATATAAACAAGTGCTGTTTTTCTTGGTGGGTCTCTCAAAAAGGCACGGACTGACATTTCAGGGAAGCATCTTGTGGGAACATGAATGTCTGGCTTTGTAACCTTCTATGTCTCTAAAGGTTTAGTTAGGGTCAGTGTTTCCCGATCCTTTCCCGATTCATTCATAGTCCTACCCTAGGTTCCAGTAGTTTGGGAAGAAGTAGGTGCCCTCAGCATGCTGTCTACGTTGAATTTAGCTGCAGAGTTCAGCTCCGTGTCACAAGCAGTAATAGATTCTTTTTAGTGAGTATCTGTATATCTTTCTGGAGCATTTATCAGGACGTGTGCAAGCCAGAGACTCTCGAGATGGGCTTCAAGTTTAGACACATTTAGGACCACCAGCTGAACCCAGGATGGGCGCAGTTTTTACTGGATCCAACAAACCATCATCTTTAAATAATACCCTGGAATAAACTTCATTTTAATGTTAGCTGAGGCAAAATGAACTGATATTTCAACATATTGCCTATCTGTTTTCACTGCAGATTATTGTGTCTTTATACTCATACATTGTTGCAATATTGTAGCAGACACCTTTTCTTCAATTATTCTTAATCCAGAATCCAGTGTTTGGTCTTTTTTTACTTATCGATCATTTCTGTTTATTCATTGCTTAATGTTTTGGTTAGTGACATACAAGTATCATTTTAGAAATGATAATAAACATATTTTACATTATTATTATTATTTCTGCACCTCTTGAGACATTACTTCCATTTCATTACAGTGAGCCGTTGTCATCTGATTTCAGATATTCTGAGCACGTTTATGACGGTGTTGATATTATGGGCTCAAACAGTAAATTTATGTGCAGTAAACCCTGGGTTTTTCTTAGCACGTGCTCTTGCCTTTACATGATACTCAGCGCTATGCTGTCCTCCATCTGGTGGACAGATTCGCTCACTACATCTGAAGAATTCAGTGGTTAGAAAGCCGCTCATTTTTGGTGCCAGTCACATTTCGTGGGTCAGGAGCACACGTGGTGAAATAGCATACATTTATATTGTTTTTAGCATTTAGCCTTGTTAAGCATTATTTAAAATTTTGTTTGCACGATGAGCCCCTCGAGCTCCCGCTTTCCAGGTGGCTCGGTATCGCAGTCCAAAAAAGTCATGGAATTAAAAAATATTAAGGATATAAAAAAAATCAAAATATTTTTTTATGTGTCACTACTGGTAAATATGAAATGTCAAATACTGATGGCTTTTTTGTAAATAACTCCATGGAAGATTGTTTTAAAAAAAAGAAGTGATGAAGTGGAGTGTGTTTCTCGTCCTTAATGGATTCTTATTACCCCCCCAGGGTAAACTGGTGAAGTACTTCAGCCGGCAGCTGTCCTTCAAACGGAAGGTGGCACTGCGGGACCGCAGTGCTGAGCTGGAGGGCTTCCCCCACCTGGCCCACTGGTTCCGCATTGTCAACATGAGGAAGGAGGTGATAGAGGTAAGCTGTCGCTTTCCACTAAGGCGCGGGACGCAAGGCCGCTCAGGAGCGAGCACACTCTGGGCCATTGATTTAATTAACATGTACGGGTGAGGAAAGCTTAGGGTCAGAGGGCATTCCTGGAACAGGCGGGGTTAAGGGCCGTGCTCAGGGGGCCCGCGATGATGTGATTACTCTGTTGACCTCAGGCTTCCAGACATGGGTTCTGATTCTTAACCTACTAAGCATCACGACACCAACATCTGTGCACTTGCGCGCAAACGCAAACACACAGCAACTTCTGTTTTTGTTTATCTCATTGCCTTGTTCTGCCCGCCTCCACGTCCCATTCATATCTCTTCTGTCACACGGATTTGCTTGTTGTCACACCTGGTTTTAGGATCTACTGTTTTTGTGGTGGAGTCATTTTTTCCCCATAATTTGATCTCAGAAACACAGACAGTCGTGTACAAACGCAGCCAAACACACACATTACAAAAATGGATCAAATAGCTGAGCTCTTTGATTTGAGCCAATTCATTTAAGTAAATGTAACATGCATCCGTACGTCCAGCTATCCGTCCATCCATTCATTTTCAGTCAGCTTTTCCTTCTTATGGCCGCTCTGTCGTGAACACAGTGGCTCGGTTGCTAGTACTGTTGCCTCCCATACAGTGGGTTGTGGGGTCAATTCCCCCCCCCCCCAACTCTGCATGTTTGTGGGGTTTCCATGTTCTTCCAGTGCTTCACAAGTTTCCTCCCACAGTCCTAAAACCTATCGTATGCTAAGCGGGATGGCTAAATTGTCTGAGTTTGTGTGACGGTGCCCTGCAATGAGTTGGCACTCTATGTGCCCCAAGGCTGCCTGTAATAGGCTCCAGGCCCTTCTGTGACCCTGCATAGGGTCCAGCAGTTTGGAGAATGGATGAGTTGCAATATTTAAGTAAACATAATGTATTTAAATATAAATGTATTTTTTTTTCACAGTAGCAGTTTGTAGTGATATGTATTACGAAAGTGGTACACTCACAGCACAAACAAACAGCATTTAACAGTTTTCCTTTTTTTAGTTGAACATTCTCATGTGTAACTGTGAGAATGTTTCTGGTCAGGATGCAAACAAAACCATATGAGTGAGCCTTGGCGGTGACGTGCCGTTTTATTTACAGCCGCTTTCCTTGTCAAGGTTAGACGGGGCTAACACAACAGGAACGGTTACTGTTTACTGATGCTGGCTGTTGAATGAGGACCTCAGCAAGTGACTCAGTATCACAGCAGGAGATCACAGGTTTTGGGACTTGAATCTACTTTGCCAGGGGTAAAACAGGGAAGAACAGACCAGTTTAAACATTTTACGTACATGAAGGAATCAATATGAATAACCTGGGTCAAGCAGTTCTCCTGAAAAGGCCATTTCTTTAACTATCCACCCAAAGTTTATCAAGATAATTATACAAACTCCTTCGCCATACTTCAATTAATCATACATCTCGGCTGATGTGCAGACGTCTCACCTCTTACTCTGAGATCTCTGTTTTTACTCTGTTGAAAATAAAAATTCTCTGAAAAAGCACACATTATTTGGCAAAATAACGAGGCGTTTTGCCTATGAAATAAAAAAGTACAGCCTAGTGTCAATCCAATGGAGTTCAGTTCAGGGTCTATTACCAGAATGACTGGAAATGTGTAATCCTAATCTTAATCAATAGTGGATTTAAAATATAAATTTCCATATGTTGCTCGACATGCAGTTCGGGGACTATGTATGTACACTAAGAGACCACTGTATCAGGTGAACCTATCTACCCACCCACTGACTGACGCTTTCTTGCTCCTTCACAGTGTATTGCTGTTGTACCATTAGTTAATTATTATTCATTGACACGTATGCACTGTGTAAATACAGTGTTAAGTCCCCCCCCCCTTTACTGTGTTGTTGCCCTTTTGCCCCTCCTTTTGTCCCGTGTCATTTTCTGCCTGTATGTTGCCCCGTGGTCCTGGGGCAGTGTGGTCTTCTTCCACTCTGTCCTTGTAGCAATGGAAACACATTGAAGCCCACTTGACTTACTGGACCCACTCTGGCCTCCAGCTTTACCGTCACACATCAGAATGTCCGCTAGGTGGACCGCACTTTCAGGGAAGCTGTTCTGATCTCCACGGTTGTATTGAGCCATCGCTTTTGTACTTGTGGTCTTCCTGTTAGTTTTACCGATTCTGGCTGTGGAAATGCCATTGGCTAGATGTTTTTTGCTCCTCATTGGATTCTCTGTAAACTCTACACACGGTAGCCTGTGAAAATCTCAGGAGGACAGCTGCTCCTGAGATTCGGGAATCAGCAGGCGGGGCACCGATAATCACGCCTTATTTAAAAAGGCTCAGATCACTCATCGTAGCTGTTATTATGCTTAGGCATACAGTAAGTGACCCTCTTGACCCTGTCTGCATGCTCTGTGTGTTCAGCCGCAGTCACACGATTCGCTCTTCGGAGGAGAGGAGCAGGCTGTTTGCGTTAGCAGGCAGGTACGCCAAAGTGGTCACTGAGCATATATGGATTTATTTAAATAGACTGTTTTAAATGGTGTACAATGTATAGTGAACATAGAATAGTCAGATATTCTATATATGTTGTAGAACTATTTTACAAGATTTATTTACATATAAAACTATTATTCACAGTATTGAATATATAGATATTGTGCACAAAAATTGAGCATAACTGAAAAAATTGTGCATTTTTTCCAATAACTTTTTTTTTAAAGTTTTTAAGAATCTTTTGACAACTTACGTGCTGTTTTGGTTTCACCTTGAATTATCGGATTAGATTAAATTATATTTCATGGTTATTTTGCAGTAGGGGTTATGTGCTCATTTTACGTGGCAGTGTGGAAAAAAAAAACTACAGTATTCACTTGATGTTGCTAAAGTGGAACGTTTTTCTACACAAAAAGACAAGATTTGTTTTCTTTTTGAAATACGGGTGGATGAAAATACATAAATAAATTCTTTAGTAAATAACTAAACCACAGTATCCAGAGAACCACACATATGTCTGTCACTGGGCATGCATTCACAGTCAGGCATTATATACATTTTAAAGATACCAGTCGGGTTAACTTCATGTCTTTGGACTGTGGGAGGAACCTGTAGAGCAGCCCTGCCCACTTGTGATAATGATGTTAAAAAACATTATATAATGATGCTATTAAATGCTACATTAATAGTATTCAATTACATTCTTGTGATTGCTGCTAGTGATAAATATCGAATTGTAATAACATCAGTTTGTGTAAATGTTTTTCGCTGCAAATCTATTTTTTTTTCGACAGGTTAAGTAAAGTGTAATTAATGCTCTGCTTGGATTTTGTGGAGCTGTTAGCCATTCCACTGGCAGTCAGTCAGTTAGACAGTGGGATCACGATGGGTGGCCGTATCACTTGACCGCTTTAGGGTTTTGACTTTGAGTCCCACCTCTGCTCGCAAAGTACAGAGGGGGCATGCTCTCTGCATGCGTCTCACTCTGTTCCTTTCTTTCGTTTTTTCATCACGTCCATTTTTGCAAAGTAAAAATGTTTGGGTTCATGTGTGAATACCGATCAAATCAGTTAGAGTGTCCTGAGAGGGAGGGAGGGAGGGAGGGAGGGATAGGATTTGCTGAAGGCCCCAGGTACACACTGTCTTTCTGGAACCTTCTCAAGATGGTTCCCTGGCATCACCGCCCTCCCCCCTTTCGTTTCAGGAGATTGGCCCAGACCACCTTACCCTGGAGGCACTGCTGGACATGAGTGACGAACAGGTGTGTGAGACAGTGCAGAAGCTGGGCGCCAGTCCGGAGGAGTGCGCTCGCCTCAATGCCTCACTCTCCTGCCTGCGTAGTGTCCACCAATCAGGTAAGGTCGCCTGGCATCGCAGCCCGCTATTGGCTCTTGGGCAAAAGATGGGTAGGTTGCACTGTCAGAGTTTAACAGTTACTATTATGTACAGAAACTCAGTCAGCAGCTAAATATTTTTATAATGTGTACAAAGTTTAAGAAAGATGTCAAGGTAATTTCATTTGATTAAGTCACTAGTGCTCAACAAAGAGAATCTAGGAACACAAAAACTAGTCTATAAGTATTTTAATATAGATTTGGCATTAAAATAGTAGAAAATTTAAGTCAGGATTTAATATACATTACTCATAACTGTATTTAATATGCACATTATTTGTGCATACTTTTAAAAGCTAAATTTTTACTCAAAATGCACTCAAAAATCGGCAGCCTCACATATGAAAGTGGTAAAAATAGGAGTGAATCATTTGTCATTGAGAAATGTGTCAGGATCTTTCAGTGTGTTCAACTGACCACGTACGCACAACACGGAGTGGATTATGTGTTAATTAAGTAGCTTGGCAGGATCATTACTAGGGCCTGCATGCCCGGGGCCCATACAGAGTTCATGGATGGTTACAGGAAAGCCCCGTAATTTACAGCTACATCTAAGCTCATAGGCAGATTCCTCATGCATGAGCATGGCATTCGAGAGAGATTAAACTTTAATATCATTGATGAACTGAGTATTTCTTTTCATTTCTCTGTTGGATATTTAGTGGAATACTCTGGTAAATGTTCCTTTCTTGGGAATATTTAGACAATTGGTTTTGTTCTGTAAATACCAAAAAAGTATTTCCTGCTTATACTTTAGGAGCAAGTTAAAGTTTTTATTTATTTCAAAGAGATACTCTATCAAAGTTTAATTTTATAGGTTATACAGTTATATTTAGCATACTATGTAAGATGAGTTATGGGAAAATTTGAAAAATTCTTTGTGTATCATACAGAAGAAATTTGATTATGGAGAGTCTCTTTCTTTATATTTAACCTTTTCCCCACCACATATCCAGGACAGGACCCTATCCGGCCAGCACAAGGTGCAAAGTAGGGCTACACAATGTGCATTTACCCCTTTCAATCATGTTCATGCTGTTGTGGATTTAATATTTTGTAGCAGTATGTTATATTCGAAGGAACAATACGATGCCCAATAATGAACTCTCCAAAATGATATGTTTGCCAGAAGCACTGTGATTTTCACATACGTGATACCAGGAGGTATTCGTATCTACCGAACTGATCTGCGGGTTCATTTTCACCGCAAAGGGTAAAAATACGCAGTACACGACACTGAACACTAGAGGGAGACAGATACTTAGCAATCAGTTCTTAGGTGCCTCAATGCGTTGTTTATGTAATTTTGTAAAGCTACCAGGAGATGGCAGAAAATTGACATTAAACTAAGTACTGTTTCACTGACAATTGGTATAGGGAGGACTTAATGTGTGTCGATGTATCTATACGTTAGGCTTCACGAAATGGGAAAATGGAAAAAAAAGGTTATAAAGGTTATTTATTTGTTCCCTTAGCCTTCTCACCAACTTTATCTTTTTTATTGCTGTTGACCATTAGTCCAATTGCAAGTACAGATAATGGTTTGTGAATGGCCGAGGACATCACAAACATGACCAAAAAATGTGTTTTCCCGTCACTGGTGCACTTATATCTGAAACTCAACAATAAAGAGTCACAGAAGAATCAAGAGTAAAATTTAAATTGTTAAAAGAAAGAGCTTTGACATGTTATCATCAGTGTCATTTTAAGACATTGTGAATCAATTTATGGACATATGATCCATGTGTTTCTTTCATTTACACAACAGTAACATGAAAAAAGCTGGAAAAAGTTAGCATTTTTGGACCACTGAGTCACATGCACATACTGTATCCGCTTTCTCGTGTTTGAACAACACCCGTTTCTCGAGGTATGACTTAGTGACTAATTGTAATTCATAGTTTTGTTTCAGGGGTCTTGCTGGTGTCTGACAGTAGCTTGTCAGGATGGACCATGTGGCTGTGAAGGTTGTTTATTTTCTAAAGTCCGCCGTGTCGATCTGGCTGCCGTTCCAGCAGGAGTATGGACTCTGTGGGTTGCCTCTTTAAAGCTATCAAGCTGGGCATCTTGAGATCTCTCACCAGCTCTTGAAGATGTGGCTTTGTCGTGATCCTTCTCTGCAGAAGCATTTTAGCTTAGTTCTAAGGGCCTTTGAACAAAAATAAACGTGAGTCAAATAATCGTGGCAATCTACACGTGGGTGTGAGTGATCTTGAAGACCTTGTTTCTCTCACAACAGAGACCCGTAAAAATGGAACGTTTCCATACATTTACATTATATTCATTGAGCAGACTCTTTCGTCCAAAGTGACACACAGCAAGACAGATACAACACAAACATACTACTGGCTAAGGAGTTACCTAAGGTACAAGTGGCACTAGGTTGAGCGTCCAGTGAGGGACCAGCAACAGGTTAACACTGGAGCGATTCTGTCTGTGTTTGTAGAGAGGAAAAAAATGTCCCCTGCAAAAGTTCCTTTTAGATAAGAAAAAATAAAAGTGCCTGGACAGGAGTGCGATTGTAAAATCCATCTCGTTATGTAATTAATTGCATCTGCCCCATTTTTGCAATCACCATGTGCTTCTCATAGCGTTTGACTTGCGTAGTCTCAGATGATATAGTGAGGACCATGATTAGTGATAGGATTTTACTCCATTAAAAGCAATAAAGTTTCCAAACAGGCACTCAGCAATGGGTCAAATGCATCATATTTGTAATTCTGCCATAATCATTTTTCTTGTTAAGGAATTAGGTTCAGGGTGATGGATGGGTCATTATGTGAGAATACTGGAAACAACGTAGGAAAGACTCGGAGAATCAGTACCTATTTTAGAGGAATGATAAAACACAAAATTTAAAAATACAGCGGTATTTATTTTGTTAAACACATTTTTACAAAGGGTGAGGTTGATTGAAATGTCATATTAGCATTTTGTGGTGTATCAGGCAGTCCTGTTGTGTATGCCAAAGCTTACGTGAAGGTTTTTCTGGGTGATAACTGCAGGTGCACATTTACCCAACACGTACTGCCTGCCAGCATGCCTTGTGGAACCATGTAGAAGGTGAGGCAAGGGTGATGTGATGGGGTGAGAGAAAGGACCATGCACTTAATTAAACTGGTGGGTACAGGCATACACACTCGAGTGGTGGGGTATTACCCATGATGCAAAGTGGGGTGGGGGCAAGTTGAATGTGAAGAATATTATCTAAAGCCTATTAGGCAGGTGAGTTCTCACTATACTCAGACCTATCACATATCAGACATCGGCCGCACTAATATCAACATGTGAAAAATGACGGATGCCCCATCTCCGCCTCCTTAGGTCACATGGATTAAAGAGTCCGCAGAGCACTTTGCTAGCCGTTTATTTTTTACTCGCTTACTTAATGTGCATGGAACCACCCCGCATCCTGGCCTTTGTTCAGCATTTAGCTCTGGCAGCTCACTTTAGCCATGCAGTAATCTGTAGTATCCACAATTACCTGTCTGCATACTTGGGCTTTTATACTACTTATGGCTCAAATGCTCTGGCCAACTCCCTGCTCCTGTGTTCTGGATATGCCACACCACTTTCCCCTTCCCTCAGTCACGATAATGCTTCCAGATTAGACCTTCAGTCAATAAAAGGAAACTGTCACGCCCTCATTCCCTTGTTCCCTGGCTCCTCCCCCTGCTGCTTGGTTTCCTTGTGCTGCACCTGGTTGCCATGGTGATCCTGACGGCCTTGTTCTGCACCTGGTGCCTGTTGCCTCATTAAGCACATGGCTGCCTGAAGACCCTAGTCTATTTCCTGCAGTCAGCCCTGTCAGATAGGCAGTCGTGATCTGGAGAGTGTCTGGTGGGTTCTGCTTGACCATACTGTCTCTCTTGGTGCTCTGAGCCAGCTCTCTGCTCCCTCAGACACCCTAGACCCCACCATGATATGCCTGCCTGTCTGAGAGGCTGTTATTACTATACGCCAGTGGGTAGTCAAGAGTGACTCAGCCTATGAAACCCAGAGTCACTCCGACCTATGGGTATTTGATGCCTATGGTTGGACACCCTTCCCCTGTTCTGGGTTCCCCTGTTCCAGTGTGCCTGTGTCTCCCCAGAACCCTGTTCCTGCACTTGCGAGTTCTGGTCTTTCTCTCTGAACTTCTACCCGGAGTCCTGGTCTTTCTCTGCTGAGTTCTACCCATAGTCCTGCTTTGTCTCCGTGGAGTTCTACCCGGAGTCCTGGTTTATCTCTCTGGCCTAGGGCGAGGGTGTCTATTCTGCTCTGTTGTTTCCTGTTCATGTTTTTCCACACGATGTTGTGCTCCAGACACCGTCCTTGTCGAATTGCATGTACCTGGCTGCTTCTCTCGAGTTGTGCCGTTCCTGATGCTTCTCTTGCTAGGCACTGCTGTAAAGCATACTCCCCAGGCTGTTCCTCGTTTGTCTCTGTCCATGTCTTTCCTTGCTGTGCCTTCTGTAGGCGTTCTCCCCCAGTTCTCGCCCTCAGTCCACCAGTTCCATGACATAGTCAGTCAGTACTTCAAGAAGATCGGAACTGTTGTGTCAATGCTTCGACTTCCTCCCAGCACTTAGCTGGATGATCAGCAGTAGACTGAAGGCCCTGTACTGTCGACAAGCCCCCATTTTTAGCACTAATGTCCAGCTGGAATTTGAGCAGTGTCAGCTAGCTTGTTGGTCATGTTTGCTGACATATTTCAACTAAAAAAAAAACTGATTCATCACCTTGACTGAGCGTGGCAATGACTCTGTTGATGTTCGTTTGTCTGTGGAGAATAAATCATTCAGGACATGTGGCTGATGAATATGTATGAGAAGTGATCGATTTCACAGTAAATTGACAAGGTGGCAGTGTCTGAACCATGGCTTTATTACCCAGTGCTTCATAAGTCGAGTTTTTGGTGACTCTTAATTGTGACCGTGTTCATGGGAGACTCTGTAATGAACAACTGTAATTTAGGAACAATTACTTAATGGTGGTGTGATGAAAATTTGAGGACAAGATGACTCTTTGCTAACAGAATCCCTTGTGTGACTGCAGTACCAAATGTGAGCCCCTTAAGGGAACACGTTGAAAAGGTATGCCTGAATTCTCCACATGACAGTCATTTTTTGATGTGATACTCTCTTCTACAGTCCAGATAAGTCCCTTGCGATATTTCGTTGCCATTGTGCAACAATAGTATCAACTTTGCCAGAATTAATGCAATTATGCTGTCATTAATGCCTGCTGTTTGTGGTTTTTAATTTCACCTAGGGACTGAGTCACAGATTAATGAGAGTAGCTGGTTTTCCTCAGTCTAAAAATAACCAATCGTAAATCTTTCTTTCTGGCTGTCATGCTGGTGTGGGGGAAGGGCGGTGTGTCAGCCAGAAGCAGCGTGTTTGACAGTGGGCTCTTCGGCTTGCTGACAGATACAGGTACATCCACACCTTGAGTTTGCAGAGTGACTGTGGCTGGATGTCATGTGGGAGGACCATGTGACGCGGGCCCTACTTAAAGGCACAGTGCACCAGCGTCACATTCAGCTACATTCAGTATGGTCATTGTTGCCTTATTTATTTATTTCCATTATTTACCCTTCCTCCATTTTCCCAGAACTGCTTCGTCCATCCAGTTGATAGTTGCCTGGAGCCTACCAGTTCCAATGCTCTCTTAGTTGTGTCTAATGCATTCAGTTTTTGTCTGCCTTGTAACGCATACTTTACTGGGTGACAATTTTGTGCGGTGATTGGGAAAGGCAATGAGACATTTTATTTAGGCTGAATATGTGGCAACTTAGCGGCTTTAATACTTTATAGATATCACCCCTGTATGCATGGTGCTTAATCAGCAAAAGCTATGACAAAATAAATATGCGCTTATAACATGGGTACGTAGTATATACTGAGAACGAGTATTGCTAACTGTACATTTTTAGATGAATCGTTGATATTGTTCATAACGTTACGGCTGTTTGACAGTTGTCTCTTGTCTATGGTCAAGTTTCCCTCCAACCCACATGACTGTGTTAGAGTGGAATTTCTCCGCACTTCCTGTCGAGAAAAGACTCCTGAAACTTTGCCTGCCAAGCAGCCCTGATTCACTAATTAAGAGCTGTACATTCTGAGCAGTGGGTTTTAGAGGAGACCATAGGGTCTCTTGTTTCCCTGGGCCACTCGACCCCACCAGCCTACCCTCCTGCACCTCAGGGTCCTTGGGGCTGGCTGCTAGAGGAGTTGGTAATGGGACTGCCGTTCATGGAGAGGCCCCAGAATCCCCCATCCCTGCTCCTGGATTTTAGGACGTTGAACTGTGCCGCTCTCATGCAGCCAGTAAATTAATAGAGGCTCAGTTCCCACACAGACGCTGTCAGGTTGAGGTTCTCCAAATGATAGCCCCCATCGGGGGTAGTTCTCATAGGAACTCCACATGAAGACAGACCTGGAGGAACAAGTGGCCACCTGCATGGGACAGTCCAAGTCACCAGATACAACGAAGCCTGGGGGGCGGGCAGCGGGGGGGTGGGTCACCATTGTGTTGAGGGGGGTCACCAGCTCTAGTGTGGTTCTCCTTGTCACTCCCTTTGTTGAGAAATACCAAAGTTAGACTTGGTTTGGTTCACATACATGGTCATATGTGTGGTGAGGGTGGAGTGGTGCTATTGCAGAGAAGTGATTGCTGTATTATGGTGTCTCATTGGGCATCTGTATTCAATTAATTTTAATACAGTGCCCATTCCAATGTGGCTTTAGAGCACTTAAAGACTTAGAAACAACATTACAGGTGCATGCGAGACAATACCAACAGGAACGGTATTGCAGGCTGATAGAATCACTGATAATATCACACAATTTACAAGGCAATGGACACAAGACAAGAAAATCCCATTAGCCCGTGTGGGGGCATGTTACAGGGAAACACCTACCCAACCCCGCAGGGCAAGCTGACAGTTCACAAGCCAGGGAGGTGAGTCAGTCTCGACTAAAAGTGGGTGGGGGGGGTTTTTCCTAATAGCTCTCTTAGGTCAGTCTGTGACCTCTTTCTGCTGGCGTGGGATCAGTTATATTTGTTACGGTCTTCATTTTCAATTTCTACTTTTAAGTTGGATTTTTCAAGTTGATAACCATGTATGCACCCTGATGGACTGATATCACATCCAAGATGTACTCTAGCCTTATACCCTAAGCTACATGGGATCGACTCTAAGCCCCTCATGACCCTGACCAGGATGACTGGTGATGGAGCTGAGCATTACAGACAAAACTAGATTGTAATTACTCAGGGAAAGGATGCTTGTTATGAATTAATATCGAATAAAATAATTTACAGTAATACTAATAACTGGTTTAGGGTTATTATGATGCACAAACATCAAACTTATTGTCTGGGTGTAGGAAGTAAGATGTTAGTTGGGTCTCTTGAGCAATCCATTTGATAACAAATGTCAACAAAATATTTTACATTAGTTCAGTTTTTATCTGAAAAAGATGTAAATACATTGGGAATCAGACTGAAGTATTAAAAGAATGAAAGTTAACCAAGTATTGATTGACAGCTGTCATTAATTCGAGTGGTGGATTACACACACGTTGACCATCGTCCGGATGGATGTCTGCGTGAGTCTCCGGGGGGTTCGATGATGACATTCCGTACATATGTCAGCCACCGCAGTGTCACTCGTCTTTACGCTGAAGTGGCACGCAACGTCGATAGGAAACTACCTCTGGGCCTTTGTGACGTGAGTGCTTGCGGTGGGGGGGGGTTTGCACACCTGTGATGAATTCGGGCCGCCGATGACACGAGAATGTGTTTCACAAAGGCACGGAGAATTAGCCTGCATGCTCCAGTCTCCTCCTGCAGTCTGAAGACCTGCAGTTCGTTGAACTGGCAATTTTAAATCATCCTGTGGTATGAGTGTGTTCTCTTCCCTCGTGCCCTGTGCTACCTGGGATAGGCTCCAGGCCCCCGTGACCTTGCACTGTGTAAGTGATTGTAAGATGGATGGACAAGATATATTACTATTTCATCTCCATAAAGTAATACATGGAAGGATTTCAAAGACACTGTAGCATGCAGCGTTCAGTGATTGTCTACTCAGCGTTCCGCCATCTACAGCCCTGATATTACTTGTCAGCTATTTATAATGTGTCTGATTACCCGGATCAGATGTGCAGGTGGTGGAGCTGGATAAAATGTGGCCTGGCCAGGGGGTGGTGGGGGCTGTGAACCGTGTGGAAAACCACTGAGTGAAGGCTCATGGATTTCACCGTACACTGATATTATTCTCCTCCCTGAAGGCATTGCAGACTCACTGTTCACGTTTGTCTCGGATTGTTAATTGATTTTATGTAAAATTGTGGAACCACTCAGATCCTGCTTGTTAACACGAAGATTCAAAATGTTAATTACAACTCATATACCTATCATAGACTGAGGCATTGTGTCAGTGTTAAAAGCTGTTTTTGTTTTCCCACAAAAAGGTACTAGTACTTTAGTACTGAACTAAAGATTTAAGGCTTTCAAGACTGCCTCTGTCAAAAAAATACATCTCTCTTTTTGTTTTTGTTTTTCCCAAGAACAACTTGAGGATGACAAATTGCACGATAACGGAGGTGACGTATTTCCCCGTACAAAAATAAATACCCCTCATGTGTAATCTGTTCCCTTCATTGATTGGTCCTCATACCCGCATCTTTGCCCCCTCCACTTTCGTAGGTCTTTCACCCTGCTTTGATCCATTTTGTGCACATTTCGCCAGGTTGCCGTGTCCACGGCTGTGTGTGTGGTCCCTGCTGCCCCCTCCAGTGTGGTGTTGCATGCACATGGCCTTGAGGTCCACATAGTCACGTTGTCATCAAGCCCACCCCCGGTCCATCTGACTTCTTCACGTGTTTTTTTTTTTTTTCCTCTGGAACTTCCAGAAAGCAGCCAGGCCAAGCAGGACTGGGCCATCCAGTGGCCTGCGTCCGAGTCGGGGAAGGAGAACACACCTGTGTGTCCGCAGGAGCCCAGCCAGTGGATTCGGTTCCAGCTATCTCAGAGCCCCAAGGTCCAGACCAAATACGGCCAGCCGTTCTGCCACAGTCCGCAGGCTTTGGCTCCATCCTACACCCACGTGGATCGGCTGACGGTGGAGGCCCACACGGCGCTCTTCCCCGCCATGGATGCCGGGCACCGCTCACTTCCCCCCTCGCCACGCCAGCGGCACTTTGCCCACACACCCCCGAGGACACCCTTGGTGGTGCACACCATGACTCCTCCTGGCACACCGCCCGCCAGGAGGAGAAACAAGGGCAAGGCTCCGGGCACACCACCGCCCTCCACCCGCAAGCTCATCCACCTCCTGCCTGGCTTCACCGCTCTGCACCGCAGCAAGTCGCACGAGTTCCAACTGGGCAACCGTATGGACGATGCCCAGACGCCCAAGTGAGTCACATCTTTCCTTCTTCGTTTACCAGCTTCTCGCCGGTGGTGCCGTGTAAGTCGAAAGAGCTCTTAATGTGACCGTGTAACACATCACCCTCAGACGGAGTGAGAGTTGATCTGGGAAGGCTATGCCTGTAGACACCTGGCTCGTCACGCTCAGTGTTTCTCTTCAGGTGGTACAAAGCAGGTCACTAACAGAAATCATTATTAAATACGTATTTACCAGTAAATGGATGGAGTTGGAGTTACGAGCCGAGGGAAAATGTGAAATGATGTCTGTCCTGAAATGGAGGATTTAAGCGTGCCGGTCGTGCTCTCTGGCCGCTCTCCGTTCCAGTTGAATCTGTTTTCTTTATCTACCTGATTCGATCACGTTGCTTTTGTTTTGAGGCAATCGGCAGTGGTGAACGCTTAACTCTTCAGACGCGGACAGCCACGGAGCCCGAATTCTTGCCAGCCCCCTGCATCTGGCGCTGCTGTGATCGAATTTGCCCCGTCTAGTGTAAGAGTAACCGGAGGACACCCGCGGTCACAGGTAGATAAGTAGGGGTCTCACGGGGATGGGAGTCACGGTGGTAATCTCGTTAACAGCAGAAGCCCGCTGTTGCTCCTGTTGAGCGTCTGGCTCCTGCTTCGGCCATCTGCGTTGTGTCGTGCTCCGCTAGCAGCGCTAAGCCATGCGGCGAGGACAGAACATGTGACATTGGGTCATTGATTATCGGTCCTTGGGCTCTGAAACACAGCAGATGCCATGATGAACGCTGTCAGTAACTAGGGTGCCTGGGTGAGTCCACTGGATTACGGACATGGTGACAGATTAATTTATAATCCGACAGTAGTTAGATTAGTGTTGGTTAGTGAGGGGAGAGCCAGTGATTTTCTTTAACCTACTCGCTATAGGTAGCTGTACTCGCTTTGTTCACATCAAACTCGGCAAAGACTCGGATATTGTGTAAAAGCTTTATTGGTCTTGCATAGCACCTCTGTGTGGTTGAACTCCATTTACAAAAACACTCAGATTTAACTGTGGTGTCAGGCAAGAGATAGTTTCCATACAGTTTTTTATCACTTTGTGAGGCTCAAAGCTGCATAGAGATGAACACACACACACACACACTGTGGTGTGTGTTTCTGTTGTGGCTTTGACGGACAGGCAGGTGTTTGCTAATCCTGGCACTGTCTCATCACACCGTGCACGACAGCCTGCAGTTACTTGGTCACCTGTATCATTCTCCTCACGGCTGCCTGCTCATTCGGGCCGCGATCAGCTAGATGGTTTGGAACAGCATCAGCAGGGCCCCGTTTCTGTCCGAATGCAAATCTCAGTCCTCTGTGTTTGCTCTGTCTGCTGGGGGAAAAAGATCGGCCGCATAGAAAATTACGGGCAACTCAAAATCAGATGCAACTGCACACTGGCAGATGCTAAAATGAGCAGTTTAGCATCTGAAGTCATGTATTGAATGTTATGATTGGGATTTCTGATTGACGAATCGTTATTGTAAAACAAAAATGAACATACTTGTACCTCAAAAAGGTGGTCTGCAACTGACAAAGTATCACTGGTTACAAGGAAGTTGTCAAGGAGATGGTCTGTGGTTGAAGGTATTTGTGGAAGATATACATTTCTTCTTTTATATTGCTCTCTTACACATGTAGTAGCTCAAAAATATTTCCGATTAACACAGCACACATTTTTTATGCTGTTATAGGGGCATTTGTAAAAGTGTCTTTGCTGTGCGAGGTGTTGGTCTTGCTCAAAAGCTTACTTAACCTTGTGTACCCCAGAAAATTTGGTCTCCACAGACACGCGTAAGACAGATGAGATATAACTTTTGCTTTGCCAATAACGGACCATCAAGCTGAACCTATAGAAAATAAACTCAATATAGAAGGTTTTGGTCATTTTAAAGTAACTCTGCTCCAGACTGCTAACAGAAAAACAAAGCAGCATGCTTTCTAGTATACTATTTAGGGCTTACTAATTAACTAACAATGAATAGCTGGAGGTATTTGTCTGGATAAACTTTTTGGGTGTTTGTTTTTGCGGTGTTTGCGAATCCCAGAGCTGTCGCGTCATGCTGAGCATGACAACCTGCCTCTATCTGACAACTGGCCAAACCTTGGGCAGCCGTAGCATCTGCCCGCTGTTCGGGCTCTGAACGGATAGATGGTTTGGAGCAGCATCAACAGGGCTGTATTTCCATTTTTATGTCAATCCCAGACCTCTCGATTTCCTCTGTCTGCTGGGGAAAAGAGTCCTTTGGTTTGTGAAGAGCCACAGCCTACACCTAGCTTACATAACTATGCACGAAGGTTGCCGATGATGACAAACGGCACCAAAATTTTCTTTCAAAGGGATTTTTTTGCCATTGCTTTGTATGTTGCCATTGCCACCGACTGTAAGTTATCTAAACATGATACGTTGTCTTGAGGGTTCATGCCAAAGCTAGAGAAGTACAAATAAATGCAAATAACTACATACAAGCAGATACTAGATAAAAATAAAGAAATCATCTTGGAGTAATCTCTAAGTAATTAAATAATGGATATGTATTTCCAGGATAATCAGTTTCCATCAATAAAGAAGTCACAGTAATGTCACACTCTGATTTATTATTTAATAGCACATAGAGGTATTTCTGTGTGTATGAATACGCAGGACAGGACCAAAGTACAGAGTAGGGCTCTTTAAGAGTGGTCGAAGTGGGCAAGGTCGAAACCGGAACAGGTAAAATTTCCAAAGCCAAATGGATATCCAACGATGTAGTCATGGTAACAGGCAAAATCGTCAAATTCTAAACCGGCTCAATCAGCACAGCAAACAAATCCAAGTCCAACAGGCAAAAAGGGCGGGGCAGAGAAGTAGGTGAGATCAGACACAGGTAAACACGATGGCACTCATGGAACGCTCAGTAGTGGTGATGAAAACAAAGGAACTGGAGGTACTTAAAAAGAGTGGCTTGACTAGAATCAGCTGTGGTCAATATTATGAGGATGAGGAAGGAGAGTACGCTGGGCGGGGCTGGATTATAGTGGGAGTTAGGCCTGTTTGGCTTGGCCTGTTTATGGTTTATGTTGGCACTTTCTGATACACATAGGTGCATAAATCTTATCAACATATAAAAGTTAGTCTGTGCTAATTTTTTTCCTGGAGAGGCTGTTGATGTCACCCCTTTCAGGATCTTCCACTTCTGTTGTGAATTAGTCATCCTTGTGACCTGACTACTGAGAGCAGTTGGACAACAGATGGGTGGATGTGTTATGTCAAGAACATAATGAGATATTCAGAATCAACTGGTAAGAGTGATATCATGTCACACACAGGGCTGTGGTGACAATGCAGTTTCCCAGGGGTGGGAGCACATGGACGACAGGTTCCTGTGCCCCCTGGAAAGCCGACCACCCCCTTGACTTTGCGAGAGATCTTGAGCCAAGTGTGGCCGCCATTCATTTAGTTTGTTTTGTTGTAGTACCCCACCCTGGCCTTTTCGAGCATGCGTCCCTCTCGGCTTGAACGATCATTAACAGAGCTCATTTGGTATGCTAATAAAGGCAGGGACTCTCTTATGTTGTTACGTGTGTCAGTGCCGCCCCTCTGTTCCTCGAAGGAGCGGTTCAGCTTGCGGATTCGTGGCCGACGATTGAAGGGCCCCGTGAAGAGACTAATGCTTCTCTGATATTGCCGTACAAAGGTTCCTTTTGAATTTAATTGCCTTCCCAGCGTTATCGTGAATGTTCAGGATTGAGTTATTGAATTTGATATTTGCCAATAAATCACTTGGCTCTTCTGTAGAGACAGAAGGATTCCAGAGGAGGCTTGGGAAGAATTGTCCACTCCCTGTTTTCTTTGAGGGTAATTTCACCAAGAGCCACCCCAAGGGAGGAATTAACATCTATTCTGATGCCAATTTAAATGTTTACTTTGATGAAAGAGTTTATTTTCTCTTGCCCCTTTCTCTGTCTTTCAGTTTTGTTTGTCATTAACATTGAACTTGTTTAGTAGCTGAACATGCGTTTTGCCTGTAGCAGCGGTTGATTTCGAGCTGTTTCTTTGTGAGTAGTTGGCTAGCCATTCATTTACTTCTTTCGATTTGTTTTTGCTGGTTTCTTTACAAAGTTTTTATAGAATTTATATATCCTCTTCATGATTAGACATCCTGGTTAAAAGCAACTAATTGCTTGTTAATACAGTAGCAAGCCCCATGCTCCTGTAAGAAAATTCTGATCTTCAAAGCTCTAAGTCCTTTTTATTTAAAAGTCTGTTTCATTTTGTTCATGGCATTTGAGTTCATCCTGACTTTAGATGGTAAGGTTTCTGCTCCACCTGTTTGTCCTCCTCAGGGCTGGACCACATTGGTCCAGCCAATGCTGAGGAACCTACGACAAACGCCTTTGTAAGATCAAAACCCACTGTGTGTTCCTGAACCATCGTCAGATAATTACAGGCTTTTGGGAGAAAGAGCGACTTACAGAACGTGTCGGACAAAGGAAAGCCTTTTATGCAGCCGAGCTTTCTATTTAATTTATAACATGATAAGCAAATATCATGTGTGGGGTCTACCGATCGCTCGTCGCTTCTAACTGAACATGGCTAAGCTGTGGAAGTTGTTGCTGTCATTGATGAGACACTGGTGGAAGGCCATGCATACTTATAAGGCATTCTTCTGGCTTTCATTATAAGTCAATAAAACAAAGTAAACAGTCTTTGTATTAAGTATCTTTGACTTGTTAGTTATGGTAATTGAATAACTGGAACCAGTCAGTGGAGTCTGTGTTTACTTATTTCCCTTGAGATCTGAAATGACTGAGTTTCCCTGACCAAAAGCCTCCAAACATCCTGAAAGGAGACACTGGGTGTCAGTGTGGAAGTAACTTGAGGTGTATTACAAGCATTAATTTAACAAGAAAATCGATTAACTCTTTCTAGGCAAACGTGCCTGTGAGCCAGGAATCGGCGTAAATAACGGTGACTTTCTTCGTCTTGGCAACAAGAGGGTGCTGGATGCTGAGTATAAAGCCACGTATGTGCGTGTCTCTCTTGGGGAATCTCATCCGTGTTAATTGCGTCTCGGGCGCGCCGCCATTAATGGTGAATCGGGTTAAAGGGGTGTCGACGTGCCCAGCGGAGAAGCTAATTCCTCACGCAGTCCATCTGCTCTAATAAGCAGCTGACTTCCTCAGAGAGGTTCCCAAAATTGAAGGCGTGATGATGAATTTATATGAGTTGCTGGCCGTGTGCCGTTTCGCCCGCTGGAATGCTGCCGTTGCCCGCGCATAATTGATTTATTTGGTCGGGGTGGGGTTGGTGGTATTGGGGGAGTAGGGGCACGGGCGAGGTCGAGGTCGAGGGTACGACCAAAGAAGCAGTGGTGGTAGTGGAGGACTGAGGGAAATCACTGACTCATGCTACATCTCAGTGGCCCAAATGAAACCAAGAGTAATTAGATATAAACTGCTAGTCACTGTTGTCTTTCACCCTACGACAACTGCAGCTGAAGGTATGACTTTGCTGATGTGCTTTCTCCCAATGATGGGGACATAATCTCACAGCAGTGACTGCTTCACACCAGGCAAATCACCTTGAGAATGTCACCAGACGAAGCGTTGTGAAGACCGGTTCATGGGTAGTATCGCGTGGACATGTATGAAGCGAGTCTGTCTGTTTTCTCCACGTTCTGTACCTGTGTACAGAACGCACACCTGGTACCAGCTGTACCTGTGTGTCCACTATCTCCTTAGCTGAATTTTCCTAAAGCACTTTAGTGTCAAGGAAAGGCTCGCCCTAAACCACAGCAGCTGTGCTGTTCCAGGCCTCACCTTTCTGTAGCCTGAATTTAGCCCCAACACTCAAGCTGTTTAGCGTTACCTAGCTGTCACGACCCACTGCTCTTGGCCAGTGGACAAGCGTGATCGGCTGCTGACCTTCCGAAGGAGGAGTTGCCCGTTTTGGTGAGGCAGACGGAGACTGCGGGAAAGAAGAAAACGGACAGAAATGGTGATGTTTACTGGTTCTGACGAGTATGTCTTCACAATCATCACAACGGCAATGGAAAGGTGGAATAGTTCATCTAGTGCTGATGGCAGGGTGAGGACAAGACCCTGTTTAAGAGTCTCTTTGGACCTTTAGAACTCTGGATAGTAATCTTTCTACATGTACAATGCCGTAATAATGAACATTAGGCTGCCGTTTCTAGTGGCTCCTGTTCATTTGTTTGTTTAAAGCCTTTCCAACTCCCAGAGTAATTGCTTTAAACTTCTGTAGTGTGGATTTAACGTGTCAGGTTTGTTTAGGAGCCTTGCTGCCAGCAGCAATCGGCAGCACGTCAAGACCTTTGGTATTGTCATTTATAGACAACCTGGGCCGTATAGCAGTTTTATCCAAGAGTTTTCTGACTTCCCGACGGATCTAGTTGTTACTACTGACAAAGCGGGATTTTAACATGGGGATTTTAACATCCACATGGAAAATGACTCAGATCCCTGCAGTATGGCCTTTGGCTCTCTGCTTGAATCTGTTGATATTGTCCAGAATGTAATAGGCCCTTCTCACTCAGGTAACCACACTTTAGACTTAATACTCAGTCACGGTATCCCTGTGGAGTATGTATCTATCCTCCCTCTA
>JAACJT020000034.1:23027002-23075937 GCA_009936485.2 Gymnarchus niloticus
GGACTATGTAAAGCGCTTTGTGACCGTGCTTCGTGTTAAAAGCGCTATATAAATAAAATTGAATTGAATTGAATTGATGACCCAAAGACCTGCTTCATGCTTCCCTGTCTCTCCCAAGGGACTCCCCCACCCCCCAGCAACAGGCAGGGCGCTGAGGTGACATCGCTGGCATTGAGGGGGGGCCCTGGGGAGTCGGTGTTAGCGCAAAGGAAATGAGGCCGGTGAGAGCCATTTAAAATAGGAAGAGGGCTGGGGGAGTGGAACAGCTCTGGAGTCTGATGTTTCCCAGAGCTCGTCAACAGGTTGCAACCTGATAAATAAATCAGAGACCCCAAGTCCACCCACACAGACACACACGCACACACACAGACATACACACGCATGCCAGCTTCACGTCTTACCTAAAAGCGTCCTCATTATCCTCACAGAGAAGATCAGACCTTGCTTGTTGCAATGAATATCTTACAAATCAACCCAGCAATCACACGAGATGCTTCTAAATATAAAAACAAAATAAAAAATAAAAGATATTTTGGAGTGCAGCTCAGGAAGGGAACCCAAACATCTTTATTTACATAATGCTGGAGGACTCGATAAATATGCAGAAATATGAAAAAAAATCTAATTCTTTGGGACTCATCCTTGTGTTTGAATTTCGGGAGAAGTGGGAGGAGCCCACAAATGTTAATTTTGTAGCACATACAGTAAACAACTTCAGTTAGAAAGGGTGATGAAATGGGGATGACGGATGGACGTGGAAGATGGAAGTCTCCCACTACTACCTGTGTGACACTCTAAGGCGTGCGGCTGGAGAGATTTCGGGGATTTCTGTCAAGCGTGGGTGGACTACACTGACTCCTGCTGTCAGCCCCTGTGGCCTCACCCAGCCAGGCTGTGCATACCATTGCCAGAGTACTAGTCACTAGTCCTAGTCAGAGTGTTTCCCAGTTAACTCAAGGACGATACAAGGATCTTCTCCCATGGTGCCTCTTTGAATGGCATTCTGAATGCTGCCTATGGATTGGATGACCTGCTGTGCTTCTGATTAACTTCTGGTTTTGAATGTTGTTTTATCTGATCCTGTTTCCTGCATCTAATTTGGACTTGGTATTCACCCTGCTCTGGATTGGTTCACGACGTGCTCTGTGGCTTTGGCCCCGATCCTCGATCACTCTTAGGTGCCAGTCGATCCTCGTCGTGAATCGTTAAATCCGTGTGAGCTGCGCTTGGAAGTTTGACTTAATTTATCACGTTGCAGTCACTTTTTTAGTGCCCTTCCTGGCCGAAAGTGCTTAACAATGATTTAGAAGCGCCATTAAAATTTGATTCGAAGCAATGAAATGGAGAATGACACCGCAGACAGACATAACAGCGGGTGATATTGTGTGATTTTACAAGTCTGCAGAAAATGAACCAAAATGATGAAAGAACACAAGTTATGAAAGGAGAAAGACCGGGAGCAGAGATGTAACAGGCTGGTGTCTGTCCCTCGTGAGCCAGGTAAACCTTATGAAAGTCAGGACGACGTGTTGGTGTCACTTCAAGGAAAGAGACGAGTGGTTTGGAGAGCAGTCTGTCAGGCCTCCATTAGGTCAGCTTGTGATGTTCAGCAGGTCAGCTGGAGAGCTGCCATTACCATTCATCTGTGTCTTGTTCATTTACCTGGAGTTTGAGAAGCATACACCGTCACTATGGCAACAGTGCAACTAGTGTGCTTGAAACAGAAAACAGTTTTTGCGTGGGGGTTACCGGGGTATATACTAATTAAGGCTGTCCATCTGCTTAGGACCGGGGTGTATGCGGGTTCAGATGATCGTGGGCTGTGGTTGGGGGTGTGAGTGTCCTCCCTGCTGAATATTCATCACACATTTTTAAAATTCTCAGGTGCAGTCACCGTAGCTATGTGCCAGTGGCTTTGAAGAAACAGTCAAAGATATATCTCAAATATGAATTCAATGGAAACATCAAGGGGAACCATTTTCAGAAATTAGACCCGATGGCATTCGCCGGAATTTCAGAGTACCATTAATATGGTGCCACGAACATTAACTGGCTAATATTCGTGCTCAGACACGTACATGGAAAACCCTCCCGCATGCCACAGAGATCTGTGGAATTTGTATAACGTCGGAAACGTGCGCCTCGACATTTTCTCAGCAGTCCACATCTGTGTGATGTCTCCTGCTGAGGAGTGGATCTCGCTGTTCCATTTCTTCACCGATCAGAGAGGTGCCAAATTCTCTGTGTGTTCCTGGCTATAGGAGCTTTTTTTTTTTTTTTTTTTTATTTTACTTCATCTCGCACAAACAACATCAGATTTGTGTACGCTGAATCCTCCCCTGCACTTTAGGAGCAGTTAAATTACTGCTGTGTCTAAACACTACATTCTCGTATTTTTAACAAAGCCATTTTGTAGTGATATTTCCATTTGTAATGAAATGCATTGTATCTTTTCATTCAATGGCATGCACAAGGGAATAACATCAAAATGTAGAAAATTCTGTGTAACCAAAGCAGCCATCCTCCCATTTTAGCGACGAAGAGCTGGAGGGAGTGGTCTTAGAACCACGTTAAACACTTTCCACTTAGTTTCCTGATGTACCCGTCTAACTTCTGCAGGTATCCTGGAGCCCTGTCGACCTCTGTGTCCATTAAAGCACCCAAAATGCAGCAATTTGATGCTTCTCAGCTGTATCTCTGATGCACAGACCACCCGTTATCAAACTTGCATTATTGTTAAAAACCCAAGTTGGTGTTTGGTGTTCTTTCCAGTTTTGGACGGCTGGTGCTGGTACAGTTTGTATTAACGTCTTTGATTGTCTCTGTTAAAGCAGTCTTTCATTACTGGGCAAGAAGGCAGTCAGGGAAAGATGAATGGGACAAATAAAATTTGAAGCTCGCATAATGTGGTTTTATCTAAATTGCAAACATAGGCTTTAGTTAAAAACTGATAACCCGAAGCTCCCTTCCTTATTGTCTCCGGTTTTTGAGCCAGGCCGTGCCACTTAAAAATGTTATTGTATAACTCAGTTGAGGAAACATCCTAGGGGCAAAATAGACAAGCATTTAAAATGAGCTGTCTCGCACAGTCTCTGTCACGTCGGCCATAGTGGAACCAAATAAGCCAGGCTTAATATGAACGGTGGGATGGGGTGAAGGTTGGGGGGTGTTACTCTACGTTTTCGAGAGGGGTGCTTGGCATTCGATTGAGGAGAGAACCTCTGGGGTGATCATGAACTCCTTGACTCTTGTCCAGCATGACACCTTCAAGTTTTTTTGTGTCTTATCAGAATTAGCTGAATAGCTGCGAAAAATCTATCCATCCATTTTTCAAACCACTTCATCCTATGCAGGGTTCTGGTCTGCAATAATGAATTAAGGATAATTCAATTTTGAATCTATATCACAAGCAGTCAAGTAGTGTAACACACTGAGTTGGTGAAATCAGTAAAATTTGCTTCAGAGTAGAAAAAGGAATGGATTACAATGTATGTAATACAAAAAAGAACAAATTTGTCTGTACACCAGGTTTCTATTAAAAAATGAAAATGAGTTATAACTATGAATCACTTTGCAAAACAACACCGCTATGGAGAATTTCATGGGTTAAATTTAGCACAACTGAATCAGCATCCATTTCCAAAATAATGAAAGCTTTACTTACAAACTTTTGTGACTGCTTTAATTAGTGATGGGATGAATGGGACTTCAAAACCCATGGTAGGTGAGAGTATCCTAAACTAACCAATTAATACTGGTGGTAAATGAAGCTTCAAAACCCATGGGGGGGGCGGGAGTATCCTGAATTAATCAATCAGTGTTGGTGCTATTTGATTGGTAGTTTGGGATACTCCCACCCAGCACAGTATTTGAAGCTTAATTTGTCCCATCAGTCGGTTTAATGCCATACTCAGTGAGAGCCAGTCTTTGTCATCTAACCTTAACATAACTGAACATCAAAACCTTTCATAAATAACCAAACAAATGCTGCAAGTGCACTCAGATTTGCATACATGCTGTGCATTCATTTTATCCACATTTTATATAAGATTTGGATATGCTAATTTTTAGCAGAATCTTATTTATATAAAACCTTAACTGTAAAAATGTGCTATACTATGTTAAATATGACAAGTAAAATAAAATCAATTGTATTTAATGCTTATACAGTATATAAAGCTTGGCATTGAAGAATATGCCATATGATCAAACCATTAGACCAAAATGAGAACTAGTTTTTCATAGAATACAAAAGACTCCAGGATGGAGCCTTGATGAATGCCTCAAATCCACGCGAAGTAATTCTGGTTTCTCTGGCATGGAAAGATTCTCTCTGTTAGTAGCGGAATTAATCACCAATAACCCAGATGCCAAGTAGTATATTTCATCACTTGATGAGATCTTATACCCACTTGAAACCTCAGACAGCAACGTTCCGGGACTCTGTGACCTCAACATCACAGACGCAGAGTGCTGGGCCTAACGTGTCCCTCATGTTTCTTTGTTCCAGAGCAAAGAAGAAAAACAAACCTCTGACTCTGAAGATCCAGAGCACCGTGGGGAGCTGTGAAAACATTCCGTCCCAGCGCTCGCCCCTCCATGCTGAGCGCACACTCCGCTCCTTCTTCTTCCCCTCGTTTCTCCCCTCCACGCCTCCCGTTCACAGTGACGCCACTTTCTCTGCAAGTGAGTGCAAAAATTGTGATCAGATGCCCGCAATTATTTATAGCCACAAGACTCGTCCTAAATCTGAGGCACTGAGTCAGCCGGGCCATGGTGCCAGACTGTATGTTTTTTTGCGGTACTCAAGTGTGGATGTGAGATCTCAGAACCTTACGATGGCTCAAATTCAGGTGCATGATAGTAACATATCCCAGGCTCCTCGCACATCCTCAGCTGTGGTAATGCCTCATAGTGACAGGCAGCCCTCAGAGGCACCAGGCAAAGCCCAGCGCATTTGTGATATCCGCCGGTGGTGACTTGATACATGTGAGTACTTAATGGTCTTCTCACTCGCCTCCCTGCTCAATGCCGACACTCCGGAAGCGATAAACGTCTCATCGGCGAGGAGTTAGAGCTGGACGGTGTGACTTGGAATGCCAGAGAAGACCAGCATAAAATATTGGGTGCAGATGGAAGTTGTAAACAGCATGTGACCCTGACTAATACACCCTATTTCAGAGCCTTGCATTTATCTCGCTGTCTGGATGCGCGTGGCAGCTCCTCATGTCCGACTCACGCTCCCATAGCAGTCATTCAGCAGCCAGGAAGCGCCTGCTGCAATTAATCTTTCTCAGAGCAGGATGACGTGTTCGGACGTGCGTGTGCATGCCTGTGTGTGTGTGTGTGTGTGTGTGTGTGTGTGTGTGTCAGGCCGTGCATATGGGTTTTCTGTGCTATTTGTAGTTGTGTGTGTGTGTGTATCTGACTGTTTTTTGGTGGTTCTCTATGTTGTTTAAGGTTGTGCTTGTGTGTGTGTGTTTGGCCACGTTGGTGATCTTCTGTGCACTTTGGGGTTGTGTTTATTGGTGAAGCTATGCTGTTGTATTTTCTCTGAGTTTAAGATTTTGTTTATCTATGAGTGTGCTTGTCTTTAAACAAACACCTTAGCCATGTTATGATACAGTATATGGAAAAATGCAAAAGAGTCGTCAAATTATAAATAATAGTGTTTTACACTACTTCACTGTTTTATTTCTTTCTCCCGACAAAGCAAACTTTTAAATCTTTCTCTACACATCAACATTATTCAACATCTCCTGCCAACACATCATCTGGGTGAAGACTATTCAAGAGGGACTCGTAATCAATGACATGGTCAGGTGTTCTTGGTGGTTGGTCCCTATCTCCAGTATATTTTCATTAGGTGGTTTTTGGTTCAAGAAAGGTTAAAACACCCTTTAAGTACTGCACCTTACTAAATACATATGAATTATTCTTGGAATATTAATGATAGAATATTATGGTTAGTTATCTGGCACAGTGAAGTTCAATAATCTTTATGATAAAAGAGGATTCTGAACTGAGTGTTTGGTTGTGCGATGACTCAGGTGTACATTTATATTATTACTGCAATAGCATGCATTATCAGGTAAAGTTAATGCTCAGATGTAGTAAGGCTTCAGAGAGTTCTAGAAAGTTTTAAATGTAATCACTGAAGTCAGCGGATGGCGAGGCGGAAATAGCTCCCAGTCATTACTACGTGTGTGTTTTGTGTGAAATTGGATCATCATTTCCGAGTTTTACACAGCAGGATTCCTCCGGAGTTGCATTTTTGGGACACTGGACCATTTTGGGTCAGAAAAACAGAGCGATTAGGATGACGCTCCTTCTTCCATAAGAAGCCAAATAATTTTATTCAATTGCAGTAGCATCTTTAATGGCATTATCCAACTGCAGAAGCTCTCTCCCCTGGGTCCTGCCGAGAGACATGGCCATATTTACCAGCCTTGTTTGTCTCATCACATCTTGTAATCTATCTCCACTGTGTCTGCTCATGGAAACCATCAACACCCTTAATCTTTCGAGTCTGTTTTTTTATATGAAAGGCGCGGGCCTCACAGTCACGCCTGACTGAGGCCTAACGGCACAGGAGAGGAGTAAGTCGAGCGTTGAAGGAACCTTTTTGGGTTGCCGTGTCTAATTTACATGTTCTGTTTGACCCCATTGCATGCTGGGTATTCCTGCTAGGTGAGACCTAATTCTTTTTGTGCATGGCCCTTGGAATGGCCCCATTGTCTCCTATCCTCTGAGGAAGTCATTTTTGTACATAGCTGCGAACAAAGTTTCGTAAGTACAGCTTGTTTTTTAATAAATATCCAAAAAGGTACATATAACTAGTATATTGTTATTGCTGTTGCATAATAAAACAGGACTTGCTTAAGTCAAAATATGGTCTAATTATCATTGACTAGCCGTCTTTAACAGGTTATTTTTCAAAGGCTAAAGGAGTCTTTGTGCCTTAAGTCTGAGTACTTCGATTCCACCCGGTTCGAAATTACAGGTTGTAGGCCTTTAAACCTGGGATTCAGTCTTCTTTGGTTCGTTTAGACGGTACCAGGGAGAGGTCACCCCCGTTCCATGACGCATGTGCGAGTTTGCTGGGTGACATTTGCGGAAGCCAAATGTTCTCTACTGAAGTTACTCTGAAGACAAATGCTGGCATTGGCCGTCACCAAGACCTACTCCCTGGGAGTGAAAAACATACACAGTGTTAGTTATGAACCCAGGGTGTGTCTTTAGCTGTGAGTCCGCCTTGCAGCACCTTTTAAAAGTTAACAAAAACCAACGTTGCTAACAAACAGAAACATTTCCCCCTCTTTCTGTAAAACACAATGGTATGATTGATGACACCTTTCAGGAATGTTGTGTCATTTTAAAGAAAACCAAAATATCTTTATACTGTTAATCCAATAATGTGGTAAAGCTAGCAAGTTGCACATCTTGGCGAACTCCAGAAAGAGGGCTTCTGAAAACAGATAACAGCAGGCAACGCCGGAAAACGATGGAGGTAATGAGCTCAAACCCAGGGCTGTGGGTGGGCTTTCACTCGCCCCTGCGTGTCGTCTCATATCAGAAACCATCACCAACTTTGCGACTGTCACAGCCTTACCACTGATGGCCATTGACTGCTACCTCAGTGCTTCAGGCTGCACCGAGATACTGATCTACATGACTTCTGTCCCATAATCCCTGTCCTAAACTGTGTCAGCAGCAGCTACCTAGTAATGATAGCAACAATGAGGATTCATGACGGAGGGAGAATTGTTGCTTTATGAAAGTCACTGGGATTTAAGCCAACTTTGTTAACCAATGGAATCAATAAGTCGTGAAGTCCATGGAGGTCAGGAGAGATGTGATTCGTCCACCGAGGTCAGGAGAGATGTGATTCGTCCATGGAGGTCAGGAGAGATGTGATTCATCCACCGAGGTCAGGAGAGATGTGATTCGTCCATGGGGGTCAGGAGAGATGTGATTCGATTTGTCGGTTGTAACAACCCTTCCCACTGAGGCGGCATTCCCGCATTTATAAAGCTGCTTGTAAACGAAGCCGTATCTGCCACAGAATCTGTTTCCATTAATTTGACTTCCCAGGTTCCTCTATAGATGAACACGCGCCTTAGGGATTTCACGGGTAATGTTGTGTCGTGTCCCAGTACAGCTTTATACTGCACACGTTAGTCTTAATGAGAACTCACGAAAAGTGATAAAAGGCTTTTCTGTACATTCCCTGGGAGGCATAGACTTTTCACAAGCGTTACAGAAATACGCATCCAATTAAGTAAATTATGAATGGGAACATCACTTAGTGCTGATGGGAAAGAGCTGCATTGTTGCAGTGTGAATCCAACAGTGAAATATCTCCTTTTTCACTATGGGTAAAGATGTTACCGTGACATGAGAAGAACTGAACTTTGGCATTCACTGTAATGTCAAAATTGCTTATGGAAGAGTAGGCCTTGTTTTATAACAAAAATAAGGCAGCTTTATTCCCATGGCTCTCAGCTTCATCGAGTTTCTTCTCCCAAGATGACGCTGCTGGAGGTCTCAGCCTTGTTCGCTAGCTTTACACCTTTTTCACTATTTATACTACCCCAAATCAGAAAAAGTCAGGACAGTATGGAAAGTGCAAATAATAAAAAAAAGCAGTGATTCTTAAATTTACTTAGACTTTCAGTTCATTGCGAGGATGTCATCAACCTTCGAGGGCTTATAGCCAATGCATTTTAACAGATATAGGTTGTGTGACATGTTCAACCTATCCCTATGACTATAAAATATACCCAACTGTGCAAAACCTTTTCTGTAGTCCCCGTGCACAAGAATGACTGCTCCACGTGCCCCTAATGACTGACCATTTGCCCACTACAGTTTGCATACCAAGCACAGAAAAGTGTGGAAGATGCCAAGCTGTACCAGCTTCACAGAGCTTGGACAGGCCGAGCAACACCATTTGGAGTCACTTGTCTAGCTTTGCCTGCTGGCTGTCGTTATTGCAGCATACCTCACCGCAGTCTGTCTACATCAGTAATTGTTTATCTGATGTTGTGCTAAGCGAAATGGAGGTACCCCATGGGACAACACTGTGACTCATGCTCGACACCACAGGCTTCAGATTGTATGGCTTAGGAATGTATGGGCGTAGGAAACGAAGTTCACAAGTCTGGTGGAAAGTTCTGTCGGACGGCGTAAGAAAAAGCACCCACTGCTTAGTGTCAGAAAAGCAATGGATCTGGTTGCGGACTTTAGGTGGAGCAGGGAGCCACTGACCACTGTTATCATCTGAGAAGAGTGCGTATAAATGGTACCATGGTGTGTGCATCAGTGGCAGACTGGATTGGCATGACAACATGGTGCAGGTCTACAGGAGAGAGCAGAGTAGGCTATTTGTCTTGAGAAGACAAAGTCCTCTGCAGTGTGGAACAGTCTGCTACATACTTCACCAGTCTGCACTTACCAGTGTCAGGTTCTTTGCTGATTTTTGCTGGGGAAGTGATATCAAACCTTAAAGGGTTGGTAGGCTGAACAAGCGTTTGAGGAAAACTAATTCTGACTGACGTCTTGAACACAGCGGCGGAGAGAGAATGGCATCTAAACTGTGCTCCATTCTGGACAATGAGGTCCATCTCAGCAGACAGCTGCGACTTTGAGGACCACAGCCGCAGTCTGAGCTCCCATAAACGAGTGCTTAAGGTGCTTCTTTGCACCTGCAGACATTTTTGTTCGGTGCTTCTAGATTTCATGGTCCTAATCCCCCTCAGCTTAAGGACGCTAACTCGATTCCCTTTTAGGCAGTACTCTATGGCAGCACCTGCAGGAAAGTAAACACCTTCCATGTTCAGAAAGCAACTTTCTACCTTACTTGTATCATCTCCACATTGCTACCCACTAATCTATTTATATATTTGTTTATTTATTTGAGGAGGATATTGGATTTCTTTTTGTAATGTTGCTTAATAAGAAGCATATTCCCCCAGGAGATCCAATAAAGTTTTTATCTTATATTAATAATAAAAAAACTGAAAAGCTGTGACTGCTGCATTGATAAAGTTAGTGAAGTGATTCAACTGCGATAATTGAAATGTAGTTAAGAATTTCATTGATTTTAAAAAAAGGGCTGAAAGCAGTAAATGTAAAGGTTAGATTTAGCTAATTTACATAAAGATTATATATAGCTAATTAGTGAATAACTGAGGGGTTTTAAATTCCGAAAGATGCAGAGACGTTTACCCGTACTCATTTTCACCAGGGAAATAAGGGTCCATTAAAGACACTGAGGTTCAGCTTACATCTTGCTAATTAGCAGAGGAACTTGGACAAAAAGGCATGAAAACAAAATGCAGTTTTATTTTTCGCTGGATCTCCCATGTCTGTGCTATGAAGCTGCCAGGAACATCTCACTAAGGTTTAAAGTGGTGAACAGTTGTCATAGAAACCGAACATACAATTGCCCCATGTCTCATATTGACTCAATTTTTTTATACAATATGAAAACGCTGTCTGTTATTAAATTTAATTCCAATCATGGGCCAAACACAAGCAGTGGTTTATATGTGTAGAGACAAAATATGGTGCATTCATCAAGGGACACGGACAATAGATGGACCTGATTTCTTCACATATTACCTCATAATTCCGATTGTCAGCTGTCCTCCTGAAAGATATTTGGGAACCTGGGGGCCTTTTTAAGTTTGACGGATTGCATGTCTGCTTGATTTGAATCGTTACACGGGTCTAACAGCTTAGTTGCATTGATGCCAAGGATCTGTATCAAGGCCTATGGGGTCTAAGAGAAAAGCAAGCTCCCAGACCATGGCTATCGTCGACGGTCTTGTGATGATCATTTTTGAAAAACAAAAAGGCTAATTTTCCCATTTCTTTGTGTGCTCTCAGTCACGGCCTGAATGTGACCTCCTCTGAGGTTCCCAAGGTACATTTTCATCATCCTCCCTCTGCCCTCGATATCCGCCAGCTCTGTCCTCAGAGGGACTGTAACCCTGGACCCCACCGTCTCTCTTCCGCTCGTTTTTCAGTTAGCGGCTAGTCACCAGCTCTCAAATTAAGGAAGCCAGTAATTAGAAGAGGAAGGAAGCTTGATTCAGGAGAAGGGAGTGGGGGGGGGGGGCAGAAATTGATTAAACTGGAATGCCTACTGTTTTCTGGAAACCCCCAGCAATGTCTGGCCCATTTAGGTCCATATGGAGCTCTTGGGGTTACCTGTGCAGAGCTTGTAAGTTTCGTGGCTCCTCTCCACAAGTAAGGCTCCTGTGGGAAGGAAACATCTATCAGGCTGCTTGACTCGTGTGTGGCTCTGGCAAGTTAGGCTGATAATTCTCCTGTGACATCAGTCTCGTTATTAGATTCGTTATTCACTTCACTGCTTTCCATCTCGGTTTAATTAGCACGCACTTCCACCTAGTTTGAGTGCAGTGCAGCACTTGTTATGACATCATGCTAAATATTTATGTGGTGTTTGCTAGCCATTGGTGAAATTTTTCGCTGTGTTTAGGGGTTAGGGTCGGTATTACGAGAGCGTTGTAGAGGTACGGTACATGCAAAGGTCGGAGGTTGGAGCAGTGTGATGCTTTTGTCCAGGACGTGCCTTTTATGGATGGTGTCTGTGTACAGACAGACGCTTGGAAGGTTAGAAGTTTTTTTTTTTTCTCTGTTTCTCCTCACGCTGATTCCCCCCATTTAGGGAAACAGCAGCATTCCATAAGAGTTGTCTACCTCAACTTCCTTGGAGTATTTAGCTATGTTACCATTTGGAGTCAAAAGGGATTTTCATCTGTTCGTGCCCCCTAATTCAGCTGGCCCACAGATATTCATGGGTACTCCTCCCAGTTTGTGTTGTCTTAAAGCGGCACGGTGCTGTGATGACTATCGGTTCTGTGGAGCGTGTAATTATGGCCCCTGCTCTTCAATGCTATTGGGGAAGGAGCCCTGGGACATTTCTTCAGATCATGATAGGAGACTCCAGATACTGTCCACCGGTATAGGTCCATCGTAGGGTGATTACTCGTTTGGTTCGCAACCTTTTCGTTTATATTTTCTTTCAGGGCCTCCTTCATATGCTGACGATCTCTAGATTTTTGTGTCCAGAAAAAAAGTTGCACAAAATGGAACTTGTTTTTAAGGCTATCACGTACTTCTTCACTAAAACCAATCCCTACTGTTCCTGTGGCTGGCTTCATCTGGCATGTCTTTGTATGCCAATATCTGTGACAGCCTATTGTGTCAAATCAGAAGTCTGAGGACTTTTTCTGCCTGACACAATTTATTGTCTCGGCTGAGACTCGGTGACTGTGTTGACAAGTCCCAGCATCTCTGGTGCATAAATCTGCCCATCACAGTCAGCAGCCATTGCCGTAGTAACAGCCCTTAATATGCAGGGAAGGTGGGCACCATTCCCAGCAGGGCTGTATCCTCCAGGCCTCCCAGAGGAGATCGTGAAGTGAGCAGCTGACGTTCCGGGGTGATCATGGAGGAGGGGAGTGTGTCCGCGGGGATAATGCAGTTGCCACTTGGAAATGTAGCCCCCTGCCCAATGGGACACTTTGGTTAACATATCCTTGTTTGAATGACATAACACATGTATGGATTCAGCTGGTGGAACTGACCCCTGCCACAAAAAAAAAAGAAAAACATGGACCTGGATGGACGAATGCCTGCCCAGTCAGGTTACATTGCTCAGAATGTTAGAAGGACATGGAGAAGATGATGTTAGGTAATTGAAGGAAAGGTGATATGTGCCAACTTTCATTATACTGGCTGTACGAATGCCACCCGGCTGGCCAGTGTTTACCAGGTGCTGCTTCATAAGTGTAACGAACATAAATGTTGTTCAAGTTCGAGCACAGGTGGCTAATGTTGTTAAATTATATTGACTTTCTTAAAGAGGTTTGATAAACTAAAAACACGTTGCTATAAGGGTAGTGTGAAAACCCAGTGCTAGTGATGAGCATAGCTGTTCGTCTAAAAGACTACAACAACAGCTCCATTGTGTATTATTTCTCATTTTAATGTTCAGCTCTACAGTGGGTTTGCATTATTAAAAAGTGTATATTAATGAGCGAAAGGTATTAGAGGTTAAATGCGTGGTACCCATAGCACAAAAATCCTTAAAGACCTGACAAGCAGATCATGAAAATTACACATAATTGCATTTAATATCATATTTTTTTTAGTCCTATATTTTTTTGCTGCAAAAATGGTGTAATTAAAAGCTTCAGAGATGATTATCTGGAATAAATGGCCTTTTGAAACTAACTGGGCAGAGAGTTCTAAATCAGATTAATATTTTAGGTTTTATTAGGTTACCTATTTTTGAGTAATGATGCCAGAATTCTGATTGCATTAATTCTCAGCAATTACGTTGAATTAAATAAGCTTAAAAACCATATTTGTTTTGGAAATGGAGGGATCTGTGGTTTGTAACTGCTTTCTGATTATCATTGTGATTATTTTTTTTGTTTTTGCTGAAACTGCCTTGGTTTTAAAAGAGTGACAGGGTAATAACAGCAAGACAGCGTTTATCTGTGTCATAAACGTATGTCCCAATGTGGCTAAACACAAAATGCTACCGTCATGTGATTTTCAGATACTCCCCTAAACAAACAAACACTGAAGTGCGGGTAGTACGTACACTACATAAAAAGGTCGATGACTATTATTATTCAAACATGGTTAAGAGACATAAATATTTAAATATTGAAACTCTATGTGGTGGGAAATGCACTCATACGTGTCAATAATATTTCACTTTTTTGCCTGAAAAAATCCATTGTCGTCGATTGTATTGAAGGTCTCTGGAACATTTGACGTGAAATTACAGTGCCTGTTAAGTGCATCTGTGGCCTGAAATGTCATGAGTCTTAAAGTCAATCAGCAAGTTACCTTATCAGTCACTGTCATGCTGACACGTTCAATTGGATTGATTGGACACACAGGTCTGTGCGTCCACCTTCACCTGCCGGTGGTGATTTGCCTGTTAGCCCCATTGCTAATGATGCTTGGTATCCTGTTTGTCTTTCTCTCTCTCTCCCATGACAGACACCCTCTCTGTTCCTCGTTGGTCCCCTCAGATTCCCCGTCGAGATCTTGGAAATTCAATAAAACACAGGTAACATGGTGTTGGTTATCTGAGAAGTGGGGGAGGGGGGCGCTGTTCTCTTCTTCTGCAATCAAATGTCAAGTCAATTAGAAGGAGACTTTCGTATCTCGTTTCCATTTCTGCCCCTTGTTAAGAATCCCCATGGTCCTAAATACCACTCACTTAATGAGTTATCGACACACTCAGAATCATGGTGAATGAGCACTGTGTGAGAGCGAATAGCTAATGTGGCACAGTGGAAGAATGTGGCCTTATCAGTACATGTTAATGCATGTACATACACACAGAACATTGTATAATCTAGGCATGATTCATATGTAAGTTTTTTGTGTATGTTAATTATAATTGTATTTTTGTTCTTTAGCTCATATTTGAATCTGATGCCCTTGAGGAATATAAAAATGGCTACTTTTTCTTTGATGTAATAATTCAGTGTCTCGTTTAGATGCTGATGGCTTAGTTTAGAATGTTTATTAAAAGTCCTCTTTTCAGGAGACACTGGTGACTTTTTCCGTGTTCGGGTTTTAAAGACAGATACTCATCCCGTTCGGTATCCAGGCCGAAATGACGCACCGAGGTGAAACGCAAGGCCAACTGACACCCGGCTCTGTCTTGCTTTAAGTTTTGCCATGTATGGATCTGGAGCATCTAGCTCCCCTGTAGGAGAGAACGGCACTAAATTGTGTTAGCACCTTGATGAGGCGAAATGGCATGCCTAATGAAGATATTTGGACTCTGTCAAACAACATTAGTCATAATCCATTACCTGCTGGCCTCGTCTCTGGCTTCAGTTAGGAAAGGTAAATAAAAGAAAGTCTTCTGCAAGCATGCTCTCCAGCAAAAGAGTTGAATTGTGGTCAAGTAAATTTTGCCCATTCTAGAAGAATGCACATGGTGGTGCTTGTTGCAATACCTGATGGGTAAATCTTCCACTGAATTATCACAGTGTTGATGTAGCTATATCTTTGCCATTTATAACCTTTTAGCGTGGTATCACATAGCTGAAAATTTTGGGAGGAAAAAACAATAGTAAGGTAGCAATCAAAAGGCATCTGGAAAGCTAGATGCATCACAGTCTAATGTATAGGCATCTTTGTTTTAAAAAATGACCAATCATTTGTACATTTTTTGCTAACAAATTGTTGTCTAATGGCTTCAGATGGTAACAATTTTCTGTTATGAATCACATTGTGAAAGATTCTACAGTCTTGTAAACTTCAGTGAATGAAAGCTGTTTTTTTTGTAGGAGAGCTGAACTAAATTCTGCCTTTTGTTGTCTTTTTCTATCAGATTTTCAACCAAGTACTGGATGTCTCAGACATGCATAGTGTGTGGAAAAGGAATGTTGTTTGGACTTAAGTGCAAAAACTGCAAGTAAGTAATTTGACATCCAAATGCCTACTGGAAAATCCTGCTAAATTCAGAGTCCCGTTGTCATGCAATAATTACAGTACCTTAGCCATTGCCAAGGTAAGACAAGGTACTTTTATTTGCCATTTGTATGAGTATTCTGGGATGTTCTGTAATTGTCGCATATCCCATCTTATTCTCCACGAGACACATTCAGTAGTCTGACATACCACAGCTAGTGAAACTCGGGTCAGAGCACTCTGTCAGCCATTTACTCAGCAACCCGGAGCAGTTTTCGTGGGTTAAGGGCCTCACTCAATGGCCCAACATTGATATGAGCACTCTGTGGGCCATGGGATTTAAATCGATTACCTTCTGGACACTGCCCCAGGTGTCTAAACCACAGAGCACACACTGCTCATTTGTTAGGCTGTCTCATGTTGAAGACACACCGGCTTTGTCATGGATATGTTGTTTCATTATTCAAATGATGCTATGGTGTGCATAGTGAAAAAATCATGATGTCTAAATAGCCACAGTGTCCTTGTTGCAGTTTTCCATCCTCTTCACTAAAACTCAATCTCCCATAAATTAATAGCCATAATAATACAGCCCTGGATGATACTGAAGTGCGGAAACATACATACATATATAACCAATTCATGGATATATGGAATGCATTACTTTTGCAAAGGTCTTCTGCTTAAATGCTCTGATCAGCTGGTCAGTTAAAAACAGAGGACGAGTAATCAAAGAGGAACAGAAAAATCTGGAACCTTGATTGCACAGAAAATTGTAGATTGTAACTGGAATTATGATTTAATATTTAATTTCCGAACTTCCTGATATTCATGGATGCAGGGGTGACCATGACATCTTTGCTTTTTCATCTCATGTATCTCCTTTTCATGTAATTCACATCATATGAAGGTTCAAATTCATAATAATCACATCTGAAGTTCTGTCTTTAATAATCTTTGTGACACATTATTTGAATAAATGGCTTAATCTCTGCCAACTTTACTGAATGCATTTGGCATAGGATTAATTTTCTGTGTGCCACGCTGAAGCAATTAAGCACATCTTTACTTTCTGTTGCCTGGGAAACACCGTCGAACATCTTTTTGTGTTTTGAAAGTGAACACTGTCATAGAATCTGAAGGTGGTGGTAATATGAAATGTTTCTGGCCTAAGTCCTATATTAGAATACAAACAAATTTTACAGTGCATGTGCATATGACCTTCCATCATATCAATGTCATGGGGAGCTTTAAATTAATATATTCATGTTTGCCGGGACAATGACTTCCAAAGAATGTAATCAATACTCCCTGAGATCGGCCCAAAACTGGGACTCCTGAAAATAGATAGACAGATGTACACATATGTGAAACTCAAATACCTATACAATTCTGCTTCTCCGTCATTAATAAATTGTTTTGTGATTGTTTGGAGAAAAGTTTTGGATTTGATATGTGTTACACTTCTGTCAGGAGGAAACGTACTGTAGTCATGTGACTTTAATGGGCGGTGTCACTTGGAGGTGTGTGTTTCTTCCAGGCACATTCTACGGGCCCTTTTACAAACATACATGTTTACAAGCATTATTAACTGACTCCCCTCCCCAGGAAGTGTGCATACATATTTATAAGCCATAGATGCACTCCATTGGCTGAGAATTGGCTTGGCTGAAGAAGTAGCAGATGAACCAGTGAATATGATGCTAAGGTTTTCCTGGAGGGAGGAGCCAGGTGGTCAGTGGTAGTTACAGTTGTGGCCATCGATGTGTGTTGAATTTTACCCATTTCTCAGTGTCTAACTCCCAGCAGTCACCTCTCATCCCAATCCTAAACTGTATCTGCAATCAATGGGTACTGAAAAAAGTGTCCCTCGCGAGTGTATGTACGAGGACTTGTTATTTCATCCTTTGGCCGGCAGGCTTCATATACTTTTCCGATAGTCCAGTGAAACAGGCTGATTGGACCTTTGCTCGCGGTTTGCAGGTTGAAATGCCACAACAAATGCACCAAAGAAGCACCCCCCTGTCACCTTCTTATCATCCACCGTGGAGGTAGGTGTCCCAGTCACCCAGATTCACTGACGGGTCACACACAATGCTGGCAGCATCGGAGGGGGGGCTGGATGCTACCAGTCTCATTCCACTTCACATGTCTTTCAAGGCAAATCATTAATCCTTAGTTGTTTTGGGTCACATAAGCAGTAATATAATGAAAGTGTCTTTCTATTTCTGTCTGGAACCGCATGTCATCTAGCTGTAATTTCTTTCAAGGCATGGTGTGCACAGACTTCAGGTTCTCCTGAAACCAGGACTCAGGGCCCTGATGCTTTCATTGGGCCTAAGAGAGAGGAAAACAAAAATTTACATGGCTGAGAACAAGAAACAGGTGACCTGAGAAAAGGGCACTCATCGCCTATCTTCATCCAGCCCCAGCTATCATTTATAGAAATGATTAAGGAGAGAATTTAACTTGCTGACTTCACAATTTCAAATTTAGGCCAATTTACAGATGGTTATAAACACAAAAGGCTGATGGAATACAGCAGGAAGGATACGCAGGCAGTGAATGTTTTTTTTTTCTTCTATAATTAATATTCTATTACATGGCATTGCTAGGTTAGTATTTCGTCAGCAACTTGTCTAAGTCTGGAGCACTTAAACACTCAGAACCATTATTCAAGTCACATTCCATTAAATGCAAGATTAATTTCATTGCCAAAAGAATGACTGGGTAAATTAATAGTGCTTTTTGTGGTTTTTGAATATTGATATAATCTTTTTTGTTAGCCTTTGTGCTACGTTTAACATACTGGCTGAATAGTGTTTTGTTGTAATCCTACATAATTCTGAGGCTACAGTGTTAAGAAACATGCTTTTTCATGAAAGGCCATTTTCTTTAACAAAAGCAGGCAGGTTTGGATTTACTCTTGAAAAAAAAACTTCTGCTCTGAGTTTGATTTTGCAGAGCGGAGATTGATGGCCTTTAGAGATCTTTGCCGTTTTATGAAGAAAACGTTTTTAGACCTCATATGTAAAATTGCATCATCAACTGTATCATTTTCTTTCAAGCTTTCAGAGCATCTGAAAATCGAAGTAAAGCTGGCTAGGTTTGGGAGAGCTTGTGTTCTGACATTTTGGTGGTTTGTTGGTCGGTCCAACTTTGTGACTCAATGCAGATATTTTACTGCATGAAAACAACACTGCTTTTAAGTGGCGTTGGAGTTCTGTTTTCCGACGTCAATCTTATCTTTCTTCTGAAGTGAGCTCTGTAATTCTTTTTCTTTTTGTCCTCAACAGATCACCAAGGAACGACTCAAGGTAAATCTTGATTTGTGCAAGCACGCATTTCTAATTACACTAGCATTCTCCAATGTTATATTTGAGGTAATATTGTTTAATCAACGGATAAATTTCTAAGCCAAAGATAAATCACATTTTACTTAGCTGCCAGATTTAATGGTTCAATGGTACATCAAGTACTTTTAAGGACATTTTAGCAATATTCATTTTAACTGTTCCATTTGATTTTTGTGTTCTGCAGCTCGTTTGGTCAGGACAGAATCTGTACCATGTGATATCAACAACCCCCTCAGGTACACGGATTTGCACATCAGTCAGACACTCCCCAAGACCAACAAGATCAACAAGGTACGTTCCCTTGACACCCAGCCAAGCCTCCACATCCACAGGCTGTACACTGGAGCGGCATTCAGTGTCATTGTTTCTTTGATAATGAGGCAATGGGATTAGTCTAAGAGATGGTAGACTTTTTGTCGGGTTTTATGTTATAAAAACTCCTTAAGAAAAATAAAGACTAAATGTTTTTTTGCCCATAGATTGGACCTTTTGAGAGTGCATTTCATTTGTTTTGATTATTTCAGTTTTACATGTTCCAAAGTTGGCTAAGTAGGGAAATGTCATCACACAGGAAAGCAGCAAATCAAAGTGATCAAAAGAAGGACCCCAGTGCTGTCAATGATAAAGAAGCCATTTCATATCTGTCAGTCATGATTAGCCAGACACAATCCCGAGAGAATAATACAGAGCCAAGGGAACTCTGTTATCAAACCTAAATCTCTGAGGAGCAAGCGTGTGGTTATCATGCAGTTTTGTCTGCGACTGAGACTCAGACTTCAAGTGCCAAGGACAATGAGTCAGAGCAGGAGACCCTGCACTAAAAAGAGCTTCACGTTTCTCACTTTGAACAGCTGTGATGGTCAAGAGAGAAGTGTGAAAGGTGACTGACCTGCAACTTTCACCTTTGCATGTTTTTCAATCCTTCTAAAGACGAAACAAAAAAATCGTTGTCAGCACTGATACAATGACATCCGAGATGTTAGCTCGACTGGGATACGAGCTGTATTTTCACATCTGCTTAACCTGAAGACATTTCTTCTGGAATTACTGTACCAGTGGCCTAGTTCTTTGTTCACCAGTGCACCTAGTTCCCGTGTCCTGTCTTGGAAGCCACTATTAATAGATTTGATTATGGGCGGGGATCACGGTAAACCCGTGGTCACCATTAGAAGCCGTTTGTTTGAGATTGCTTTACTTCACCGAAATGTCAGCTGGAGGCATGCCTGCATGACAGATACGAATAACGATGGACTCTCCGTAACGAAGATGAGCAGGTAGAGCAGGAAGTCTGTTTCTCAGAGCAATATGGCCTTCTCATCTTTGGGAGTAATAGCTTAGTTAGATGTGGATTCCAGTCTCAAGGCCTCGTCAGTGACCAGTTAATATAAGTTATCATCACCTGCCTCCATGTGGCAAAGCTGGGGTGTTTGAAGGTCCAGGAGGAAACTACACTCACCAGAGGGCCTTTGTGCAGTGTGAAACTCCATTAAATTTCCAACCTTATAACTTTATGGGAATCTTGTGGCACAGTATATCAAAATGCACAAACTAAGGAGCAAGTACTTAAATTAGACTGTATTATCAGTTCATCCTCCTACTACTTATCCTGTTGAGGGTTTTGCCTTGGGGGCTTTAAGCACATCCCAGGCTGTGCTAAACCCTGGGCAGGATGCCAGTCTATCGCAGGGCACAAGACTGATGTACACCCTGGACGGGATGCTATTCCGTTACAGGGCACAAAGCTGGGGTACACCCTCGACAGGATGCCAGTCTGTTAGAGGGCACAGACACACACTAGAGGCAATTCAGAAACGCCAGTCAGCCTAGCTACACGTCTTTGGACTTGAGGAGGAAACTGGAGACTGCACAGTGAGAATATGCAAACCACACACACAGGCAGATTAGAAGTAGGATTTAAAACCCTGGAGGTATGCGTTAACAGTGCTACCCGCTGAACCACCACGTAAATCCAACTTACGTAAATCTGTACTTATGTAAAAATATCCAACACAGTATTTTCACAATAGTGCTGATACAACATCTGAAATACATACATATGTAACGTGCAAGGTGATTCATTCCATACAGGCTCGAATCTTCTCACCTGTCTCACAGTGTGTCCGCTGTGTACTATAGTGATTTTTTCTGTGTTTGACTTATGTGAAATGCGGGTCTCGTACATTCGACTTACGGTGTCTGGACTCTGTGCTTATGTATCAAAACAGTCAATGTTATAATCTATTAAGCTACCTTTGTGACGGACATTACTCCTACAAACAAATTGTTTACTTTCTGTTTATTGTTTGGAGTAAAAATTGTTTACAGGTTTAATGAAATAACTAGCTACTTAAGCTATGTGCATGAGGCCTCTTTTTGACCTAAAATTGACGCTTTAATACCTGTCTGTGTTTGCATAGGATCACATTCCTGTTCCCTATCAGCCAGACTCTAGCAGTAACCCTTCATCCACAACTTCATCCACGCCCTCATCCCCAGCACCTCCTCTTCCTCCCAGTGCCACGCCCCCTTCACCCTTACACCCATCCCCTCAGTGCACAAGGCAACAGAAACCATTTAACCTGACAGGTAGGTCACCTGACACTAAGCTGAATATTCCCAGTGTTAATTGAAATTTTACAGTAACATATGGCATATATTTTGTTACGGGTAATTTATAATAATGTCCAGTACACACTAGTCTGCATGTTTTAGATTGATATATTGACTGTGCTCAACCTGAAGAGTTTTATGTTATGAATTTTGATAAACAAATGTGGTCAATTAAAATAAAGAATTGACAAAACGCTGAAACATGAGCTTATTCCTATATAATTTGCTTCTATTTTTGACTAATAGTTTACTTTTATTTTTACGGTTCTCAAATGTGGATATCATCTTCAATACCTTTTTTGCATTTGTCATGCGACTTCCTTCACCCACTGAACCGCTGAATCATGTCAGAGTTGAATGAACACCCTCGGCCCGGGTCACTTAACGTGTCTTTTCTCGCACCTCGCGTGCCTTTCTCTCCAGCCTCTCATTATTTTAAATACAAGCAGCAGTTCATCTTTCCAGGTAAGAGCACCGTAATTGATCATTATACATTCCCATAATGCATCACTTCCAGTCACGGAAGTCTCTTTTGATGTCAGCTTTTATCAGCCAACCGGACAACTTCTTTGGTTATTTCATTACTGGCTTCACAGACACTGGTGTCTTTGATAAATATTTAACTAGAAAGGATGTGACTGAGGTTATCTATTGTGGGCACTTGGGCTGAAACAGTCTGAGGTAAATTTAGGACTGGTTGGTTCCCTGACTCTTGCTGTAACCTCACTCCCGTCTCACTTGTCTTTCCATCCAGACGTCACACCCGAGGTGCCAAACCGCGCCCCGCAAGTCATCCTGCATCCCGTTCTCTCCGAGCCGGGGTGAGGACAGCCGTGTCCACGGTGACCCATAGGAAATGATGAGACGTGGCATGTCTCTCAGCTCCCCTCTCAATGGTTACCACAGTCCGACCCCTCCGTATACTGCATGTCCCGTGAAGACCACCCGACTTACGTCATGAAGTGTACCTGACATTTTTAAGCAGCGGTGATTCTCCTGGTATTGAAGATGTGATCTTTCTGTGCCGTCAGCTAATCCCATTCTGATTCTGATCCCATAAAACACTCCTCTGGTAATGCCACTAAGCTGCAATATTACTATCGTCTGGATCATTTTTAAGTAATAAGCAAAAACTGAATTATATGCAAAACGTGCATTAAAAATAACCTCTTGAACATTTTCCAAGTTTGCTGTACAGAAACAGTCCGACTGCGTGAAAACCCCTTCTGAACACCCCTTTCCCTGAGGAAAAAAAAAAGACATAAATTTAGCTTCAACTTCGGCACAAAATGATCTGATGGTTATGTACTCCTTGATTTGGAGCTGTGTTTTCACACATAACCTGGTTTATGCATGCAGGAACCAGACCGTTCTGCGAATTGTATACTAGCTGTCGCGTAAAGTTTTTCTGGTAAACAGAGTTGTCTGATTATTACTGTCACGGCTGTGTTAAGGAGCTTCACTCCCACTCTCCTGGGCTTTAACGGTGTGATCTCTATGGTACTGCTGTTTGATAGTCACATGACACAGGCCGTGAAATGCTGATTGCTCAGTGCCTCTTGTGCAGGCTATAAACAGTCTTTTTTTAAGGGAAGTTAAGTAGAAGTGGTGTAGATATCATAACTCTGCTAATTAGTCTCTGCATTGAAATGCCTGCTATCGTCTAAATGCACGCTGGTCATCCAAAGGCCTACATATTCAAAGTGCATTGTGGGATTATTAATTCTAATCATTGAATGGTAGTGTACAGTAATTGCTGTAATTAAGGCCATTAATTACCTTCATTAAGTGTTTGGCTGCCTTTATCTTTTTAATTTCAGAGTGCATTGTTGCATACCAAGGGGTCGAGGCTGTAGACACATGCTATCTGAGAGGGAGACAGCACATTCACAATACATCCGTACATTGGGTGGAACATTCTGGACATAGCAGGCAGTTAACACACCAACAGAGAGTCCTGCGTGATCCGGAAAGGCGTCCCATTCATTCTAAATCAAAGAGTGCCGAGGTGACCACATTGCTCAGCTAATCACTGCGTCCAACTCCTTCTTCAGAAGACCCTTAGAGTATCGCACAGCTGTCGCATTTCCGGTGGGCTGCTGTAGGGACAGCAAGCACAACTCTTCTGAAAATCACGCGCTGTGCTCTCCATGGTCTCGGGAAGCACGTGTGGATGCATATGGCAGCAACCTGCAGTATTAGACACCAGCAAAGACTTAGATGTTCTCCACACGGGTGCGAGATGTTTCTCCAGACGTGACCCTGGATGAGATGCCTGTTTAAAAGCAATCATCTTCATGCAGGTCTTCTCTCCTTGGAGGGCGTGTATGATGACTGTAGTCTAGGAGGCACTTGTGGTGGTGGGGGAGGTAGTTTGAGGAACAAGTGAGTGATGTCCTCCTTAACCCTGGGCCTGAGCCGTGTGATGATTTCCAGAGAGACACTGGAAACAGCCAGGTCCACCCCATCAAAACAGGAGGGATATTTTGCTCATAGTCACTCCACAGCCTTCTCAATGTCTCCATGCTTTCCTGTGATCAACGCCTTCCTCTCCGTGAATGTCAGGCTGACTTCTCAAAGCCAGTTTGTGTTCTTGGACCACTGTCTGTGGCTTGTTCAGCTTTGCCTGAAAACTACGGCTTCTGCTTTGTTTTAGGGGTGGTGCAGATCTGTGTGTAGTTTCATATGAATTTAGCTTAATTGAGATTCTCCTGGATTGGCGACATTACCTTCAAGTTAAAGAATGGTTTTCTCATTTTTGGTCTACAGCTACAGCCCCTTATTTTACTTTGGTGACATTCATGTCTTATTCAAACACGCAAAAGGTCATAGGGTCAGGCTGGAATGTAGGGGGCGTTGTAATAATTCCGGTCTGCTTTATCATTCGCTGTCTGTCTGTCTGGGATATAACTGCAGTCTCCCCAAGGGACTCACATCTCAAACGTGTCTGTTTGCTTTTAGTAATGAAGGAAACCCCCTCCTGCAAATTGAAGTCGAACTTACATCTGAGGTGAGTCATCACCTAGGATAAATATATTTCAAGTGGACGGTTTTACCTTGACTCCATTTCCAAATGTTTAAAAAGATCAAGCAATGTTCCAAAATAACCCCCTCAGAAAATGCATCATACATTATCCTGCTATAATTTTCATATTTATATTTATGTTTTATTTTGCTGAAGTCTATGTTTTATTTATTGCCAAATTTTATCATGAAGAGGAGCTGATTTCAGGTGTGATGTAAACATGAGTCTCGGAATAAGTTTAATATGACGTATTGACATCATACAGTTTCTGAGAAATAACGGAAAAAGAAAATTGCTTATCAAGAGAGTATGTGTAAATGCAGGGACAGAAGAGGCAGAGTTGTTGTTAAACGACTAAATGTGATACCACATACTGATACAGATGCACAGAAGCAGCCAAAGCAGTGAAGCATTTGTTGTAAATGTAAGGCTTGTTTACTTGATCTACCAAAGAAGCTGAGGGTCTTTCCTCCGTGTTTTGAAAGTTGGCCCCGGCATGGAATTGTATATTCATCTCAAAGGCGGCTGTAGCCCAGATGATGCAGCCCGTCGCAAAATCCGACTGGCCCATGACAATCGAACCCCTAAAGTAGATCTGAGGTTCTTAAGAGCCGAGCAGGTGCCGTACCGCGTTAAACATCTTACATCAGGCAGATAGCAGGGGGCCCTGCTAATGTAAAATAGCCTGAGGTGAAAGTGGAGAAATAAATCCATATAAGAAGCCAACTGATTATATAAGTGAAACCTTCCAGTTTAATTAAAACAATGAATGTAATAATCTGTGCTGTCTGTTTTTATATCAGTTTAGTCCAGATCATTGCTCGTTACTTGCTAATTATAAGGCATAAAAAGCCGGTAATTTAAAAAAAACCGAAAGTAAAAAAATGAAATCCCAACGTAAGCGAGCTGCGAGTCCTGGGGCATGCAGCACAGCATATAGCTGGCTGAGTAACACCCACACGTGTCTCCCACTGATGAGACACTCGAACCAGAGGGCTGAGCGGTCAGGTGGTTAAAGGATGAACACCTGTGTGTGGTGCGGTGCAGACCGAGGAGGGCAACGACGAGGCGGAGGTCTCAGAAGACGAGTTCGAGGAGATGAACCTCTCACTCCTGTCGGCACGGAACTTCCCCCGCAAGGCCAGCCAGACCAGCATCTTCCTGCAGGAGTGGGACATCCCCTTCGAGCAGCTGGAGATGGGCGAGCTCATCGGAAAGGGCCGCTTTGGCCAGGTGTTTCACGGGCGCTGGCACGGCGAGGTGGCCATCCGTCTCATCGACATTGAGCGTGACAATGAGGACCAGCTCAAGGCCTTCAAGCGGGAGGTCATGGCCTACCGCAACACGCGGCACGAGAACGTTGTGCTGTTCATGGGGGCGTGTATGAGCCCACCACACCTAGCCATCATCACCAGGTGAGTTTGCCGAAGTCTTCCTCTCTATGTTGCTTCAGTAACTGCAGCTTGCAGGCTCCTTTGGGGTCTTAGTGATGCTTACGTTCGAAACGTGAATATAAATAAAATATGAATTCTCATTGGCCTCAAGGTCAGTCAAGGGCTCATGTTATCAGTGTGATCAACCTGCCTCTCCCTGGGTATTTGTTTGGATAATGTGCTGCATTTTAATCTGCTCAAGGTGAATGCTTGTTCCGTGTCAGTAAATAGAAGATGGGAAAAGGTAACTGCCACCGCATTTCTAGACATTTCCGCCGCACTGATATTTCCTTGTCAATAACACTTGTGCCTGATTGCTGCAGACTTCCATCGATTACATTACGTACCCTCAAGTAAAATAGATATCAGTTCAGATTTGAAACGCGATATATGCAATGACAGACAAATTCATATGAGGTTCAGAAACGTGCTAATTAAGATTTCTGAGCTAATTTAATAGCTGGAATATCAAAATAAATGAAGGCTTACTCTATTTTCTTCATTCTCTTGGTAGTGAAAAACAGATCAAATGAGTTATTCATAAATGAAATAATATTTGAAAATGATTTCAAATGGGCTAGCTAATTGACAGATACCACCAGATTTACCTTAGGTTTACTTGTTAGAGAGAAGCTGGTGGCTGAATGGGCCTGCCGACTGACGACAAAAATGGCTACGATATTTTGTTGTTAGCTATCCTGTGAAGCACCAGGCTCCCCAGAGTTAGAGGGCCTCTCAGACTTGTCTAACGAAACTGTTGGAGCTGTTCTAGCCACGTGGAAAGCTTGCAGGCTAATTTACTCAAGGGCTCTCTGCTTGTTTTGGGCTAACTTTTGGACAGGGGCCCTGCCTCAATCTACAGCAAACACCCAACTACCAGGAGACGAAGACGGCAGACCAGAAGTTACCATGCATCTTGTCAGTCAGATAACTCCTTGGAAATCAGAGGCTCAGTCTATTTAAAGTCTGACTTGATTAGGCCAACAATTCTCCCAAGAGCATAGATTGGTGGAACCAGAAACGTGGAGCGAAGAAAGTAAAATTTGGAAACATTTCTGTCTGGCTTGCCTTTCTCTTTATCCCGTGTCATAGTATTAGCTCTAGTGTCGGACAGAGGCTGACTACTATGACTGATCAAAGTTAGTTAGGGCATGGTGTTGCTGACCAAACTGTACATCCTATTCTGACAGCGATGGCGGCCTCAGCAAAGTCCAGGTTTATGCCGGGTTGCATGGTAAAGTCATGTGTTTGTGTTTAGCCTCGTTTTGACCATTCTTTCATGCTCTTCCTTTTAAAAAACGACAACTTTAAGATGACTATTTTTGCTTGAATTAAATACTAAAGCCCAGTAAATATGGTACATTACCCGAAACCCCGTTGTCATTTAACGTGTGTCGCAGGCTACTGCTGGTTTCTGGAGCTTCCCATTTGCTCATTGCTCAGAAGTAATTTGTGATGATAAGCGTTTTTTTGTTTTCTCTACATGGTCTTCTAAGGATGAAGGACATTTTCAGGTGGAGAGTGAAGCACAGTACAAAGGAAAACGGTGATATTTCTCATGGGGAAAAAACAGAAACACCTGGGGAAGCATTTAATACTTCTTCTAACAAATATTTTAGAAGTTTTGTTCTATATAGAGTACATTTGTATAAGACTTACTTTCACTAGCTGAGGCCATGAGTGGCTTTTCTGTAATCTACAGCATGGCTAACAAATCGAAGAGAGTAAAATACGGAGGAAAACAAAAATCCAGTCAGAAAACCTCAGCTTCCGTCTCTGTTGTGTAACTCCCCCGGCTTTGTGCTTAGTAGATGGCCTGATCTGGGACTGCATTTTCACCCACCCTTAATATCACATCCACCACTGAAAGGAAATTTTTTGCTCCGGGTTTGTGCCGGCACAAATTAATCGGCGAGGGCCGAGGCATGGGAGACAATGAAGATGGTAGAAAAATACCACAAGATTGTCCCGCGGATTCCCGAGGGACATGCAAATCCGTTCTTAGACAGAGATTTTTCCAAAGCAAATGTTTATAGTGGTGATGGGTTTTGCAGTCGCTGTCAGGCTGCCCATGTTTTTCTGTCCTTTATTAGGTGGGGGGGATTTGTTCCTTGGCGAAGTGTGACAGGAACTGATAGACCTCCTTACTCCTCTGAACTTCTGAGTACAGGACATGGAAATTAAAGGAAATGTCGCCACATTGGTTGAATTTGGTGTATATTGAGGAGATGTTTCTGCTATGTATATCCAATGGTCATGGCTCGGCCATCTCGTTCACATCATTTGCTCTGAGTGGCAACAGGACAAACATTCCAGATTGGTGCTGAATAATGCACAACTGACAGTCTTAGGCAGAAAGCCATGTTTCACTGAGTGTTCCAGGTGCTTCCATTGCATTTTCAAAGGTGAGCTTTTATCTGAGCATTTCTCAGAATGCAAATTAAATAACAGCATGCAAGAAATGTTTAAAAAAAAAACCCATCAGCCTGTATTTAGCTTATGAAAACGTGTAGCATGACTGCGGTAATCAGTAAAACCACTCCTGTAATTTGTGACCTTATGCCGAACCTTTAGCAGCAGTTATTTTAACGTTTTTGTCCTCTTTGTGGGTCTGTGTGGAAGAGCAAAGGTCAAGTATGATGTGAAGAGATGGAGAGGAAAAGGAAAGAAAAAAATATTGGTTAATTTTATTCTGATTGCCGATGCATATTTATTAAGTCAGCAAGGTTGTAGCCCCGGGGTATGTACGATGGTCAGCAGGAAGACCCCTCAAAAAGGGTGAGGGGGCTCTCTGCTCATGCTTGTCTCTAGCCAACACTTACACACATTTCAAGTGCTGGATGAGCCTTCAACCGAACGGCACAGAATTCAACTGGGGCTATAAAATGGCGCCACCCGAGGGCTGTTGTGAAAATGCTTAAGTTCTGGAGTATAGGGGAGTGGTATTTAAGGGACATTTCAAAAGGCTTGGAATTTGGAGCATATGCCGTCATGAGAGCGGCCCTTGAATGGTCCTTGTTCAGATTCAATTTGAACGTTGTCCTCAGGTCCCCAGGAAGTTGACGTGTAACCCTGACGACCGTGACGGCTGTTTAACTTGCCATTTTGTTGCTTTTTCAGCTTATGTAAAGGAAGGACCCTCTACTCAGTAGTAAGGGATGCTAAGGTGGTCCTTGATGTCAATAAGACCAGACAGATTGCACAGGAGATGGTGAAGGTGAGTATGAATTCAAGGTCACCTGCTCGGCGTAGAGGCTGTGATGGTGTGGTAGGAGACCGGGGCCTCGGTCGATTCACTGTCTCCCTCCACCTCCTTTCAGGGGATGGGCTATCTCCATGCCAAAGGCATTCTCCACAAGGACATGAAGTCAAAGAATGTTTTCTATGACAACGGTAAAGTTGTCATCACCGACTTTGGCCTCTTCACTATTTCCGGAGTGCTCCAGGCTGGCAGGTATGTGCTGTGTTGTGGGTGAGAGATTGTGAAGTTTACCCACAATTCTCTGGGGGGGTAGAGTATTTATAGCTCCACGGTAAGGCTTTCTTCATTAACATATACATAGTTCTGGCATAGCACAATATAGTACAAACATTACTATAATACAGAATGATGTACTGCAAGAATATAGTGAACAAATGGAGGTACAAAATCATTGAGGTGTGCACACCACGTTCAGACAGTGAGCGTAGAAATGCAGATGAAGGGTGAATTATCTCATGATGATTCTGCATACCTGGGTCTCCTCTTCTTCCTCCTTCATTGTCACTTTTTGTGTTTTGAGTATCAGCCAAAGGGAGTTAACCAATACATTATTAATACATTATTATTTCGGGATTAACAAAATGTCCTCAGGCCTTTTTGTCTCAGCTACATTTTGTGATGCAGTGTGCTGTGATTTGGCCAAGGTAATTCTGAAACGTGAAGGATATGTTTGTCATCTTGATCCCGTTAAGCAAGCTGGGTGGGGTTGTAAGTTGGAGGATTGAATCTCATTGTTTGAGCTAAAATATATATATTTTTTTAAACCATATGACATTTTCAGTTAATACCTTTATTCTGAGGATGTGTCTTATTTAAATCTAGTATTCAGGTTTCAAAAGTGCTTATATGCAGATGTGTGTGTGTGTATTCTTGTGTACATATATTTTTTCATGGTAAGCAGCAATCTGAAAAAAGTCCACAATGGATGCAAGGAAGTGAATATTTTATCTGTAATATAAATGTCAAGCCTTCTTCAAAACATTCTTTAATTCATTCTGAAGTGCAAAGGAAATTATGAATTTTTGATTTATAAAAAATGAGGCAGGTTGGCCTCTGTTTGAAACCAAGAGTCGTTCTTGCAAAGAGCAGCAGGGAACTGAATAAGGAAAATCACATCTGCCGTTATTTGAAACATTTTGACCATGAAGTTTACGTCAGAGGATGAAAATACGTCACCCATATCTACAGCGCTTTGAGCATGAGAAGGCCGGAGGTGCTTATTTGAGTTTGAGTTAATCTGAATGTCATGTCACCTTAGTCAGCGCTTTGAGTCAAATTAAAGGAACTACCAACATGTTATAGAAGTGTATACAGAATGAAGGGGGTTACCTGGATGAGTCTTGTAACCCACAAGATGGGTGATGTTTACAAGTTTAGGAATTACATTGGCTTCACACCATAAACGTGATGAAGTTCTCTGCCAAGTGCGCATGTGTGCAATGTCTTCTGTAATAAATATACCATATGACACACTTTTTTCTCATTTAAATTTATTCTATTACCATTTCATGTGAATGCTACATCAATCATCTGGGTCATTAGTACTTGTGAATTGGGGTGCACCGCAGATTAGCAAGAGAAAATCCAGTTAAGGGCCATCACATGCTAAAATCCCTGAGGATATCTGGCAGCAGAACTACTTGGGGAACCTCAAAAAACTTTTGTGGAATGTAATCATTGAGTGGCCGGGTCTTTAAATTGAGTATAGGCTATGGAATGTGATTGATTATTGTTTTTCAAAAAGAATAATGTAGCGATGGGACAAATGAGACTTCAAAATCTGTGGTGGGTGAGAGTACCTCAAACTACCAATTAATGCTGTCAATCACCAGCACTGATTGGTTAGTTTAGGATACTCCCGCCCACCATGGGTTTTGAAGCTTCATTTAGCACCAGCATTGATTGGCACTTTGGGATACTCCCGCCCACCCTGTGATTTGAAGCTTCATTTGTCCCATCACTAGGACAATGTGTTAGTTCGAAACAGTAGCATATTCTGATAGGAAGATCATATTCTATACTGATAGCAATCTTTCATACCTACACATAACTCATTCTAAATGTGCTATTTCCACCTTCTGATTAGCTGGAATTTAAAAATGTGTTGGCGATAATCTAGATAGTTGAGATTATGTAAGAATTTCCATCAACTTCTGCCCTTATGATATCTTTAATTCATTCGCTGTGTGGTGGAGCATGACAAAAATCCACAAGGTTTTCGGGCTCCTGATGAAAGATCGCATATGTACGGCTCTGTAATTTGGCTCTCTTGTCCATTCCACTCAGCCGTGTTTGTTATCATCGCAGAACAATGTTCTGAAGCTATTCAAATGCGGACACATATCACTGTCAATAAGAATGCAGATACCATTGTGAGAGGGAGAAAGCTTTCTTTGTAGTCCTCTTAAATGCCATCTAAATGACTGGTTTTCAGAGGCGTTGGATGCAGCAGATTTTTTATGAGTTTTGCATAATGTCTATATTGAAATGTTCAATGGCAGGTGATAGCCAACTCTCTTTTTTAATGTTCTGCCTGGTTTCTGGATGGGTGTGCCTTAGCTGAACGGGAGTAAGTAAGCTTGTGTTCAAAGAGATTCTCTCTGGAAAAAAAGCAAGCATTTAATTTTTGCAGAAAATGTTTTCTTCAAAGACGTAAAGTCTGTCCTTTAATGTGACCACTTCCTACCTCAGAGGACAATTCATTAACACGGTTGAATTAATTAATTGTGTTGCTTGGCAGGTGCTTCCATACAGGAGTGATATGGAATTTCTTATATTTTTAGCCATTCATATAGCTGGGTGCATTGCCAAATTTCAGGTTTCCCTAGGGTCCAACAACAAAACGCCTCGGATTTGAACAGGTCCTTAGCCCTCAGACTGCAAGCTGGCATTCTGCACAGACCAATTTTCTTTGGTTCCTTTCTTTTTCTTTTGGTCTTGACGATCACGCAGGTCTGAACTAGCAGGTTGGGAAAAAGCTTGTTGCCTCGTTTGACACTTGAAGAGCTGGTGAACTGTTTAAGCACATTTAAGGTTAACGACAGATGTTTGCTGCCGTGTTTCTTCAACCTGAAAGTCACATGACTGTGACATGACGCTAAGTCAGAAACATCCTGTACAAATTCAAGATCACCAAGCTCTAATTAGACTGCGTGCTTTTAGAAGGACAACATACCAAAGCACAGCCAATGAAACAGCAAAAATGAACAAGTAAAATTTTGTTTCCTTAGTCTAAAATATTTTGAATATCTCAGAATGACAGAATACATTCCAGTAGCTGGTTTGTTAATTGCATCATTATGGTCTGTACTTTTAAAGGTTGCTTTAATTATTACTAATTAACGGTTTCTTCTAATGCAGCTTTAGCATTCGGATAAATACCACAGAACATAATACTTCAATGAAAATCTGTCCTCTGCTCTGTGCTGCCATTTTTTAAGTTTGTTTTGTAAAATTTGTTCTTTTTAACTTCATTTTTGCAATCAATATGCCACAATTTAGTTTTCCTGTATGCCACTGTCTATAAATATTTATCACGTTAATATCATTACATAGTGACATCGTTACTGATACATTTTAGATTGTTATCACAGTTTTCTAAAATCTTAAAATTAACAAGAAATGAGGAAAGCACATTGTTAAAAAGATTAATAGTAATTAACATTTAGCGTGTAGCTGCTAAAACTATGAACAAAGATATGTTGCTGTATGACATTTTTTGTTTGACTGACAAAAGCCCATATTGCGATATGAGCTTAGCGCAGGCTAACTTAGCAGTTTGGCATCAGTTTACTGATACAGGAAGCATCTGTTTGGCCGGACAGCCGGCCACCAACCACTACTTAATGAATTTGATTATTTCTGCCAAGAAAGGCCAAGTGTTTATTATTAAGTTTCTGTCAATAGAGGTAAAATGATTTAATTTTGGCAATTTAGAGTTTTTACCTGTTTAATCAGATGGATGTTTTTGTTCAAAAAGCTTGAGTTGAGGAAAGCAGGACCTTCTGTGCCCATTAACTGGAAGGCTTTTTGTCCTTGATCACCAGTGCCTGTGTGTGAGTTTGCGTGTGCACGAGTGCCCGTGTCCTTGATCACCAGTGCCTGTGTGTGAGTTTGCGTGTGTACGAGTGCTCGTGTCCTTGATCACCAGTGCCTGTGTGTGAGTTTGCGTGTGCACGAGTGCTCGTGTCTTTGATCACCAGTGCCTGTGTGTGAGTTTGCGTGTGCACGAGTGCTCGTGTCCTTGATCACCAGTGCCTGTGTGTGAGTTTGCGTGTGTACGAGTGCTCGTGTCCTTGATCACCAGTGCCTGTGTGTGAGTTTGCATGTGCACGAGTGCTCGTGTCCTTGATCACTAGTGCCTGTGTGTGTGTGTGTGTACAAGCACATGTTTACATATATATACACATTATTTTTTTGCTGTCTACAGGTCTGGATGTACTTTGCTACCTTTTGGCAGCATTTTAAAGCACTGCTGTTAATTGGCTGTTCTTAAAATGGGCAGTTGGCTCTCTTGTTTGATCGTCCCAGGTTCATTACCTTTTCACTCCGAGAACTTGTAGCCATTTGACAAGCAACTTTATTTTCGACAGTATAGCTTGTGCATAAAGGAAGAGAATTTAATCAGCCGACTGAGAGTAACTGAGCATATCTTATGTAAACAGACAGGAGTGCGCAGTTTATGATAAAGTACCACTTAAAAAGTTCTCTTTCACATGCCACTTTCTTTTCCATTTAACAAAAGTTTGAAGTTGGCCAGCAGTAAAAATCTAGAATTTTATAGAATTTTTTTCCACTCAAAAAAATTGCTCTGACAGACTCAAGGTCCCTTCGATATTCTAATTCAATACTGTATATTAGTAATACGACATTGGTCTGTTTTTTATTTATTTTTTATTACAATACTTTGCCACAAATCTAATAAAATTGCAGGGGGTTCTAAACAGTAATAAGTGAGAAAGCCATGTCAATTCCACTGAAAAGGCATGTTTATTTCCATCACCAGACGATTTCCTATCTGTCCAATGGAAATGATGTTGCATGCTGGATCAACAAAGAACCCACCCTTGGTCAGATTTTATGACCTCAGAGGAAGACGTTTTCCCGTACTCCTCAGTGTCCCCACTTTACGCCCATTTACATTATCATCGTAGCGATCAGTCGTCATAATTGGGACATTTACGTTAAAAGAGTGGCTCCCAACACCAAACTTTTTCTATCCCTCGGTCTGCATTGAATCCATGGTGCTATGAAGAAGTGAAAAATGTTGTAGCTGTTCACTAAATGCTAGGAAAAATAACTTAAGACAGAAATGCTCCTTTTATCACCTCCCTGCATCCATCCATCTATCCCCACCAAATGCTTAAACTGACCAGGGTAATGGGGCGTCTTTTTAATGAACCAAACTAGATTGTAGTTATTTTGTGTAGTTTCCCATCTCGTTGAAGGGCAGGGAAACAAAGCATTGTATTACCTTAAAATCCTACATTAACGTTCCTTTTCTGGCGCTATCTAGCAGGAGGGAGGACAAACTGCGGATTCCCAGTGGGTGGCTGTGTCACCTGGCCCCCGAAATTATTCGGCAGCTCTCACCTGACACCGAGGAGGATAAGCTCCCCTTCTCCAAGCAGTCTGATGTCTTTGCCTTCGGGTTGGTACCAACACTCTTGTCCAAGCCCACCAAAACCTCCCCCCACACTGACTCACAAAACACTGTCTCCTGAACCTTCCTCATGTGCTTCAGCTATGTACCTGATACATTGACTCATACGACGATTGCATCCTCAGATGTCCTCACATAGGGAGGTCTGTGTGTTGCAGTGCCACCAAAACCATTTAAGTTGAGGCCATGGGAGGGGCTTGCTGACTGGAATGCCTCAATTGCTGCGCCACCTAGTGGTAGCCCCTATAGTATTCCAATGAAAAAGAAAATGTTCTAGTCAAGTTTGATGGATGTCAGCCCTCACTGATTTACTTCTGAAATTTGTATCGATGCTACACTGCAACACAAAAGAAAAAGGATCAGTTTGAACTATTTACCGGTTCTTATTTGCTAAAATAAAACATTCTTACGATGACACTACTTCCGTGTAAATATAGCAGCATTACAGAGTTTTTTAAATGTGCTCCCAACAATTTTATTTCTGGGTGGTTTCTTAGCTGCACCTTGCAGTTTGCCAAGTGATTGCATGGCACCCTTTACATGTTTACATGCTCTTTTGATAAGCTGGCACCCTGTGATCTTGCCTAAACCTTCCCCCGCAGCACAATATGGTACGAACTGCATGCACGCGAGTGGCCTTTCAAGAACCAGCCAGCAGAGGCAATCATATGGCAAGTGGGCAGCGGGATGAAACCCAATCTCACCCAGATCGGCATGAGCAAGGAGATCTCGGTGAGGCCCTCTCCTGTAGTTCCCGCCAGCTAACATGTTGAGTTAGCGCTGCACAGCAATGTTAATGCGAATCGCTACAGAATAAGCGTTTCAAGGGGCCCAGGTGAATTTTTCATCCCTTTCTCTCTTTCCAGGACATTCTGCTTTTTTGTTGGGCTTACAAGCAAGAGGAGAGGCCCAGTTTCTCCAAGCTAGTGGAGCTGCTGGAAAAATTGCCAAAACGGAACCGTCGTCTATCCCACCCGGGCCACTTCTGGAAGTCAGCTGAGTATGTCAAATGAGTTAAGAACAAAACAAAGCAAAACAAAAATAGACAAAACCCCCATGCTCTCCCAACTTTGAGTGCACTGAGAAATGTCAGCCATAGCTCAAACTACCTTGACTGTGACCCCCCCCCACCCTGGATTGCCGGTGTCTGCTTAACGTATCACTTAATAGTTCCAAAAGACAGCCACAGATTCAGAACTCATTTCTTTTTCTTTTTTTTTGTGTGTGTCAGTGTTTGGGACATTGATTTAATTCCATTATTTAACTGACTGGTCTCCTTCTTGCATTGATTTCTTGGTTTATTTATTTATTTATTTATTAGTTTGTTTATTCTTTGATGTTATAACAATAACTTTTTTGTCTTCTGAATCACGTCATAATGTATTCAATTGCATTTTTATGAACAAAATGCACAGCCAAGCGCGTTTTTCTTTTTTTATTTTGTAAGAAAATGTAGTTTATGCCTTAATGTGATTATTTTACAATGTGTACAATGTACTTACGTTGCATCTCGCCACCTATCCTGTTTCGCTGTGTGTCTCTTTTGCTGCCTTCCTCCCATACTCCCATTTGTTAATGTTTGTTTGTCTTGCGTGTTCACACCGCATTACCCCCGCGAGAAAATGCCCAGAGTATCAACCCTCACTCGGTGTGAAGAAATCCTCTCTGCCACACACACAGGAGACGGTGGCAATTTTCTGGGTAATTGTGGTTTTCGTGTTACTTGAATATCGGGTTGTTATCTCACTGACAACTCCGAAATAAACAAAGGCAGATAATCTACCTACCGCAGAGCCGCAGCAGTTGCCAGAAGTCAATCACCGTGATTTGACACTCGAGATCTATTGCATTAATCGTGACAGACCGCTAAATCGCTTTAGCAAGATGCTGATATTGAGCCGGCAGGAGCGAGCAATGGCTGTTTGGCACATTTTGTTTGTCGGGGCGGCTTTAATCACAGATTTACTGTTGTTTTTCTTTTTTTTTTTTAAGTTATCACATGTTCGCTTGTTTACAAAACATAGAGTGCAATCACATAGCTACAGTCACATTAAATACTCCTGCCAACTGTGTGAAATGCACTTCCAGATTGGACATTTATAGCTCCAAATTCCACAGCATCACCTATCTCTGACTGTTGCATGCTAGGAACATACATATTTATATATATAGATATATAAATAAATATTATGAAAGACTATATCTGTCTACTTTTGTAATAAATATAAGTTTGAGAAAGCCTTCAACCTATGAGTTCGACTGAATTAATCATATCATAGCTATCAGGTTGGTGAGAAGATTGAGGTCTGTAAGGAGTTCCCATAAGCCATGTAGACAATCCACGATGTACAGAGCTGTTTCTACTAAACGCGCATACGCCAGCACTGAGCAGGGACGCAGGTATTCTGTTGCTTCGGTCTACACTGATCTATTTTGGAACTACTACTGCAGAATTCACACGTAAGTGGATCGCGTATATTTTTTAAGCGTGTCTCGAGATGCAAACCCTACGTGCATGAGGCGCATCTATCGGTTCACGCGCGAGAGATCCTTCATTTCTTACATAGTGACTTATTTTGAGAGTAAATTAAATCTGCGATTGTCGCGGCTGCGTCAGAGTATTTTCTGACCGAGTTGAAACTAACTGCCAGCAAGGATTGGGTGTTACTGCAAGCTTTGTAAAAAAAAAAGAAAAAGAAATAAATAAATAAAAAACCAAAAAAAAAAAAAAGACATAATAAAATAAAAATAGGTGTCTAAGAGGGTGATTGCAATGCTATATTTGTAGGATATTTGAAGTATCACAAACTGTCTGGACACCTGACCAGCGGAAGTTCAGCACCTACATTAGTGCCAACTGTATTTAATCAACAGAAAGGTGCGCTTTCCGGCATTCCAGTTTTCCATGTGGCTCTTGTCTTTACCACCCAGTTGCTGAGAGTTTACGTTGTGGTTTTACTGTGTTCAATTCACTTCCTTCTTTCTTTTTTTATTGAAACTGTTTTCTGATATTTCATCTCCACTGCGTGCTGGTTGCTTTCTCCTCTGTAATCCAGTCCTGTACTGTAATGTGTAGCTCAAAAGCATGTCTTTTTACTGCTGATGTTTGGTCCATGGCTTTCTGTTTGGTGGATTTATTATAAAAGCTCTTCGTTTGCACTCATTCTCTACAAGTGTATGACAATAAAAAAAAAGTTTTCATTTTGGACGTTTTTTGATTTCTCCAGTCATTTACTTCCTTTTTCTGTTCCATGTTTTTCTCGTTTTTAAATTTTATGTTTGACAATTTGCATATTCGAAAATCTGAGGACGATTCAATATTAAGCGAGTACAATGGAACACGGAGGCCAACCACGTCTTTAATTGGATTCTGTAAATGTCAACCATTAGCTGCGTTTTTGTGCAGCCCCAATAACCCCATAGCTTGGTTATAATTTTCAGTCAGGGCTGTAGGCTTAGCATTTACTAGGACTGGAAAAGAGGCTGACAACACCTCTAAGAGCGTTTTTTACTACAAGAGATATGGCATCAAAATTTAACAGTGCATATTGAGGTGTTGACTTTTAGCAGCTAGAATTAACGAAGGTAAGCGTAAATAAACGTCTTCCAACAGTGTGACCCACGGAGGCACCATGCCCCATCAATGAGCTCATCCAGATAATTATTTTTTCCATTAAGGTGATTTATCACCTGTTGCTTCTAATTATTCAGATAGCTGAAGTTCTTAGGCTACGTGGATTTTGGCAGAAAATTATGTCAGAATATACAAAACTCTTTGAGTGGAAGTCCCCCCATCCACTGTCCCGAGTCTGTAGCCAGTTGTAGTAACTGGTCCACCATCTTTCCTGATACATATCTGACACACAGAGGTTCAGTTCACCCCCCTTTGCAATGCTATTTAGCACTGTCCCCATGAATTTCAGACTCACGCCACACCTGGACACTGCAGCGCTATTCCCCTTCCAGTGTGCGTGTGTGTGACTATATCTATGGATGTGAGGGTACGTACAGTCTTGGTCATGACTCGGAGCAACACAGAGTTTCTTGGCCTATGAAAATCCACACGGCCACGGGAAAACATGCTTTTGGAAATATCTCCCGCTCTCTCTTAGGTTTGTCCATTAGTGAGACGGACGAGTGGCCGTGATGAGCCATCACCCGTTAAGATCTGGGAGCTTCGCTCCCAACCAACGACATGTTGCACTCGATGAGCAAGTGCTTCAGCCTGTAAGGCAATTACCAGAGAGGTGCCTAACTGCATCCAGAACATGAATGCAAAGATTTGTCCTACCTCAGGTCTCCCCCATCTGATTTGCCTGCTATGGCACAGCAGGGACAAAATGATACAACCCCTGTAAGGAGATAACTGTGAACTGTGTGTTGGTGTTTGTGGAGTTTAGATAGATGAAGACACTCGACAACAGAAAAAATACCAACAGACCTCGCTCCCTATTCCTAATCTAATTTTGACCATCAGAGTTAGATGCATTGTTCTCCAGAATGGATTCCAATTAGCAGCTGACATTTCTTTTGTGGACAGAACAGATGCAAATCGCTTCCTAGCCTATTTCTGCTAAATTGAATCGACCTGCAGACTGAGCTAACCACAGGAAGGCCATTATTAGTGGTACTGAAATTGGGTTGAGCTATCAGAATCCAATCATAGAAATCTCACACTGTTGTTTATTTTCCAGCATCATCATTCAAGGTTGACTGCGCTTCCGTGGATTTAACATTGTGACCAGATCTGAAAATATCTGATACAAGAACAGCTTAGCTGATCAATGTCTAGTTAAAATTCAACATTCTCCAGCAAGGAAGATAAATGCAAAAGAAAATATCAAAATATCTAGCTTATGGAATTGACTCACCATTGGTCTAATTTTTCTTCTGTCATTGGAATTTAATGAGTGTAATATACTGGGTCTCATGTTTTAAGTTGTATAACAGAAATATAAATGAATTCTTTATCAACTTTTTATATATTGATCAAAAAGCTAACATCTTTGACGGTTTAATTGTTATTAACAGATATTTTCAAATACACAGATGGAATATATTTTATGGATATATGTCATTTTGAAATTAATAAGCTGTCCGTAGTCTATGCTAACAAGTTCGCTAAACTTCAAATGAAACTATCAATGGACTGTAAAACATTGCTGCATATTCATCATGTCCAGGCACGTTTGGTAAGTTTATAATGTGTAAATGTAACACTCCCTCCTACGAAAACAAATTCAAACTCTTACAGATATGGTATAATCAGTCTTGAAATGAGCCAGGTGGATCGAGTAGCTACTTGGTTCATAATGTTTCTCATTTCTCCACAACTACAGGTGAACAAAATGCTTCGCTTTGCAGAGGATCAGAACCCTGACCTTAGCCCAGCAGAATATCTTTAGTAGGAGGTGGACCAGAATTAGAGCAAAGCTAGAATACACTCTGATACGATCATCCATCCATTTTCCATGAAGCATCCAGTTCGTCAGCATGAGCCTGCAGCTTGTCAAAGAAATTTTAAGGCTTGAGAGATGAAGGTCCCTCACAAGGCTTACCTTCAGAGGTCAATTTAGAGAAATCTGTCCACCAAAAAGGCATGACTGTAAAAGAACCCTAACCAGATGCTGGAAGAACGTTCAACGTCCACACATTCAGGGCCAGAATCCACAATCCTGGATGTATGAGGCCCTATTGTCACCCACAGAGCTTTCACACTACCCTTACTAGATACAAAGTAGCTAAAATCTCTCATATACATTAGTGCTATACCACTCTTTTCCCACAATTATTTTAAATCAAAAATCATCACAATTATTGCGCCTCTCAATGAGTGACAAAGCATGCCGTTAAAAAGATCCAGACCCAGAACATTTCAGATTTGGAATGTGGTACACAGATGCTAAAATTTACGAGTATGTTACTGTTAAAATGTCATTCTTTAAACTCCTGTGACTTGATAAGTAGATTAGTCCCGACTGACTGTTGACAAAGATGTTGTCTTTCATTGTTTTCCGACGGTGTAAAAACGTTGAAAATAAAAGGCACCATTGTGATTTTGGGATAAGTGGTGCCTTGTGTTAGTGGGTGAGAGGCGTCAGACTGAGCAATGTTCCTTCACTCTGCCAATTAAAAATCACAAACTTGATGAGACAAATTCCGGTACAACAATAGATTCGGGGGGGGGTGACATGCAATGCTGCGGACCTCCTGTCTGTAAAAATGCCCAGGTCACCTCACAGGGCTTCAGCACGGCAGAGTTCAACCACCAAAGATGCTGTTGACTTTCCCTCCATTTCTTCTGTGATCCTTGTTAGCCAGACTTTGAATCTCTGAAGCTGAACATGGATTGCTAATTCTGAGTTGATGCTGCCCCCCCGCCCCCAAACATGCCCCACGACCGTGCCGGCCCATCTCGGATGACTTGCTGAGATGTTGATGTGCATGAGCTGATGTGATCTTGTTTCTCTTTCCCTCCTTATTTGTAGGCTGTGACAGAGGGCTGAGAAAGGACTCTGCCTTTTTTTTGCTTGATGCCCCCCAACCTCCACTAACCCCCCTTCGCCCCACCCTGCTCTGCTTCCTCCTGCACATCGCTGGTACACCCCCCCATTCACCCACGGCAACAGCCGACGCCTGGATGGGAGCCCCAGGTGTCCCGGGGTGGCACCTATGCCTACCTGGTGGGTGGTGGGCTTTGGGGGAGTAGCCTTGTGCGGGGGGGGGTACCCAAGGACAGACACCATGCAGAGAGAGTCCTCTCTACCGTTACGCTTAAAATGTTTCTGTACGCCCTGCTTTCCTACTACTCAGACCCTTTTCACCTACGACGACTGCACATTCGAGTCCTGCCATTGGTCCCATCACCGCTCCATTTAAACAATGCGCCCCTGCATCTGCTCTTGCCCCGGTTACCTCTGCCTCCCCCCACCCCTGTTTAGGGTTCGCACCGAGTGTCCTTATCAGCATACTTTGCACCTTCACTGTGACCCACATCATGTCATGGCTCCATGAGCGATGCAGGACTACTTACAATGGGTTCACCCATCATTCATACATGTGGGTGTGTGTAGGTGTGTCAATGCGCGTGACAGCTGATCATTCTTGATGTGACTTGCATCATTAAGTGGTAGAAGGCCTTCATGTAAACAGCTTACATTTCGAACCAATTTAACCAAATGGTTGACGGTAATGATGTGAATTATCTAAAAAAAGTTTTTAGAATTATTCTGAACTGGATTCAAAGCTAACTTCAATGCTATTTAAAACAGGGACATGCATTCTACAAAATGTTTCCCACCTCAAACAGGTCTTTTTTGTAGAGTGCTGGACATCTTGATGTCTGTTACAAAAATCCCGCCCTTTTAGCTTACGACGCCCTCACGAGGGCTCGAGCGGTCAAATCGACTACTGAATAACACAGAAAAACTGAAATTATGAATGAAATAAACAGGTACGCAGAAGGAAGCGACAGCTTTTGATTATTTCATCACTTACTGTCGAGCGGGAATGCCGCGGGGCACTGCACATGTTTTCCGGAGAAATTACTTTTTTCAGAACATGAATCGAGCTGGTCGATCTATTTGTCTGTTCCATTATTTGTTTATTTCTGTTCGTCAGGTGCTTTTGGAGAAGATTTGGGAAAGTGGTCCCCAAAGGGCAGTTAATTGCGCAGAGGGGAACGTGTTTCATTAGCGCACTGTAGCCCTCCGCTATAATAATGTTCACTACGTGTACACCGAGTCCGACAGTTCGTTACCTTGACTCCCTGAAACATTAAATGAAAGACACATGACATATTTAAATGATATTTCAGAAAGCCTACCCTGCCGAGTTCGGAGTAAACGTAACTGCTGGCATTTAACTAATTAACAATAATAATAATAATAATAATACATTAAAAACTCTTGAAATATTTTATTATTCTATTGTCATGGCATGCAGAGTGAACAGAAGAATTTTCTTTGAAATTCACATATTTATATGTATGATTCACCCCTCCCGCGATTAGAAAATAATTCACATTAGTCTGGAATGCGTCAAACTGTCCTGCAAGGAAGGGGGTGGGGGTTGAAAAAATCTGTTAGTGAGGTACATTTAAAATATGTTAATTTGAGTTGAGTATAAGGAATTCAGCCGCACTCAGGTCCTTCATGTCATTAGCACTTGAACGATATTTTAACATCTCTGAATATTTCCACAGTACTTTTTGTGAATACTTGGAACTAATTAATTGTATTTTTATTATTCATTAAAAGTCTCAGCTCTCCACGTCTTTCCTCATTAAAATCAATGATCAAACAAATACTGCCGAGTAGCGCACATGAAATGAAGCCTCCCTCGTCACTGTAACAATGGTGCTGAGCTGATAGTCCTAACATTATATCAATGTTCGCTGTGATGCATTTAAATAGGATTTAATAAACTCATTTAGTCACAGACATGAAGGGGCCTATCGCCTGTCTGAGGTTATGCAGGGAGGAAATAAATGCTTATAATCGAAGTCCTAATTTAATTTTTCGTGCATTATTAGGCTTCAAGGCATATATACCCGTATCTGAAATTTATATCACGACCAGTTTTTCCTGTTGTTGGAGTTTACTCATGATCCCATTCACCTTTGAACGTACATAAAACGTATGATTATGGATTGGGGGAGGGGGGGTTGATTCATTTCAAACCCTTCATTCCTGTAGTCACCTCCAAAGCCCCCATATGTACTGCATGTTTGTGTCCCACGGCGGTTTTTCTACTGAACACGGAGTGTAGAACTCGGGAGTTCCATTGTCGCCATGAGCTTAGGCTTTCCACAGCAGAGCTACTCAAATGTGGCACGAATGTCCACAGCAGATTTTGCATTAACAGTGAACTGTCAGAGCTGTTTGAAATACAAATTATATGTTTTACACAAATTCCCGGAGTCACTTTGAATTTGCCAGTACAAGCAGAATGTGAGCTTTGCCTCAACATATAACTGCTGTTTGACACAAAAAAAACCTTAAAAGAACTGAGCCTTGTTCATTTATTGAAGTATCCCATTACATTATAATGTTGCTCATAAATTTTCAATGGACTCTGTGTGTTAAGCTGCTGAAGGTAAAAACTGAAAATATGTATGAACTCCAGTTTGCTGTCAGCTGTAAAATGATGCATCATGTGTGTCTGAGAAGGCTGAGTCTTGCCTAAAGTTTGCCGTGTTGCTTACCATGTGAGTTGTTTTAAACCAAACGCTGTGTGCATCAGCGTACCGCTCATGTTTCATTTTCACTCCAGTTCACGTTCTTCTGTTGGACAGAGGCTCTGAAAGTTGAACTGAACCTCCGCATTGCCGTATTCCTTAACTGTGTGTTCTGAAGAACTTAAAGGTTCCCGTATTTTGTAGAATCACCCAGCCCCCCCCCCCCCACAAAAATTCTTTCAGAATGAAAAGGGAATCAACACATCACCATCATCACCACTCTGATCTTCAGCATTACTGCTATAACCTTAAATGTCAAAATTTTTCCCACTTATGCTATTACCCTTGTTCTCTGTAAATTTAATTGAAAGGAAAATTATTTCTTGTGCAAACCGATAATGAATCTACTCTTGTATATTTGTACAGGGACATTTGTTAAAAAAAAGAAAGAAAAAAAACATTTTCTACTCCTCCAGAAAGTATTTATAATTTTGCCTGTTCAGTTGAATGTCAGCTCTTAAGAACTACAGGCCTTCTTGCCATTTTGTGTTAATTTATTTATTTTTGTGCAGTATTTTGGTGGGTACTAATGTTCAAAGGATAAGAAGACAGTAAAGACTTTGAGACCTGTTGCATTTAATGTTTGCTTTTCTTAAATTAGTTTTTTGTTTATGTTGGCACAGAGAGGCACCTTGCTGGCACATTATTCTGCCAAATCTGTTGACTACTTTTATCAATGACTGTGATCGAAAGACACATGTTAATTGTGTGTACCAGCAGAAACCAAAATGAATCCTATGGCTGTCTTGGCCAGTGGCACCTGCTAGAATAACACGTTTCAATTAGAGACGTGCAGGTGAATTTCCCGGTTCAGTTTGTGAGGGAAAAAAAAAACCTAAATTAGTGCAATAGTGAAATTAAATCTGTGTAAACATACAAAACATAAAATGAAACAAAAATGTAGAAAAAGTTACTTTAAAAAAAAGCTATATAAGGTGAAATGTAATGTAAATAAAAGTGAGTTATTAGCTTCCTGCGAACATTAATGGGGACAATACATTTCAATTTGGGGACTCGGGCTTTCCCTAAAACACTCCAAGGCAGTCAGTGTTTCTTTAATCAATTCCTTTATGAAACATGTAGCTATGCACAGAGACTCAATCTGATTGTGATGGAATGACGTAATGGAAAAAGCAGAAGTTAAATGACAGACAGGCAGACAGATAGATATAGTGAGAACCTGTCTTTAAGTGAATGTTGCTGGAGAAAGTTGTCATTCCAAAGCCCAAATAAGTCTCAATTAATTAATAGTCTAGCATATGTCGGTAGGGGCAAATCTAAAGTCAAGTCTTCGGTCTGGAGGATTGCGTCTTAAGTCAATTCTCAAGCCTGAAAATACGTCTCAATCAAATCCTCAGCTCGGTAGAGTTCAGTGTCATAATCAGTTATATGGCCTGGTATGTAGCTTTAAAAACAGGGAAAATGAGGACCTTCTCTCACTGAGTGACACTTTATTAAAATGTCTTGTGCAACACCAGCCAGGAACACTGAAAATGGACATATACAGTCACCTGCATAGGCCAAAGCCTGTCATGACAGAAAATCCACAATATTTAATTAAACTAGAATGTTCATGAGCTGCAACACTTCAGATTAAGACATATGACTGACGAGATATGTACTGTAATCTATTTACATGGGATATCAAAAGAAGGAATTTGCATCTATCATTTCCTTGATGACTAGTATATAAACATGTGATAACAATTTACGACATCATTACTTATTCTATGGTAGTTGTTTCTGCCAGGGTAACAAGTGTCTCTCCTAGCAAAGCACATCTGTAAATTCATAAATTATACAAAACAACTTCCGTATGCTGTTATTAATGTTACACACTCATTGCTCTGAACAGGCAGTATATATTAATTTAGACAGGAGCACAATTTACTTCCTTCCTCTGGAAAGTAATTAAATATCGTAAGGGTTTTGCTGAGCACAGCCTGTGGTAAAATCTGAGCCGCAGTCTCCTGTGTTGAAGGCAGGTCCTTAACCACATCACTCAAAGACTACGTCACTGGTTCCCAACCTTGGGTTCGATGGACTAAAGCATCTTAATGAGGTTGCTACTTGCTAGGATGACCGCCGTGTCCTCTCCTGGGAGAAGCAACTGTGCACTCATGGAAAGACCTCACGCTGGACCTTCAACGACTAACAAAATGAGAGGTGTCTCCTGGGAAACGAGCTACTGGAGTGCAACCCTCTCATGCCATTTCTAGCGTCAATATAGAAATTTCACTGAGGCTCACGACCTGGCCTCCCACGGTGAAATCAGAAATGTTAACCAGGGCCTCTGAGGGGCACTCCAAAGACCACTACTGCATCAATGACCCACAGGTTTCCGCTTCACTTGGGGGGTACTCAAATGTACCTGATGAAGAGACAACACAAGTTACAAGAAATTGGTGTCGTGTTTTACGCTTCTGGGAGGTGAAGGCATAATGAATGAGGTTAGAAATACATTAAAAAGTACAACAACAACTTCATAGGCCAGTTTTCCAGGCAGCGTTTAAAGCTGTTGGACGCATGCTTTCACAGCAACTATTACGTATGAAGCTATTATGACACGTAGTTATGATATACAAAGATGAAATTTTAACCCAAAATTGTACGACTTGAATTTCATAAAATGGCTGCAAGTAAAGCCAATAGAAGAGCGAGCCCTGTCACCATGGAGTGGTCTGCTATAGAACTCTTACACAGCTGGGCCATTCTCGCACGTGTCACCAGTCTCGTTTCGTTTTTTGGATAATAGCCAAAAGTTGAACATCACACTCAAATCACAATGGGAAATTTGCCTTCAGATCAAAAAAATTCTCTGCCTAAAGCGTAAATGTACTGCATTTTTAAACACTTCACGCCTTGGGGTAGAATGTCAGGCTAAGGCATATTTAATTGAGCAAACGCTTGGTGCTGTTTACTAAAATTACCATTCAGAAGTCCTTAATTTTACCTTAGCTACATGTAGATAAAGATAAATATTAAAGCCTAGTATGCTACATTCTCAGTAGTAACAAGATCATGTAAGCTGACCATCCCTTACCTTAAAAACACTCTACTGGACAATCCTTTATGCAGTAGACCAACAGAGATCATCTTACCTAATGTTAAACTAAAGAGAGCTCCTTGGAAACAGCTTCCTGAGGCATGTTGGTCAAAACATATATGCCATTGAGTTGTATGGTCTTCAGTGGACATTTTGACATCGAGCAATTTGGCCTGAAAACACGCACGTAATTCAAAACACAGGGCGGCTCCAATCTGACACATACCCGTTACTTTTAACCAGCCAATCAGATTCATGCTTGACCCAAGCAACAATTTCTGTTGTGTCAGAGAATCGAGCAAACTGATAGCAGTAACGTGAGCAATTGATTATTTAAATCTGGTCACAAACGAGGTGTAACGTGAAGATGAATTATATCACAGTTAGGGTCACTGCTACAAATTGCTACAGTTCTTAGGTTGAACTAGGAATATATTATTGAAAGCATACTGCACACCAGATGTGTTATGCCAGATATCTTGGAGCCAAGTAACATAACATGGCTATCAAAAGTGGCATTTTAAAATACATTAAAAATAAAGAGTGCCAAAACAAACCTGCTCCAAGCCAATCTCTATACCAGGATGTACGAGAGCAACAGGGAGCAAAATATGCTTTGATGGACAATGTGAAAGTATTGAATTGACAATTGTGCTGCCCAATAGCGCCTGGGCCAGCCACGCATACACAAACTGGCCACAAGTAATGATGCCCTCCCTGATGGCAATGTCCACCCACAGAATGATGATGTTACGCACAGCAGTGGCCTCTCGCTTTACACCATCTCGCTTTTTTTTTTACCAGTGGACCCTGTAACTGAGTGATGACATTTGCACTATGAGAACTAACAGAATGCCATGAAAAAGCTTTAAGGCACCCCTCCCTACGTACCACTCAACCTAAATCAACACATTTCTTAGAAAACAGTGTTTAATTCACACTAAAGGGGCTCTTGTTTTCAGCTCTAAAACCCCTTCAAAGACACATTTGTTCTTTCATAAAGCTTTTTATTTGAAAGGGAGGGATTTGAAAAACTTCACCCGTTCTTGAGAGAGTGGGATTGTGTGTGCTTGAGTCATGCATGGTAATTAAATTGATATTTTCCTGTTGAGTATGGGCACTGTTGTCTTTGCAAACAAAGGTTTCTACTTTCAGTTAAAAACAAAAGGTTAGCAAAACAATACTGCTAAACGCTATTAACTTTGTACAAACAAAGAAATGCTTTACCCCTGTTCTTACATCCTTCTTCACTGTTTGACAGCTTGAAAATAATATTCTAATTGCATTTTAATTTTTAAAATAAAATTACAGAAGTAAATAAAACTTTACACATTTTAATACAACAATCCACATGTGTCTCCCCATTTTCCATTATCACAATTTTTGATAGCAGGAGCAGATAGTAATGGGCTTGTTCTGCTGTATAATTATTCAAATGCTGATATTATGCATAGAAACTCTCTTTTGCACATTAAATGCAATTTTAAAGTGTAAGCTCTTGTATTAAGCAGTGTCTCCTGCGTACCCATTAAGAGCATCTCTGTCCAATTATGCTTGTCGCATTATGAAAAAACTAAAATTCTGGAAAGAACATAAACTACAAAGGTTTGTTATTCAAAAAATAAATCACTGCAAAAGCATTACTTTGAGATTTCAGAGGCTGCACACTTTACATCTGAACATTAAGTCCAAAATACTTTCTGCGAGTGGATGATTGGACACCCCCCCCCCCCCCCCCCCCCCCCCCCCCCCCCCCCCCCCCCCCCCCCCCCCCTTTTAAAACAAAAACAATATTACCCCCATCATCACCATCCAAAAAA
>JAACJT020000034.1:23091229-23125664 GCA_009936485.2 Gymnarchus niloticus
GGGGGGGGGGATATATTAGGACTCAGTGCAGCAAGGCACAGAAAAGATGTGAAAAATAGCTTCTGGAAAAAGCACAGCACCCAGTAAGCACTCTGAGACCCCTATGAATGTGCCGCTATAACTGAAAAGTTCTGCTGTTGGCTTAATTTGTTGTAGCAATTCCAAAGTGTAGGATAGTCTATAGGCTGTCACAGTGAGATATTACTTGACCAGCCATTACACTGTATACATCAATGTACATTATACATATTCTTTGTGTTACATATTGAGTAATAATATGGGGATTGATTCTATGGTTAACCAGCCTCAACCACACTGAGCATGCAGTTAAGGCCCAGCCCTTTGTAGAACAGAGCACCAGCAGAGCATAGGTTCTGAACTCAGGTTCCCCCGCAAGGTCCTGCAGGTTCAATTGGACAGCCTGGGAGCTGACGTGGCAGAAGCGGAAGGCCTCCGCTGAAGCAGCACAAATCACTGACATTCAGCCCCAGAGACAAGTGCCAGTCTCAGACCGGCATTGGGTCAGTCGTGCCCCTCCATCTGTGAACCGGTGACTAACGTCAAGTCACATTCCAGTCTATTACACTGGAGAAAAAGCCACAGCCAACTCTGATAACCTGTTTATTCTTTTATTTCATTTCTTACATGCTTATCTTCTTCATTCTTCCACGTCTTGTCTATATTTCTATAGCTTCCTAGCAAATTCTGTTCATCTTCACCACGAGAGGTGATTTCAAATTTGATCATTGCATACAGCTGAATATGTTCTGAAGCAATTGAAGTGTATAGGAACAGGACATGTCCTAGCATTTGGACCTTTAATCACTTAATCACTGTTTTACGTGTTACCTGTCTTAGTGTTTAAGTAATCCTTTTCCCATCTGACAAGGCCTTTTTCCCAGAATTCCTCCCTTTGGGGAAGAGTCATCCAGACCTTTGACTTACTGCCGCACGACTTGGCATCTAACATGATGGAGGGAGATCGGGTAGATGACAGAAATGTTCTCACTAGCAAAGGTGTGACTGACTTCCACGTCTCTGGAGATGACAACCCTGCCATTTGAAAAACAGGTGTTATATTCCAACTTGTGCAAATACATCACGGAGATTAGACCTGCGAGGAATGACACACCCTCGTTTCTCCTCAAACCCTAACTTTGAAATTGTGCAGATCTGTCCCATTTTTACTCCCGTTCCTACGACCTATCAAACAACCAGTTGTATGCATAGAGGTTATGACCTTTGTTTATCCTTGAAAGCGAAAGGTGGCCACTGTTCTTATGGAAAACTGGATGTTTTTTGAGCTTTTTGTTTGTCTAAGCAATGGATGCCATTTCAATTTCATGATTTCAGGCTTGTTTTTGTGACCGGAGGGAAATTCATCAATGCAGGTGGGGACCACCCTCCTCCACCTTCCCAGGAGAATTAGGGCCATCAATAAAGCTTCATTGACTTTCTCGATTGCATTTACTCCTTCAGGAAAAGCTGCAGTTACACTCCTGCTCAAATTTCGCGTGGACTTAGTTTACAATGACTGCAGCTGAGCGACGACAGTGTTAATGGGAGGGGACAAGGTATTTCCTTTTGATTTGCAGATCAGAGCCCTGGTTTCCAAAAAAGACGACTTGTACAACGTTCAGCATAGACGATTCACTATAATTGATAAAAGATTGAATTGCTAAAACTCATCATCAATGCATCTACTAGGTCAGTTAACAATAATTAGTGTAAAATTATGTTAGGGTCAAATGATGTCGGTGACCTTTTATTGAATGCATGGGGCGGTGGGGTTTTTTTTTGCATAGTACATTTCCAATTTGGTTGCGAAGGGCTGACAAAGCCACGGATTCATATTTGCTTCACCTCAAGTTCGTCAGGCTTTGCAGATGTTCTCCACGGATGCATGAGTATGCTATGCAAACCGGAGTGTTTAAAGCATTTCAGATTCCTCTGTTCACACAGCCATGCCAGGAGGCGTAATTCTCACTGATCGTATTACCTACAGATATCTCAAGGCGGAACGTCCCCAACCAAGACATTACAGAACGGCAGCCCATCCAAATGTCCTCGCTTCATGAAGGTCAAGAACTGGGAGACTGGGACGATGTACAGTGACACCCTGCATCTTAACTCCAGCAAGGTAAATGTGTCAATTTCTGTACCTCCGGCTTGAATAGTTTAATATTAACGGAGTATCAAACTCTAGGCAAGATTAAAGGTTTAATTCTCCAGTGAGTTTCAGCAAATAACTGTTCATACAGATTAATGTGATTATGGACCCTGTAATGTATTAAGTATCACAGACCCCGCTCCAGGATCACTCCCCATTAATTACCAAGTTAGCCACTTAGCACCCGGCACGGGATGCGACGTGAACTGAAATTTCTTTCAGTTTCATTTTGATCAACCCTATTTGAACATTTCCCCCTCCTTCTCATTCTTCACACCAAGAGATGCCACCCAAGTGTGTCTTCCACCAAAAGAGCAGCAGTGTCTCACTCACAAATCATGGGGGTGTATGTGTGGTACAGGTCAGTGCTTCAAGCATTCGGCCCCTTGAGCCGCTTTCAGAGCAGATGTCTTCAGCTCACGACCCTTTGCTTCTAATCTAGGAGCCACATCGATGGCTGCCTGAAATGACAGTGCCCATCAGATTTAATTGCATTCCACTGACCATATGAAGCTACCCCTGGTGATCTGCTTCTCCTTCCCATTCTTCCAAGCTGAACTGAAAGGTTCTGCTTTCTGGTTCAGTGAGAGTAGGCCAGTGAACTTGTGAATAAGTTTATTCATCTAAATTTTCTTTCCAGAAGACAGAATCCTTGCCAGTCTTGTAGGCTGTAACTTAATTTGACAGGTTTCAGTGAAAAAAAAAAATTACATTGCACACACTGCCCGACTACCATTTCATTATTCATCGAAGGCGCCCAGGATTCAGATGTGAATCCTTTGCTAAAGCTATCAAACTGAAAAAGAGGGACACATTTAGTGAAGCAAATCAAGTTGACTAGCTTTGTTCAAAGCCTTGAATTGCCCATGATTGACGACTTATGGTAATCTCCTGCTGAAATATGGCTGACGGTTTCATGTCTCTCATGAGGCGTGCATGTGTTTTCGATTATTTTGCAGGTACCGATCTGCACAGAGCAAGTGTGTATTGGGTCTTTGATGACACCCACTCAGCAGGTCAGGAAACCGGATGAAGTTCGAACCAAAGAAGAGCTCCTTCCTCTGGCTACCGATTTTATCAACCAGTACTACACCTCTATAAAAAGGCAAGTCCGGACTTACACTGTGGCCCAACTGAAGTTGACAGAGTACTCGGTTTTGAAAGCTTTGGTTTTTAACACTTCTGTGGACAGGTTTGGCTCAAAGGCCCACATGGACAGGTTGGAGGAGGTGATGAAGGAGATCGAGGTTTCCAGGACCTACCAGCTGAAGGACACTGAGCTCATCTACGGAGCGAAGCATGCCTGGCGAAATGCTGCTCGCTGTGTGGGGAGGATTCAGTGGTCCAAACTTCAGGTGACCAGCAGTAATCTCCATCGCTCGCAATATTTGGAAACACCACATCATTTCCCAGTACCTTCAGTTATTGGTGCATTTCCCAATTATTTCTGAATAAATTCCATTACTATATTAAACTTGCTGACAGGTAAATTGACTGGCCAGACAAGTACAGCATTTATTTTGAGTGACAGTTCCTCCTCCGTCCTTTCCTTCACCCACTATAAAAAAAGTTATTTTTTTTCTAATTATTATTTCATATTAAATTACAGTATTAAATAAACAGGCAGATGCAACAAATGGTGGTTGGTTTATTTTTCTTTATCCTGACCAGTATGAATATTGTATATATTTTTGGGTCATTAACATTGTACTTGGCATGACTGAAAATGATAATAACAGCTCATATCTTGACTAGGTTTTTGATGCCAGGGACTGCACAACTGCACATGGCATGTTTAATTACATCTGCAACCACATCAAGTACGCCACCAACAAAGGCAACCTCAGGTGGGCTTCGACGGTGCCCCTCACCTCCCATGTTCCATTTACCTGTTGTCTACTCTTAGTAAAGACTACTGTCTCCCTGCCATATACTCGCTAATGGCTTTGTGGAGCCAGTCGAGAAATCATTGCTGATTTCCCATATATTGACTGAACTTGTGAAGATGAGACCGGGAGTGTAGAAGCTGGTAAAGATTGCGCTTATGTGGCAGCAGGTTTCAGATGACATTTTCTTGGTAGTTGCATGTTTATTGCATGTTGATCTGAGCCCATGGCCTTGAGATCAGTTGCATGCTAACTTGGAAGAGCCAGAAGCGATATCCATGCAGTCTTCAGTCATGAAACAAGTGGACAAATTTTTGTCGGAGAGGTTTTTAGACCTCCATCCACATTTTGAACTTAATCTATCGGCATAAAAATAATCCAGAAATGGTACTACAACCACATCCATCATCACCCAGTTTGATGTTCTAATGGGGGAAGAACAACTTCCCATGATGACCAGGATAGAATCCTTCGAGTGGATTCCAAGCCAAAGATAATATAAATATCAACTGTAAGGTCAGGAATTTCCAAACTGTGGTGGAAGTACAACTACTAGTAATCCTATTGGTAATAACCTCTGAGTCTAATTCACACCTGTTGAAAATCTTCCATCTACCAAAATGTTAGTTGTGTTAGTTAGTCTTTTAATTGGGATTGGGGCCCCTTTCCAAGCTAGCATAAATCTAGAATCTTCTATCTACTGAAATTTGTTTTTTCGTCCACTGATATGAATGAGGACCACATGGACACTCACATAAATCTCAAAGATTCAACAACACCCCGGCTTTGGATGCAGTAGAGGCCCATATTATGAAGTTCATCAGTTTGGTAGGACGGTAAACTCTGCCACATCTCCAAAATGGACATCAAGTGAAAGACCAGCAATTCCATCATCGCTAAGAACAAGAGGATCAGCGAATCAAAAGCTGCACACACAAATACCTGTTCTTAAAGGCATTTGTGGCACAGATTTTTTTTCTTGTCTCATATATATATATATATATATACACCAGCATTTTATGTAAGAGATTGTGCAGATGCTGGGGTAGACATGATTGCATTGATCACTTCTCACCCACTCCTATTAAGTGATCCATAACATAAATTTAACTGTTTAACTCCTGAGTTCTGCAACTACGTGCACTTTCACGGTTCTTTCATTTTTGTGCAATGCATTCATGTAAAAAAACTCCCGTTCTATTTGTAGGTCTGCCATTACCATATTTCCTCAGAGGACAGATGGCAAGCACGATTTCCGAATCTGGAACAGCCAGTTAATTCGGTACGCGGGATACAAACAACCCGATGGATCTGTTTTGGGAGATCCGGCCTCCGTAGAACTTACCGAGGTAAACTGTATTGTCTATTACTAATCAGAAAAACAACAATATCAAGTCCACGCCTTGATTTCTTTACCCAAACCCTCCGTTTTCAGACTGTGATTATTCCTCTGCACAGATCTGCATCCAGCAAGGCTGGAAAGCACCAAAGGGGCGCTTTGATGTTTTACCCCTGCTCCTGCAAGCCAATGGCAACGATCCAGAGCTTTTCGAGATTCCCGACGACCTGGTGTTGGAGGTGCAGATCACACATCCCAAGTGAGTCCATCTGAGAAAAGGGAGAAACTAGGACCAAACCCCGCCCACATGTCGTTCTCAGAGTGATTCCAGCCCGCTGGCCCAGTTGTGCCCTCAATCAATGATGGATGGGTAGACGGCACCCCCTCTATACTGGCGACGCACACGCCTGTGAGCTCCGTGTAGCCATTGAATCCAAGGGACCACACGCCTGCGAGGGGGATCTGTTGCCAAGCCTTTGGCTGGCCACGTCCCTGGGAGCCGTATCAGCAGGCCCAGGAGATGTTGCCAGCTTGGCACGGCAATCGCCACGTATGATGTCGCTGTGTTGCGTGGAATTTTTGCAGCCCTCTGTTGTGGCAGCAGCAGAGACGTGCTCATCAGATTAATGGGGGCTAAGGATCTCCAAAGTGTCCAACAGATGGAACCTAGGCCAGCAATTTCTGTGTTTAAAGCTCTTGCAGATGTCTGACTGGTTTTGGCCAGAAGTCTACATGTGCCTTTATCAGCTGACCGAATGAGCAGGGCAGTCCTCTTTTCTAAAAAAATAACATTAACTTTAAGCTGCATCATACCTGATATTCTAAATATATGGCCGTTTTTTTTGTATGTAGGTAGCAGCTTGTTTACCAGGCTACAGTACATTAGCATGCCGCAGCTAACGGAAGGACTCCTTTGTGTTTCCGAGCAATGCTACATTTACAGTAATTGCACATTGTTAATATTCAAGATTCAGCACTCAAGTTGTCTCATTGTCTAAGTGCAAAAGGTACATTGGAATATTTGTAGAGCCACACCCAGTACAAAAACCAACTAGCAATACACAAATAAATAAAATAATGAACCGACAATAGATGCACAACAGTATAGTGAAAACAAGAAATGCCGAGTCATTACAGTTCACATAAAGTGCATGTAAGATTTAGCTGTCAGTGACGCAGGTGGCTTGTGGAGTCTGATGCTCAGTGTTCTGATGTTGACAAAGCTCCTACCAGATTCCAGGGCGGTTTGGGTCCTGAGGTACTTTGTGGTTTTTATCCTGTCAGAAGTAAAGCCTATGTTAAAAATATACCATTGAAACTAGACTATGCTAATGAGGAACAGAGCATGCTCATGTAATTTAATCAGTTTTCTCTTTAAAATGGAATACTCTACTATTCCATTAGAGCAAGGAACATGTGTATGGGCACAAGATCCCCCTTAAAAGTAGTGTTTCACGATGCGACACTTTGTGCAGTAGAATAATTAGCCAAGGTTGCAGTCATCCACAGCAGCCACCTGCAGGGTCTGACTCGCCCGTTTTTCCTGCGCTTGCATGCAGGTTCGAGTGGTTTAAAGAGCTGAACCTGAAGTGGTACGGGCTGCCTGCCGTGTCGAGCATGCTGCTGGAGATTGGGGGGCTGGAATTTACTGGCTGCCCCTTCAGTGGCTGGTACATGGGCACCGAGATCGGAGTGCGTGACTTCTGCGATGCTTCCCGCTACAACATCCTGGAGGTACAGCAACTGGCGCCAACGCGCCAAGGGCCGGCTCTACCCGAGTGAAAGCGGCAGCAATTTCTGTCATAATTACAGTCTAGTTATAACCTATGGAAAAAAAAAAAACATTTCTGCCAACAACCACTACTGAACAAATCACTCGTTGCAGTTGGAGATGAAAAGCTTTCAGTGTTGAGCAAGTAATTGCTTGACGGAGTTATGTTTTTTTAACATCATACCTGCAACACTCTACATTTAATAAGACCCACTAAATGAGATTTCAACAGCAGACGAGTACATTGCAAGACTGAAAATTATTCTGTAATTGGGGAATCGAGCCTCTTCAAAGATTTACCGATTTGGCTTAAGACGTGGTCTGCTAGTTTAATTATAAGGTCTGCTAGTTTAATTATGTCTGCTCAGTGGTTTTATTCACGTCATATCAGTAACTCGATGAACCTCCCTATTCTGGAGCCTCGTTAAGTCATTAGGTAGAGAGCCAAAGACAGAATCATATATAATAAAAAATCCTCATCTAGATCTCATCAAAACAGGCATGTGGAGAAATGCGGACGTTTAACGTGAAATTGATTTACCACTTTAACATTTGGCTGTTTGGCTGTCTTTGTGCTGTGTAATCCAGGAGGTAGCCAAAAAGATGGATTTAGATATCAGGAAGACGTCATCTTTGTGGAAGGACCAGGCGCTGGTGGAGATAAACATCGCAGTCCTCTACAGTTTTCAGGTGCTATCTTCTCTCTCCAATATACAGTGTTCCACATCATCCTCTGGTACCCGAATCAGCCATGACTGCATCGATAATGCGTGATTCTGTTTGTTTGTTTCAGAGAGGTGTCACACAGGCAGAAACTCATTCTATACTGCACGACAGTTATGCCTGAGAATTTGATGCGCGGAGGCACACCTGGGATATAAAATATCTCATGTCAAATTAGGAATGAAAAATAATTCCGAAACTGCAGAGAAGAATGAGATACAATCAGGGAACCGCAGTCTTCATAATTGGTTCAATTAAGCAACAACAGACCAAAATGATGCATCTTGAAAATTTCTTTCCCGGCTCTGAGATGTACTTAACTTGATGTGCCGGCAAAAAATAAATTAACGTGGTCCAAAACAAAAACAATAATCAGCAGGGAATCACTCTCAGACCTTGTCCCACCTCTTAGATACCTGGTTGCCTTGCTTTCATTCCAGAGCTCGAAAGTGACGATAGTGGATCACCATTCAGCCACCGAGTCCTTCATGAAGCACATGGAGAACGAGTTCAGAGTTCGGGGGGGCTGTCCAGGGGACTGGGTGTGGATTGTGCCCCCCATGTCAGGGAGCATCACTCCTGTGTTCCACCAGGAGATGCTTAACTATCGACTGACACCTTCCTTTGAATACCAGGTCGGTGGGGGAAAGCAGCCCCCTATAAAGCCATCTTGTAGTTCAGGCCCATGGCAGGTCGCTCAGGGAGCCTGATAGACTCTTCATTGATTTTTTCTTACAGGCTGACCCTTGGAACACTCACGTGTGGAAGGGAGTGAATGGAACTCCAACCAAAAAGAGAGCAATTGGCTTCAAGAAGCTAGCAAAGTAAGAATGGAGTCTAAATGCTTATTCGTTTTCTTCCTTACTGTGAAGGCAGCAGTGTAGTAAATACTGTGAAGGCAGCGGTGTGCTAAATACTGTGAAGACAGCGGTGTAGTAAATACTGTGAAGGCAGCGGTGTAGTAAATACTGTGAAGGCAGCGGTGTATTAAATACTGTGAAGACAGCGGTGTGCTAAATACTGTGATGATGATGAACAGCATCAGATGAGGTGAAGGTTGCCAAGGGAGGTAGTCATCCCTTTGTTAGGTGCGTTTTTATGGAGCTATTACTGTGATCACCCTGGAAAATGGTGAGCTTGGGAACTGGACGCTGCTGACGATATGATGGCACCCTAGAATGGAATGATGTTGGTGGACATCCTCAGTCTCTTGATTTATTGTCTCATTCGCAGGGCAGTCAAGTTCTCTGCCAAGCTCATGGGCCAAGCCATGGCGAAGAGAGTTAAGGCCACCATACTGTACGCCACAGAAACAGGGAAGTCTCAGGTCTACGCCAAAACCCTGTGCGAGATCTTCAAACACGCCTTCGATGCGAAGGTATCCGTGGCCTTTACTTTCCGAACAGAGCAATCGATGACACCAACCATGATGGCTGTGCCATTCTGTGGTGGAAGAAGTGCATGATGCCAAAAGATGCAGTATATAGGCATGTCTGACGAAGCGGCTTTGGGTGCAAAACAAATTTCCATACAATTTTCTCCGTCTTTTGCTTCTCCTCCATGAAATGAAATGCCAGAGGACATTTAACTGAATTTATGTTACATTGTTATTTAAAGCAAGATCCGGAAGCCTCCCCACGTGTGAAAATGTGGTCTTTAAAAAAACAAAGAATAATGATAAAAAATTTTCAGCCATTGAGTGTTTCCCTGCGGGATGTCGGTTTTCATTTCTATCACAGAAGAGTAAGGCTGTGATGTGGGAGGGGGGGTTGCAGGAGGGTGTTGGGGGTGGAAACACAGATGACTATGCCGTGTGTCCTGACAGCCTCATCCAAATGTCGCTTTCACTGAGCTTGCTATTGCTGAAGGCACTCACTTAAGCAAAACTCATGGGTGCGAATTGTGTTAGGGAGTGAGGAACGTAATGAACATAGAACTCGTATAGCTCACATTGTTTTGCTGGTGCTCAAAATGTCAAGTTTTTATATTCAAGATCTGTGTTTTTCGCCAGCTTGGTTCTTCACGTGATTTTCAACACTTTTCCATCTCTCTACATCCATACCAGGTGATGTCAATGGACGACTATGATGTTGTGGATCTGGAACATGAAACCTTGGTTTTAGTGGTGACCAGTACATTTGGCAATGGAGACCCACCTGAAAATGGAGAGGTATTGAACTGATTTCAGTCTGTGCTTCTGTATTTATGATTGTTGTCTTCCTCCCATATCGATGACTAGGAAAATGTTTTCCAAACTTGTGATGGAAAAATATCCCATTGATAAAATGTAGCAGGTGTAAATTCCTGCTGCTTTTTAGAAATTTGGTGGTGCCTTGATGGAAATGAGACATCCAACCTCCAACACAGAAGACAGAAAGTGAGTCACAATTCCTTTATTGAAGTCCTACGACATTATGGCACAGTAGTGTTGATGGATATCTTTATCTTCTGTGATATACCATTCCATTGCTGCCTCTCTGCATTACAGATAGCTGAACAGGCTCTATGGCTCTCTCATTTGTATATTTTACACCCAACACTTCCAAAATGTACTTGCAGGAGCTACAAAGTTCGTTTCAACAGCGTCTCCTCGTATTCAGACACGCGCAAATCTTCCAGCGATGAACCTGAGCTGAAGACCAACTTTGAGAGCACCGGTCCTCTCGCCAATGTCAGGTAAATCACAGGAGACCAGTTAACTAACATTGATCTGGAAGAGGATGCAAATCTCATCAGCAGAATCAGGATGGATCTTACCTTTAATGGCTTAACCCATGCCATGCTTATATTGTGCTGTGTGGGAGGACTGTGCTGCAGATGTCTTCTGTGGGTGTTTAAGTACATAGAGCTCCTCTTTGATGCAAAAATGCATTTTGGGCAACAGGCTGAAATGATTATGAGTTAAAAAAGACAGCATGACACATTGCATATTTACCGCTCTCTGGAAGCCTGTAGGAGTCCGAAGAGGAGCCCACATGACTATCTTCACCTGTTCCACGCAGGTTCTCCGTGTTCGGCCTTGGCTCCAGGGCTTATCCGCACTTCTGTGCCTTTGCCCACGCCATTGACACACTATTTGAAGAGCTCGGTGGTGAGCGTATCCTACGCATGGGGGAGGGCGATGAGCTCTGTGGCCAAGAGGAATCTTTCAGAACATGGGCCAAAAAGGTCTTTAAGGTGGGACCTTTGGGTGTGTGTGGATCAGTTAACAGCAGCAGAGTCCGTAGGGATACATTGATCTCGAGATCTTTCTATGAGGATTGAATGTATATCTTTTTAAGCTTTGTTAATTGTACCTGTGACAGCATGAGAGTTGGGTCCTACTGAGTGGGTGTTTGTTGGATCGATCACATCTCAACGAACAATAGAAGCAGAGGGTCAGGCATCTTTTCACCTCACCCAAATGCGACCAGTAATTTGCTCTCTCTGCAAAAGGCCGCGTGTGACGTTTTCTGCGTTGGCGACGACGTGAATATCGAGAAGGCTAACGACTCGTTAATCAGCAACGACCGCAGTTGGAAGAAGAACAAGTTCCGCCTGACCTACATTGCCGAGGCTCCAGAGTTGACTCAAGGTGAAGCTTGTTTCATTAGCCGCTCAGGCATAGCTCAAAGCTCGCCATATAAGAGGAACCAGCTTTCCATCACACTGTACACATATTGTGTATGCTTCTTCCTCATGTATTAACGATTTTATTTCCACCCACAGCACTGTACAACATACACAAGAAGAAGGTCTACGCCGCAAAACTTCTAACACGACAAAACCTGCAAAGTCCTAAATCCGAGTAGGATAACACCTATTCTCGTTGGGTCATTTTCCCGTGTATTATAAACAGGGCCATCATCGTCACTGTGAAGTTAACACTTTGCCATCTGAATGTTTCCTCCTCCAGTCGCTCCACAATCTTTCTGCGACTCCACACAAATAACCACGACAGCCTGAAGTATCTACCTGGAGACCACCTGGGCATCTTTCCTGGCAACCTTGAGACTTTGGTGAACTCGCTTATTGATAAGCTTGAAGATGCTCCAGCTGCCAGTCAGATTGTGAAGGTGGAGTTCTTAGAGGAGAGAAGCACAGCCTTAGGTACTCTACACCCTGACAGTCTTAGCTATACTTTCAGTACACTGACTTGTGTAACTTACTTTCTTGTTTTAACGATGGGACAAATGAGGCTTCAAAACCCTTGATGGGTGGGAGTATAGCACTAGCCAGCATTTGATTGGTGGATGGGGTTGCTTCCACCCTCCACAGGTTCTGAAGCCTAATTTAGCTCCAACATTGATTGGTAGTTCAGGATACTAGTTGCCCACATCGTGCAATTGTGTCTACCCTGCGGTGAACCATTGTTCTCAGTGTTGTACACCAATAGTGTTTGTTATAAACTGTATTGTACGTATGAACCAATCTTACTCTATGCCGGCTTCCTCCTTGAGCCTGGTTCCTCCTAAGGTGTCTTCCTCATTGCTCCTTGCCACTGTCACCCTTAGCTTACTCTCTGGGGACCTTGGGACTATATAAAGCGCTATGTGACAATGCTCTTTGTTAAAAGCGCAATATGAATAAAACTAAATTCCAGTGCATTGAATTGATTGCGATGTACTTTCTAGGATAAGCTTCTGGCTTACTGTGATCTATCATCGTGCATTGAATTACCGCTTGTGGAAAACGGAGCGAAAATGTGTTGCCTGGTTGTCCTTCCAAGGTGTGATTAGCAACTGGACGGATGAGACTCGGATCCCTCCTTGCACCATCTATCAGGCCTTTAAGTATTTTCTGGACATTACAACCCCACCCAGCCCACTCTTACTGCAGCAGTTCGCGTCATTGGCCAGCAATGAAAAGCAGAGACAGAAGCTAGAGGTCCTCAGCAAGGTAGAGCCAAAGACTTTCCAGTAGGATGCGGCTGAGTGTTGAGCTAAATGAATTCTAAGTCCTCCGGAATTCATGTAATCTGGATGGTGACTCGTGGAGGCACAGTAGTAAATTAAATTGACCCCAACAGCTGCCAAAGGAATCAGTTAAAAGACAATTCTAATTATTACTTTTTTTGTCCAGTCTGTTTCCTTATCACTTTGTAGATCATATGTGTTTTGGTTCAGGCACCTTAATTCACAGATTTATTTAATTATAAATCCTCCCACAACCAAATCTCCATTTCAGAAATGTTCTGAGAATGTTAGCCAAATCATAACTCATTGTTTATACTCTGGTTAATTCTTAAAACAGCCTTCTATGTTGGCTTGGAGCAGACTGGAGATAAGAATAGTCTATGATGTTGGCCCCAGGCGTTCGAACAAACTGCCAAGTGTGCACTCCGTGGTCTGTTTTCCGCCGTCGGCAGGGCTTGCAGGAGTACGAAGAGTGGAAATGGTACAAAAACGCCACCATGGTGGAGGTGCTGGAGGAATTCCCATCCATTCAGGTGCCCTCCACCCTCCTGCTTACCCAGCTGCCCCTACTCCAACCACGGTACTACTCCATTAGCTCTTCGCCCAATGCCTGTCCTGAGGAGATCCACCTCACAGTGGCTGTGTTGTCCTACCGCACCAGAGGTGAGGCAGTCAGTTTAGCTCAGGTCTGTCAAACTGGAAGTTCACTGTCATCGGTGAAAGACGTTATTTACTCTCGCTGTTTGTTTTTTTAAAATGCCATTCATTTCAGCAGAGAGAAGCTCATTTTAATTTGTAATTTTGCCAAATTACCAGAGGAAAGTCATTTTGAACCTCAAATGAAGAAGTTTGCGTTTGATTGCAGTTTTGTTTGTTGGTTTGCTTACATCTGGTTTTTAATTGATGCTTTTATCTAAGTGCATTTCATTTATACTGCAGAATCATTTTTTTTTGTTTTTTTGGTTTGAAGTACCTTGACACAGCAGGGTCCTCTTGTAGGGCTTGTATGACAGCAGTCTTTGTGTTCGGTGGAAAATGAACTTTGAGATTGTTCACACTGCTTGTTATTGTTGCTTGCGTATTTCCAAGAAGCGCTGGAAGAACCTTCACATGTTCTCACGTGTCTTGCAGATGGTGAAGGCCCACTTCACCACGGGGTCTGCTCTTCGTGGCTGAACAGGATAGAGGTGGATGAAATGGTCCCATGTTTTGTCAGAAGGTAAGATGACATTTTTGTCTTGAAGTGGGATAGATATCGGTCATTACATTCTCCTTCAGAGTTACATTCCTGTCAACGTATAACCATGTATCACAGTTCACAAAGACTACTGAAAATGCAGTACTATTTTATAATTTTAATATCTGTAGATTTTTGTTTATATCCGAGTATCTTGTGTATAAACCATTACGAATACTTCATTATTCATTATGATTGATTAATTGTGTCTATATATTACATTTATATAGCAATTTATAATGTGTTACACTGAAAGTATTTGTGGGACGTTTTTCCCTTGATTGGGAAAATCTAAAAGAAATCTTGTAGAGGGCATACTTAACTCACAGGGCCTAGCAGTAAATACGGCGGGAGTCGCTCTGGACATATCGGGACATATTTCTTAAAGGGGTACCAGAAAGGTATAATTCTTCCCAATGACTCTGAGCAGTGTGTGCATTACATGATACCTGTTCCAGTGCGCCGACGTTCCAGATGCCCAAAGATCCCAGAGCTCCATGTATCCTGATTGGGCCAGGAACGGGAATTGCCCCTTTCAGAAGCTTCTGGCAACAGAGGCTGCATGATTTGGAGCAGAGGGGTGGGTCCCAGCAAGCCGTAATGCTGTCCCTCTCTGCCAGTTGTACCTTAAGGCTTACACCGACCAGATCTGTCTGTGTTCCTCGCAATCCAGGTATCACGTCTTGCCCTATGATCCTCGTGTTTGGATGCCGGCAATCACAAATAGATCACATTTACAAAGAGGAAACAATTCAGGCCAAAAACAAGGGGGTATTCAAGGAACTGTATACAGCATACTCCAGAGAGCCAGGAAAACCTAAGGTAGGACCAGAGCTTGACTAACTTCATCAGCAAGCAGGCCAGTTTTATCCTGCTATCAATTAGGGCATTTGAATGTCTCCCTGTTTACGTCTCTCAGAAATACGTCCAAGATATTCTCCGTGAGCAGCTGTCTGAGACAGTCTACAGCTGCCTGAAGGAGTGTGGTGGTCACATCTACGTGTGTGGGGATGTGACCATGGCGGGAGATGTCTTGAAGACCATACAGCAGATTGTTAAGCTGCAAGGCAATATGCCCCTGGAAGCTGCTGGGTTCTACATCAGCAAATTACGGGTATGGGTTTCATCTTTTTGAGACGGCGAGATGTGAGGTCGGTGCTCATTCTGGGGTGTCCTTCACCACGTTCCTCCGAATCATTTCAGGATGAGAACCGTTACCATGAAGACATCTTTGGTGTAACCCTGCGCACGTATGAGGTCACCAACAGGCTGAGGTCTGAATCCATCGCTTTTATTGAGGAGATCAAGAAGGACTCGGATGAGTAAGTCTTAAACATCTTTTCCGCGGCTTCTTTAACGTCCTGGGGAAATCCCAGCTTGTTCCTTAAGATACCATAGGAGGACCTACAAGATGTAAACTGAACGAGCAGCAGCTCTGGGAACGACACGACAAAACCAACACGGTAACCATAGAAACTACAGTTTAAAGTGCTTGTATCTAACGGGATTATTGTTTTGCAAGTGGCTTTGTTATTTTCCACACTTACATTGGGACAATTCACGATAACAGCTTTGTATCAGTACTTTTCTGTACAGTAGAAGCAAGTCGTGTGGGTCGACAGCAAGCAACTGAATGATTAAATCGCACCCTTTTCATCATGAATACTAACTTCGGTCTTTGTTTTTCAGGGTATTCTGTTCATAGAACATCACAGGACCGTCTCGAGTCCGGATTGGATCCCTTGGTGGGGGGGGGCGGGGGGAACTTGTGTAAACCAAGCAACATTGCAGCTAGTCAAGAATACTGTGCCAAGTTTTATACTGTAAATATTACCAATAGATTTTTCTACCAGTTACGCTTCACAATGGTCAGGCAGTGCACTTAGTCTGTGGACATTATTTTGTATGTTATTTTCACAGATTTTTTTAATGCTCTTTTGTCAGTTTTGTTTTTTTTTTAATGGATTTTCTTTGAAGTGGTGTTCACCCGACCGACTAGCTGTCTCGGTAAAGATGCATGAACGAGACAGTGGTATGTGATGTATTCAGTATACTCAGTGTTAACTATTTAATGCCTTTTTTGTAGGTTGGAGTATTTTGAGAAATTGCTCATGAGACATGATTGTGTTCAGGAGAGGGAGTGTTACATCTATGGACACTCCAGATGAACTAAATGCAACTGGTGATTCCACCTGACGTGGTCTGCTGAATTTTAAGGGAAACAACAACATGGAGAAGCACGTAAATACATTGTCAGTGCTTCCTGTATCGAGCAGTGAGAGGCATAGCATCTCAGGCCCTTTTGCTGTCGCAATTACAGCAAAAATCTGTTATTGAAAGCAGCAGGCGGCCAACTGTAAGTCCGTTGGCGTGTAGCCCTTTAGGCTCCGCCTTATTTTCCCCTTGTGAGCTATTCGTGTTGCTGTCAGGGTATTGGGACACGGGCGTCAGGAATGCATGAAGTTGTTAGTCGATAACATTTCACGAGGGAGAGGAAACCCACAAGGATCGACACCACTGTCAGTTGCTATCGAAAAACACTCTGTTACTCAGTAACAGTATGTAAGTGTTGCATCAAACTGAGACGTCTGTAGCATGCTCGTTCGAAAAGCTTTCTTTTTGCATTTCTCTGACAAACAGGCACCGGGTGCCGGACTTCTGTGTAACTGAGTATCTTCTTCTTGGATCGCGTATAAAACGTCTCGCTGAGGTTTTGAATGAAACGGACTGGCGGGGACAATTCAAAAGCCTCTGGATGGTGTTTCTGCTTTCCAGATGTCTTGCCATTGACTCTCTTTGACTGGCAGCGAAGGGAACTCATTCAGTCCCATGAAGGGAAATGAAAGAACTTTCCATGCTTCTGTAGACCGTTGGGCTGGCTGTGTGGAAACTCATCAGCGTCCAGCTGTATGGCGGTGGGCGGTTTGCCTCCCAGGCATTCCAGGCGATGACTAAAGTGTGTAATTTGGACTGCAGTTGCCATCCATCTCTCCAGGCCCGGCGGAAACCGGTGGGAAAGATGGGATTTGATTCACGTGGACCACGAAGCCTCCACTGACGTCTGTCAGACCATACTAAGCTGGGGGGTCTGCACCGCCTCTTTATAATGCATGCTTCCTCCTCAACAACCTCTCTCTCACACCCACACACCAGTGTGCTTATCAGAATGTTCCAAGGATTGATCGCTGCCTTATGGTAGAGAAGTCGCTTTCTGGTCCCCCCTAGGTAAGCAGGCCCCATTAGCACCCCCCAGTGGCCTGACCTAATGCAGAGGGCAGACAAAGCACTGGAATGGCCTACCTGTATGACTCACAGCAACTTCCCAAACTGCACCCCCAGCCCTGCCTGGAAGTTTTTTTTAATGTACATTAGATAATTAATTTTATACAGTATAATTACCGCCGAATGAAAGACAAAAATGGAAAACATAACAGATTAATCTCCAGCCCATTTCTTGAGGAGCCTTCCTTTGCTGTCGCCAATTGTTTTGCTCATCGGGGGGGGCCTGGGGGGGGGGGCCTGAGACGTGAAGCTGCCAGCATCCACGGCCTCCACGATCTGTTCTTGGATAAGCGTCACCTCTGAAAGCTTTGTTTTTCTCTGAGCAGCAGCTCTTGGCAGTCAAACCAAGTTCTTTATTCTCCTCTCAGCGAGGAACCTGCCTGCACTGGGCTCTCGAACCATTGTGTAAAAAAAGGAACGAGCAGCAAATTTGAAAGACGGACTGCGTTTATTTTTCCTCAGATGTAAGACAATGCATGCACTACATCCGCTGATTGCTTTCATTTGTTGACTAGAGGCTCTGCCTATTCGCGGGATCCATGTAAAGCCGGCGTGATTGCATTCTGACCTTTAACACCAGCCTGTCACCCTTCCCTTGAATCACCCTGATACTTTGCCCTGTTTGTTTTGTTTTGTATCTTAAAGTTCGTATTCAAAAAAGCCTCAGGCGGGACTGATCTACATGAATTTAAATTTGAGTTCCATCTGCTAGTACAAAAAATAAATTAGATTTTTAATGGAAGACATTTTTGGGCGGAGGAAGAAAGAAGACAACTTAACTGTATGTTGCTTTACAGAAACATTTATAGAAGTATTTTGAATGGCCTGGAAATTGGCTAATCTTTGTGATGTAAAACATGCAAAATTGTACACGAAGGCAATGAAGCAGATCAATTAAAATTATATAACAAGGTCTATCTAAGAATGTATTTTGGTTGTATAAATGGGAATCATTTGTTTATATTGCTGGCAAAAATATGTCATGAGGTATTTAATATCCTTTAAGTATGGGAAATTTCGACTGTGTACTGAATGCATGATATATGCTGTGAGATTTTAAAACAAGCTACTGTACGTTTTATCTGCTAGCACTGTGCCATTGTAGTGTAATTGTGCCCATCCTCGGACCATAGCGTAAATGAGGGATGTCTGTGTTTCATGTCACTGCTGCTAAAATCCGACCAAAACGGCCTCCGTCAATGCTCCCTTAATTGTGGAATTTATCAGCCCTCGTTATTCGCCGTTTAGCGCGTGCTGCAAATGAAACTGGTCACTTAATAAAAAATATTTCTATGTCAACAGCTTGGTTGATTCATTTTGCTGGTTTAGGTAACCCTGTTAGCTCATGGTGAATTTACGCCCGGCGCCTTCAACTGCCAGCAATGGCTGATTTGAATGCTAATTCATTCACAAAACACCACAATATGCACTGGTATTACCGTTAACTCGCTAGCTCCCAGGGTCTGTGTTTTCCTCCAAAGCCCCAGTGTCGCAGACTCCAAGCATCAGAGAGTTGCCACAGCTCCATGGCAACTCAACAACAAACATACATCAGCTGTGCATGATTGTGAATTGCCCCATGGGTCCAACTGATTAGTGGAATTAAGACCAAGTAAAGCTTACCTCTCTGTTACTGGTTAAATCAAATGCCAATCATGGGCTGAAGAGGGTTGTTTTTCCTAAGGAGAAAGTTTGGCATGACAGCAAAACATGCAGATATCACTGCTGCTTTAATTTACTCACAGAATGGGTATCCTGAGTATAATTCTCACATTTCATTGGCACTGACACACAAAGAGTTTAGTGCTACCTTGACCTTAATTGTTTCTTGAGAGTAATTGTTTCAGAGACAACCCCTTGAACTCTGAATGTGTGTTTGGCTGAAACCATGGTGATCGGCAAAAAGCTGGCAATGGAGGCATTCTTATAGCCTGGTCTTGGAAGAAAGCAACACTGAAATGGATAGCAAGCTTCTCCAGTTGGGTGGGTTGAAAAGCAGACCACCAAGCATGCTAAATAGAGCGTTAAGCCAGGGTAAAGTGGATCCTGAGGTAAGTGCCTTCCTTCCTTCCTTCCTCCCAATCTTGCTGGTACTCCTGTCACACTGCTGGTCTTATGAAATTTCCCTCAGATAAAATTCTTTACTTCTGAAATACCTGGAAACCATAGCAACAATTGTGACCCTATCAGTGTATTATTTTAATAAAGAGTCATAACTGTGTGAATTTTGCTGGTCCAAGTCCCACGCAGTGCTTGGAATTGGTAGTTGGTAGTTAATCTAGTTAACCTGGTAGTTGGTAGTTAACCTGCAATAATTCTCTCTGTGCAATAATTACAACCAAGTGAAATATTTGCTGTATGTGAACATTAGTACTTGTTATATAGCAGAAGTTTTTCTATGTTGTACTTTTATCGTCACTGTGTAAACGATTGAATGTTTGTTCCGTGGTGCATCTGATGAAAGTAGCTGCTCTGCAATTTCATTATACTTGGTATAATGACAATAAAAAAGGCTTCTAATTCTAACCTCAATTGCTCCAGTAAATTCTACAGAAAACATTGATCGTTAACTATTGGTTAACAAATTGCCAACATTTTTCATTAATCTTCTTTCGGTTTGTATTTCATTTTTATTTTGAGTTGAAATAGAAATGTGTCAATGCTAGCAGGAGGTATTTGCTCCGTACAGACAGTCCTGAGATCAGGGACAAGCCTTGATCCGTCACCTCAAGGGCCTCAGGTTCCGGGAACGGACCCAGGCGAGGGAGCCTCAGGAATTGGGCTGGATGAAGTGGGCCGTATGAGCCGTGGCCCACGGGGCAGCGAGGAGGAGGTGGCAGACATCACTTCAGAAGAGGATGACGACACCGACGCAGAGCCGAAAGGTAGTGCTATCGGCTCAGTCGTTTAAAGCTACTGGGTGAGTCACACATGGCATGGAGAGGTATCAGAGAAACAGCAGGCATTGCGAGTGGATAACCAGTCTCTGGTGAACTAAATCACTCACGGGGAATGAGTCACACATTCGATTTATTACGGTTTTGACGCCGGTGCGTCTAATCTTGTGTCTGGCCTTCCTGTGCCTCTGAGAGCTACAGAGCTGTCCGCATAACACGGGTTCCTCCACACAGAGCCCGTCTGCATTTTTATGATTCCCCTCACTGTGTTTATTTTGATCAATCAATGTGTAGTGGCCTGGGGGAACAATGCAGAATATATTACATGTAAGCTGAACAATTTTGAGTGACTTTGAAGCTTATAAAGACTGTTGCCTTAGAAGGCAATGTCAGATGCAGCTTCCTGCCCAATTTCCTGTACAATGGACTGCCTGCAGGTATTGATAGATATGGATTGTGGGGACTCCATGGATTTTTTTTTTTCCTTTTGAAGATGTGAAGGTTATACACAACCCAACTGGCCAGGCGTGTTACAAGGCAGCCTGTGAAATGTTCAGTGTGGTGCCCATCTCCTACTTCCTAAGCCACATGTACGACAGCGAATTGACCATGATGCACCATGGCCTGGGGCCCCAGGTAATGTCCGGTCCTTTTTTGAAGTATTCTGGGTGTTTTAATCCCACCTTGCTACTGTTAATGATTTCTGTCAGGGGGAGTGGCTGGTCCTGACCAATGAAACCCATCCGGTGTCTTCTCCGGGGACCTATAAATCTTCATTTTGGGACAATGATCATTTCTCTGACTGCTTCACTATGGAGGAAAATCTACCAGCAGGCACAGCATTCTCACACTCCGAAAATTCTTTCACAGGGTACCAAGGCCCTAGCAGTTCCCTTGGTAACCAACACTTCCATCCTGAAGCTGAACCTGAGGGATAATTGGATGGAAGGAATGGGCGGAGCCGCTTTGGCAGAGATGTTGAAAGACAACTGTTACATCACAGGTGCTCGGTGGCGGTGCTCCCGTACCTTGCACCCGTTGTCACGTTCAGCGGCTGCCTCTTGACACTCAGTGATGTTATTCTTTTTTTATCGCTGTTTACAGGACTGGTATCCACTCATCTCCTAGTTGTGAAAGCTCCTTCACCATGGGAGACAAACCTGTCTTCTGTGTTACCCCTAATGATTTGGTTATTTGTAATGCAACTTAATGTTTTTCAGCACACAGAACTAAAATCAAAAAGACTAATCAAGAAGAATAATTCATAAAATGGCTGGATTATTTAGATGCTTAGTGGGAAAATCTTTGTCTCTTATGGTTCTCTCCTTTTCAAACTGGATTTTTTACCAAAATCATTTCAGGTTAAGGAGCTCCTATGAGAACAGAGTTTCTAAACAAAGTTTCCAAAGTGTTTGGTCAAAAGTCTAGTTTGTTAGTCAATAGACTCCCCCATCTGTTTTTTTTTTTTTTTTTTTTTAATAATACACTTGCAAAGTGTATAAAAAATTGTTTGGTTAGGGCAGACTATAGGTCCATCAGACATTCTAAGGGCAATGAACCTTTCAACTCAATTTCTTTGGCAGACATTGATTTGTCGGAGAACCGGTTGGGAGACTTTGGAGCCGATGCCATCTCCGATATGCTATTGGAGAACACCACCCTGGTGCACCTTGACCTCTCCACCAACAACTTTGGAGACCAAGCAGCCATGGGTCTGGCCAGGGCCATTGTTGGAAATCAGAAACTCCAAGACCTGAACCTAAGTCACAACGGCATGGGTGAAATGTCAGGTACAACACATGAACAAGTGTGACGCAGACCTGAAACTCTTTGACTCTTCTCAAGTGCTTCCAGATATGACACAATTATTTTTTTTTTTTTTCCCCCCACCATCAGGACACCCGAGTCAAATGTAATGGATTCATGGGTTGATTTTGTAGAATCGATGAAATTTAATTTTTGGACATTGGTAGACCTTCATGGTGAATCTATGGTTCCAGTTCTGCCCATATAAAATTTACAGGGTTTATATTAAACTCTTCATTGAAGTCTAGGAATAACAACCAACAATTAAGAACTAAGCAAAGGAAAAAAATTATGGATTGACTCATACTCGCTGTTATTGAACACAATATCAGTAATAAGAGAGGAAGAAATGACTGCGTGGAAAGTAATCATAATTTTGCAGAAACGAGTTAATTATTCTGTCAAAACGGAGTGTGCTGTGCGGAGCTGAGAGCATGAATTAAAACTGAACCCTCATGGAGAATTGCGTTTGATGTTAAGTTTGTTTCCAGTCCAGTGTTTGAAGTTTCCCGGTGTACAGAGAGAATCGAGGCATTCACTCAAGCTCACAAAGCTGGGGGATGAGGACGTGTCATTCCTAGGCTACCGTACCGTGGAGCTCTGCGGCGTGTCACAGGTGGCCACTGTTGCTTGGTGGTGACAGATCTCAGGGTGGAGAGACAGCCACGCTCAGTTCCATGAATTTTAAATCAAAATCCATTGGTTATATGTGATATATTCTGGACATAACTGTCACTACAGGTGAATGATGAACTGCACTGATACAGCCATGTTCTAGGTAACTGAATAGGAGGCAATTTCTCAATTGACCAAGAGGAGAAATCAATAAGAGGACCTGCACATGTATGACTGATGTCTTCACGAGGCACCCAGTTTATTTCCACACCCGTTATGAATAACTTTACAGGTTTTTTTATGTCTGAATATACCCTTTGATAGAAATTATGTTTTTGTGCAGACTGACCTGTGGGCTAGACCACTCAAGCTTTGCCATGCTGATTTTTTTTTAATCATGATTTTATTGGATTTCCTGACACGGTTGTTTTTCTCTGGCTGGTATAGGTTCTCGATCACATCGACGGCCTCCATAATCTGTCTATATCAGAATGATATCAGGCTTCATTGAAAGAATCACAGAGATGAATTGTTCAAAATGTGTCGTCCTCCCCCCCCCCCCCCCCATTCTCCTTAGGGGAAATTCTTGGGGACGCTATCGCAGAGAACACAAGCCTACAGAGGCTAAACCTGGCCTGGAACTGTATACGCGGGAACGGTGCCGTCGCCATGGCAAAGGGCCTTGGGGTAAAATGGACCATTCTCTCCCACCCGAGCTGTAAAACGGGACAGGCACTCAAATTTCCTGCCCTTGTCTGCATCCTAAAAATCCTTCCTTGTCTTAAACGTACTCAGTGGCAGACAATCAATTCCGCTGCAGTACTTTTCTCTGTTGCTGTAAATATTCACTACATTCTGTCACTGTTGTTGACTTTGCACAATGTTCCAGACAAACACAACAAAGTAAAGCACAGAGTAAAAACTGAATCATGTATTTGTATGCTGCATTGTTGCACTGGCAGATTTTTTGAAACGCGCTAAAACAAGAGGACTTCATTTTGTTCTGAAATGGCATCCTTATCAAATATGTTCTCTAAAACATCCTTTGACGTAGATGCACTTGTGCCTTTGATTTCAGGCAAACATATTCCTCAGAGTTCTGGATCTGTCTTACAATGGGTTCGCAAGTGATGGTGCAGCTGCCCTAGGCGAGGCCCTGAAAGCAAACAATGTTTTGGAGGAACTGAACGTAAGGTGAATATAAGGTGAATCCGACCCTTCGACATGCTGGCCAATCATGACCTTTCACATGGTTTGTGCCAAGCCAGAATAGGTCAAACAGTCAGTCAGGAAACATCACGTATTTATTTTATTTATTTTTTTTTTTAACAAACTCAAAAAGTACAAGATTATTTTAATAATCAGGAGACAGGGAACATGGTGGATCAGTAGGTACCACTGTTACTTCACATCTCCAGGGCTGGGGGTTTGAATCTCACCTCTGCTCTTTGGCAGTTGAGTTCACATGTTCTCCTCGTGTTGCGTGGGCTTCCTCCTGCATTTCAACAACGTGCAATTACGCAAAAGTTGTCCTATCAACACTTGTGCTTTATATGAACGTAGAGTCACCACTAATAATAACTGGAAATCTTCACATTCTAGACAAATTCATGTTTCCTTCAAGCCTATGTAACTAACAGTCATGATGAGCTAATTAGCTTCTAGTATTTCAATCCTTTAAAGATCAAGTTTTTCACGGTAATCACTCACTGAATTTCCAAAAAAATCACATGCAAAAAAACCTCCAGCAGATGTAATGTTGGTGACAACAACCACAAACAACTCGATCAAGGTTTTACCAGCAAGCTCAGTGTTGACGATTGCCTTTCTTTCTGTTTTCCAGTTTCCCCACAGCTCACTTTTTTTAATAATAATTATTTGATTCCTCCTGTGAAGCATCATCTGGTTTAACAAGTAACATGGCACTTGTTTAAAAAAAAAAAAAAAAAAAAGTTTTATTTACACTGGGATCCAAAAGTCTCAAACTACATCGAACATCTAGACATTTCTTTAATTTCTTCCTGAAAATAAAATGTTATGATAAAAGGAATAATAAATTTCTTTTTTTTAAGATTATGCACTCTTTCTAGGTCACTCATGAAATCTACCTCACTAAGGTCTAGTCTTTCACAATTGTTAAGCTGTAGTCTACCACACTTTTTAAGGCCTACTCTGCCTTTTGTATGGGGTGGTTACCTGTGTGTTTTTTTTTTTTTTTTTTTTTTTTTCCTCATTCCAGCAACAATCGGATCCCCCCCGAAGGAGCAATCCACTTTGCGACAGGCCTTCGAATAAACAAAACAATCAAATCTCTCAACGTAAGACATGTCTTCAGAGTTGGGCTCCGACACCTGCAAACAGGTGGAAATTTTCAGCAGGCTACATGTGGCCGGAGTTAGCCACATGTAGCCAGTTTAATGCTGTCTCAAAGTGACAGCTCAATGAAAGCGTGTGTTTTCACGCGATGTGACAGCGTCAGAAGTGATCAAGGGGAAAGCCTAGTTTTACAGTCCATGGCCTTTTCAACTGAAGGTTGCAAATATTATGACATGTGCTTGTCTTTTTTTTCCTCTTGGCGTTGGAGAAGATGTCCCGAAACCCCATACAAACAGCTGGCTGTTATGGAATTCTGAAGGCCATCCAGGGTAACTCAGGGTCTGCAGTGGAGTCCTTGGATTTTACTGTAGGTTGCCAGGTCAAGAAAACCTCCTCTTATGTCACTTTTCATATTTCCTTGCTTTTAGAAACATGCAACTGTTTTTTGTAATGTATTCTCAGGATATCTCTGTAAACAAGGACTTTGAAGACTTGTACAATGAGGTCAGAGGTGCATTTCCGGACCTTCGGGTAAAACACGGAGGCAGCTAACGCATTTTTGAAAGAGCCTGACTTGACGTAAGCTCTGCCTGTTAAGTGTGTGTGTGTCGGGGGAATGGGGGAAGGGTGTCTATAGCCCCATTTCCACTCCATGGAACCAGCTCGATTCAACTCGCTTTTTTTGTGTTTCCATTTGGCAAAACTGAGGATAGTACCTGGTCCCATTTTTTGGTCCCATCTCTGCTGCGGTTCCACTCGAGCTGAGTAGGTACCATGACGGTCATGTGAAAATGTTGCAGGCTACCGACTGGTCAGAGAGAATCAACAGTACTGCCTCATCAACACACGACGTGGTATACTGGGCAAAGCATTTTAGCAAGCTATTTTGGATTCGACTGACCGTCTATTGTTTTTAACTTTAACTGATATGGATGCCGGCAAAACCATGCTGTGATCAACTACTATTACATATTAAAATGGGTATGCGGTGTATGTGTGTTTCAGATCTTTCACTATTTGCAAAGTCGTTGCTGCAGACCATCCATTTGGGTGTTTGACCGAGTAGACCACCATTTTTCAGCGGTGTTTTGTTTTGCTGCCCTCAGCCTCTTCTGAAATAAGTTTTATCCTTGCTGTGACAAATAGCCACATACCGAGAATCAAATACGGAATCCCTTCCATATCATCCATTTTTCTTTCCTGTTTGTCGCATTGAAGATGACGTTATGGGAATTGCATGCAGTGTCATGACCACCAGTTTTCTGCAATGGAAACGAAACGCCAAGCGAGTTGAATTGAGTCCAGTCGAGTCGAGCTGGTACCATGAGGCGGAAATGCGCCATATGCTGGCCAATGAGACAGTAACTAAAATACTTGCAATGACTGCACTCAACCACAAGAGAGCACCCTCTGTTCCCAGAAAATGTTTCGTATTTTGAACGAGCCTTCCTTTGGATAACATTAAACATCCCTCTAACTTCGTATGAAATCTTTTTGTCTCATTAACCTCCATTAATATAATACTGAATAACAAACAGCAACGCGGAGTTTCTAGCAGACCCATGTAAAAGTCAAATATTAATCATGAAATGAACAGTACAGCCTGGCTGTCAAACTCACCCTAGGGCCAAACTCTTGTCAATTATGATTTAATGGCATAGTCTTCTAATGGAGTACCTGTGTGAGTTTAAAATCGTAACAGTTATTTGAAAGTCGAATGCAATTCTAGTGTCGTAGCCACACAGTTGCAAAAAGCCAAATTAATCAGAACTGTTTTATTTTTCAGTTAAAGACAACCACAGAAATGTCTCACACTGAACTACCAAATCAGGATTTGAAAAAAAATTAAAGGTTAAAAATCTAAAAAAAAAAAAACAACGAGAAGTGGCATTAACAGGGGAAAGCATGGAACTGATGTAAGAACAGGGGATACGTTCTGTAAAATTAGGAGGTAGCTTATGAATATTTTTTCATTATCTAACTGAAATTGCACTACCTGTGTGTTGAGTATAAAAACTCCTTTTGTTTTAGCTAAATACTGAAAAGCAAATAAATGTGGATTTTGATATAACACAAAAAGATAATTACACTCATGTATTTCATGTGCTGTCTTATTGTCTTTTCTTTATAGAAGGACATACAGGAAGGCAGAAAGACCACAAAAAGAACAAACTGCACAGAGGATTTGAGAAGATCAGGCTTGTAGAAAGAGAAAAATAACATCATTTAGGGCCTGACTCACCGGGTTAACGTGATTCACCAGCGATTGACTGTCGGGAACTCTCACAAGTAGCTAATAGTTTATTGAGAGGCTCAAGGACAAAGTAACAAAGAAAAACAAAGATGCCAAGAGTAGAGAGACAAAACACTACCAGGTTAATACCCCTGCCCCTCCCCCCACCAAAGGTTTCCCCCGAGCTTACAAATTCTTGATCTATCCCAAAATACTCAGCTGTCGGCCTGTTATGTTGAAATACGTGCTGCTCTATCCACTCAAAAAAGTGAAGGGGTAAGTGAGCACCCTGCAGGTATCTACCTGACTCAGGACCTCCATGTACAAAATGGGCCTTTACAGATGTGAGTGACCTTCATGACTGGAACATAGAAGGTTCTCAGGTATCTTCTTCAGGCCTCATGACTCCACTGAGTCCAAATCTTAGCCAGAATCCAGGCTGTGGGGCTATAAACTAAGATAAGGGGCATTTAGAGCATAAGAAATGGCTGGGATGATCCTTCAGGCCTATCTGAGTCTGAGATGGTCTCCCTAACCTTCAGCCCATTTATAATAAATAACGGTCACAAAGTCTGATCATTAATGAACACCTAATCATAACCGATTAGTCATCAGAACATTAATAAAAATAAAAAATTCCATAGTGCATTCAAAGTCAAGTGACTCAACTCTGACTTTGAGGGTTGCGATCGGACACACTTGACCCAAAGCCTTCAGCATGGGGATCAACATTTCTATTTTGCTATAACAATGTGCCGCTAAATTCTGTGGCAAGATTTGAGGTTTTAGACTATTGATTTTAATTAGGATCTGTCAGACACCTAAAACATCAGGTGAGCTGACTCAATCGATGGAATAATTATTTTAATAAAATAAACGATCAAGGTTGGAAAAACCCAAATTGATGCCAGGTGTATTTTTATCCTGCTGTTATGTGTTTTTGGCTAGTTGGCTGAAAAGCAATTGCTTACACAGGTGTATAATTAAACACACAGCCACTCAATCTCCAGCGGTGAACATTGTGTCATACTAAAGAGGTTGGTGACTTTCAATGTGGACCGTCATAGGATGGTCCACATCATCACACACCTTTCCAACAAGTCAATCTTGTTTTTGCTATGGCTACCTGCAAATGAAGTGATCGTGATGTGGAAACTTCTATAAGCAACAAGAGTTCAGTTGTGATGTGGCAGGCAACACAGATAAAAAGGGACCTGATCACCTAACATCAGTACCCAGTACCTGTACTACTGCTGTTATGGCTGAATGGCAGCAAATCCCACCAACGATATTCCAACATCTAATGGAAAGTCTTCCTAGTAGAGTAGAGACTATTCTAGCAGCAAAGTGAGGACCAACGTCCTATTCATACCCTTGGTTTTGGAATGAGATCCTGCACAGGCAGGAGTTTCCATGCTTTTCGCCATATCGTGTACACTCACACACATATAAGAAGACGTGAGCTACGTGATAGATTGCATAAAGCAGAAACCTACGTTTATGTTGAGAAACTGCGATGTTTACTCAATATCTGCAAGATCTGCTTCCTCGTATTTCGCATAGCGGGAGTCCCTAAATTATGTTTCGTAAAATAAACAGCGTCAGTTTTTCTTAATTTTATTATCCGACCTGCGATCTGAAGTCGTCACATTTAGACAGGTGCTCGCAAATGTAACCGAAAGTGATACAAGATGTCCTGATCTGTGTAAGTTTATTCGTCTCCTTTTCACCTCAAGCCTTTTTCGTAGGGACTCGCTGCATTACTTTCCTTTCACCGCTGTGCAGGAACTAGCGCGATCTCCGAGGCGTGGGAGAACGGAGCGGTTCTAGGTACACCTAGATCTACCGCACACCGGCAATTCGGAACTGCAGAAGAGAGAAAGGAAACCCCGAGATGGCGACGACGTGCTCCTTAAAAGTGCTCCAGACCTGCTCGCCATTGTATAAGTGTGTCCCAAGGTCGCTGGTCATTCGAAGGTAAACCGCGACAGCCTCGAGGTTCCGTTATGATATAGCGCCTTGGATTTCAAGTGCTCATAACGTCTCGGTTTTCATGCTTCGATACGCGTATTCCGTCCCATAGTGACATCTGAAATGGTGTCACATTGCATGGTCGTGTCGGTGGATTATTAGAAGATACCCCAGTCTCAGCATGCATCTCTTTATTTGCATGCAAAACATTGGGTATTAAAATGCATGGACGCAGGTTCGGATACCATCGGGTGTTTGTTCATTTGTCATACTGATCCTAAAATGGCCAGAAAACGCTCCCTACGTGGTTCGTTTCAACTAGTGAACTTTGCCCTGTGAAAGACGAGCTGCTACATGTTTACTAGTTGAGTCGACGAGGAGGAAACGAAGGTGCTTGTCTGCTTCAGCTGCATTCAAGTTTGGCTACAAAATGAGAAACTGTATCCAGTTGTAAACTGATACACCGTTGCCTGTTACAGATAATCATGAAAACAATAATATCCGTTATATAAACAACCACATACAAATTACTGACTGACAATGAATGTTTGCCATTCTGCTGCCTTCTAGAGCTTTTGCAGATAAAAATGACAAGGGTTGGTTCCGGTCCTTGTTCGTCCACAAAGTGGGTCCCAGGAAAGATGCCCATTCAAACCTGCTGTCAAAGAAGGAAACGAGCAATTTGTACAAGATTCAGTGTAAGTATGACAAGATTGATTTCTTGACTGCTGTTTGACAGGACAACGCCTGAGTATCGCTTATAAATGACTGCTTAATTCCACCAAAGGGTTCAACACCGGCCATTTCCAGCTTGTGAAATGTTAAGACTAGCCCTAACCCAACTCCTGTATACAGAATCTAAATAACATTCTACATGTTGTCAGGTTACCTTGCCTGGCAGATTAGCCCTCTTTATTAACATTTTTACTGAATTCTATCTCAGCTGAGTGACAGACACTTTCATCACGTGTCCTTGTAATTACTACTCTAAAATCTGAACGTGTACCACAAGCTTCTGCTTGATATGTGTATTTTAAAAAGCTTTATGTATTTTTAATTTTCGGAAACCTCTAGGAAGGCCTTTGTCCCATTCATGGAAATTGCTTAAAAATAATGTGACTTTTCTTTGTAATGGGACAATTTAACCCTACAGATTTGGTGCTGATCACCATGATTAATTGTGCGGTTTATTAATACACACTCCATGCTAACTGTTCCAGTTAAGTTTTTGTTACACCAGCCGGTACTCCTGTGGTTATCGTATTGCATTAAGTTGCATATCATTAGCTTCTGAAATGGTTTACTTTTAAAAGTGAAATACACTGGCTTTGGTGATGATACATGTAAATGTCCGATCTGTGCTGTCTTAACTCCTGTTCCACTCTCCCTTTCAGTTCACAATGTGAAACCAGAGTGCCTGGACGCTTATAACAACTTGTCGTGAGTAAAGCCTTTGACAATTAAAGTTTTCGATCTTCCACAGCTTGATTTGGTAATCGATTGCCATATGCTTATAGTTTCAGTCTCAAGTCTCACTAAGGCTTAAGGGAGAGTGTACAGTGAGGGAGGAGATGATCCTGAGCTTGAGATTTGATTACTCTCACCCCCCCACGTTCTGCACAGAGCTGAGTTTCAGAAGCTGCTTCATGTGGACGTGGACTATCCATGTGAGGTCATTGGAAGCTGGAACACTTGGTACGGAGAACAGGACCAGGCAGGTATGGTTAAAAAACACATTTTTAATAGACTCTGAATAAAAAAAGCATAAGAAATGCATTTAAAAAGTGTGACGACTTTATTGGTTGAAAAGTGGCACTTTACAAATCAGGTGCAGGTTGTTCTGTGTTTGTGGGGACACTCTCAGACTATTGTTTGTGATTATCTAATGATTCAACAGTGACACCCAGTGGTTTTTTTCTGGTAGTTCATCTCTGGCGGTACTCCGGTGGTTATCTGGCCTTGACCGAGTGTTTGAATAAGTTGAAGCAGAATAAGGTACGTTCTGTGATCTGCAACGATCTGCAATGACGGCATAAAGTAAGACTTTTTCTTGTATTGACGGGACAGATGAGGCTTCATTACTCACGGTGGGCGGTATTATCCTAAACCAATCATTGCTGGTGCTAAATGAGGCTTCAAAACCTGTGGTTCGAGGGAGTATCCTGAACTAACCAATGAATGTTGGCGATAGACAGCACTGTTTGGGATACTCCCACCCACCACAAGTAATGAAGTCCACCTTCAAACTGGTTCTCTTTGATCTTTTTTTATATCACTCGCCATCAGACGGTTTTACACTTTCTGGTTGTGGAAGTTAGTCCTTTTTCTGTGGTTTTCTGTGTGTACTTTTGATGACCATAAGGTAAACTGTCATTCCCTGCCCATCCAGGCGTATTTGGAGTTCCGCAGAGAGAGGAGTAAAATGTTAATTTCTCGACGGAACCAACTCCTCCTGGAGTTCAGCTTCTGGAATGAGCCAGCCCCCAGACCTGGACCCAATATATATGAACTGCGGTCCTACAGGCTAAAGGTATGTCCTCCATTTAATCTCGGGTGGTGGGGGGGGGTTCTGGAACTTCACCAGCACATTGCTAATGGTACTGGTGTCTGTAAACATGGGAACACTAAGGGCTTTTGGGATTGTCTGTTGCTGTATGTTTTTGCTGTGTCAGTAGACTAGATGTCTCATGTGAAGTGATCCATAAAATATTTTGGTTGAATGATTCCCCAAGAGACATACTAGGTGGGCTAGCTGTTACCTTTAAGCCTGGTGTCAGATGACACAGAAGACCTTAACTCTTGTCACACAAGGTGTTTGTGACTGATTTGTTACATTAATGTGAACCGCTAGAGTTGCTGTTAAACTGTTTAGCTCGAGTTTAATATTTATGCCAAAATCCATTTCTTTGTGTGATTTTGTGGCCCACACAATACTGTCTGTGTAACTGGGCTGCTGTTTTTTAAAGACCTCCCATTTGATTTAGGGGGCTGTGGTGTCTCACTGGGTGGTGTGATATTGTACACCTCCTAGTTTGGCCATTTTATCTTCAGATCTACTGCATGTGTGCGTGTGTGAAGTTTGCTTGTATTTCTCATGTCGTACAGATTCCCTCTCGCAGTTCGGCTAACTAGCATTTCTAAATTGCCCATAGTTTGAATCTATATGCAAGTGTTCACCGATACAGAGTGAAGGTCTCGACCCGGAGTCATGAGTCTTAACTGACAGCACCCCCCACACTGTCATGGACTTAGCTCCTCCCTGTCTAATATGGCATTAGATAATCTGACCATTGACAAAGTATTTGACAAACCCTGGTGTACGTGATGATCTTGCACCAAATCCAGGGTGTGACTCCGCCTTGCCTTACACAGCCTGGGTTGAGCTCCAGGGGCCCTGCAACCTTTATCGGGATAAGGAAGATGGACTGATGGATGTTTGATTTAAATGTTCATTTTATAAAGATCTGTGACGGGTTGGCACCCCACCCACGGTGTCCCCTGCCTTGTGCCCTAGGCTACCTGGGATAGGGTCCAGGCCCCCCATGACCCTGAATAGGATTGAGCCGTTTGGACCAAATTGGATGGATGGATGGATGGATGGATGAAAACTGGATGGATTTTTTTTTTAAAGTTGTGTTGCATTAGAAGCAGTATATACATTTCTACATGTTTTTGTTCATGCCATTGCAACTGTTTGAATTTTTACATTTTCAGATTAAGATGCAATGCATTTTTGCAGCACTTAGGGTATTCAAATCACTTCCAGAACTGCATTACTTCACAAAAATTGCATCTCATGGAACTTCGGGAAGCAGATTGTTTGTTTTTCTTTTTTCCACTAGGGGGCAGTTTTATCACCCTTATTTTTTAACATGCCTTAATTTTCTGCATTTTCCTTTTTTTTTCTTTTAGCCAGGAACGATGATTGAATGGGGAAATCACTGGTAAGACATAACATTTGGGGTTTTTACTACTTGCTCAGAAGAGGTTGGGTTAAGTCTTTAGCGTATCATTCATCATGTTTAACCATACGGGTGGTTTGGCAGGGCTCGTGGCATCAAGTACAGGCAAGAGAACCAAGAAGCTGTGGGTGGCTTCTTCACGCAGATCGGGGATCTGTACATCGTCCACCACTTGTGGGGTGAGTCTGCCTCTTGCCCAAACTGTCTGAAACGTGGCATGGTTCCCTGCATGTCTCATCCTGTCTCCACTGATGTCACGCCTTTCTTTGATCGTCTCTGCAGCCTACAGAGATCTGCAGTCCAGAGAGGAAACGAGAAGCGCCGCATGGCAGAAGCCGGGCTGGGACTCGAGTGTGTATTATACAGGTAGAACAGATCCGAGGTTGACACGGCAGGGAACCAGCATTTAGGCCGGGGCTTACTTCTAAGAGCTTATCTGATAGGCCTGCTCTTGGAGGCCAATGACATGACTCTACATACTTTGAAATTTCAATTTCCTTGTTAATGTTGATCAAACAAGAGTAGTTCCAGGGTAAAGGCAAGCCTTAAGACATTTCACATTAGCCTCGTCCTCTCTCTTCTTTTCCTTTGCAGTGCCTCTGATCCGGAGCATGGAGTCCAGAATCATGATCCCGAATAAGAATTCTCCTCTTCAGTAAATAGCTTAGGAGGAGCCCAGAAATCTGGAGGGAGTACTCCATGGGGAAAGAAGACCAAAATGCTGCCTTAACAGGCTTTGAGAGTAAAATTTAACTTTGATCGAAGGCACATGAGGAAGCCTGACGTGTCATTCAGTACTGTGGCTCATGAGTTACAATTCGTGACAGAGTGGTTTTTGAAGCCTAGACGCTACCTAGCTTGACATCTCTCTCTACCTTATTGAGTTCCTTGGTTACTGAGATCCTTGTCCTGACCTGGCCTCTGTAGGAACGTGTGGGGAAAGCTTGCAGTCACATGACTGGCGGTTGTCATTCATACAGCAGTCAAATAAAGTTGCACAACACTGGAACTGCAACTGACAGACATGATTCAGAATTTCTGGAAGTACAGTCGTATTGAAGGCTATTCCTATTTCAACTGTTTTCAATTCTTTCTTCCCAAATTTCAGATAAGGTTCATTAATTTCACAACCATTAAATTACTTGAGATTTGCTTATGTAATACATTAAAATGTATGGGGCTGTTGTATTCTTCACACAGTCACACAATCTAAGATAAGCCCCCCCCCCCCCCCCCCCCCCACCCACAAAAAAAGGGTAAACATGAAAAAACCCAACTCCACATGTGGGATTCCGGTGGGTTGTTTTGTTTGTTGGTAAATTCATAATACTT
>JAACJT020000034.1:23142664-23179475 GCA_009936485.2 Gymnarchus niloticus
AATTAAACAGAACAACAAGGGCCCCAGCATGACTATATATGGCAGCATAACTATGAGGGAGAGACCAATGGGGACACGGGCACGAGGAATCCTTGAACGCCAGCACTCCAACAACACATGCTTTCTTATGTGAGAAAACTGATTACACATGTATACTGAAGTAACTTTCTCTCTTTAGTATTACAGTTTTGCTTCAAGTTCTCACATAAATCTTATCTACAAGATATGAAGGGCAAGGCATTTTTTTTTATCAGTTTTATCTGTTTCCGTTTAACTCAGTCAGTTTGATCACTTTTAAAGATGAGCTATGCATGTGTCTGAAATCACAAAGGTAACTGGAATCCAATATTTATCTTCTCCACCTGAGTTGAAGGTTCCTGACCTGGGGTCGGCATCGATGTGCCCAGATGTTATTTCTTGATTGAATTCTGTTTAATATATACGCTTATTTGGTATGTGTGGGTTCTCAAGAAGAATTATAGCAATAAAAACGGTCCTTGCAAAAAAGAAAGTTTGGGAACTCCTGTGTTAGGCATTCCCTAAGTTGTTTTTACAGGGATATTTCTGTTGACATGCGTTGTGATGCAATCATGCTTTCTTGACCTTCGAAACCTGAAGAGATTCTTGGGTGCCTCTGTATACATCAGGGATGGGGAGCTGTCTTAAATGTAAAGCCTATGGCTTCTGGAGTTAACATTGCCAGTCCTGCAGGGGCTGTCATTGGTTAAATCGTGCATTTTCGAAATCTCTCTTTGGCGCCGATCTCCATTGCATTGAGATGCATTTGGTGTGTCAGTTTACCCGAAACTTGACATGAATTCATGAATTGCCCTGTGATACTGCTGAATCACTCAGATTGGATGACTTTCGCACAAGTCAAAATTAGACAAGTCCCAGTTGTATGCAGCAGGTGTCACGTACCAGATGAGCTTTACTGGTAACATGCACATTACATCAGAATGAGGGCAAAAAAACAAAAATGGGGATGCACACAAAAGTCAGTCGGAGTGCTGATAAGCAGATGGCATTGGCAAGGTCACGACCGGGTGTTTCTGTTGTAGAAATCTGAAAAGGGGATCTCAGTAACTTTACCACTATAGCTGGTCAACTCCTTTCCTATTTGCCACTTGATTGTGTGTGTTGCTTGTGTAATATTTCATTTCAGAACCACTTGACTACATCTTGAGTAAACAGACCAGGGAAACCCCGCCCCTGCATTGTACCATTTATCCATTTCTGACTTCGTTCCCATGTTCCTTTAAGGTCCCGGAGGAGGACATAGACAGTGTAATCACCATGCTCCGACAGCAGAGGCCTGACCCATTGGAGATGTGATGAAGAACCACTAACCCAGCCACACCCACGCCACCACTGCTGCCTTGTTAGACATCCCGCCCACTCCCATCGGGAGCGTGATGCTGGCAAAGGGATACATCGACGTCGCTCTTGTGCCTAGTCTGCTACGGCCCACCTTCCTGCCACCCCCTTCGCCTCACACAGTATAACCACTAGCTGACGGCTGAGGCTGCCGTCGGTCACTGCTGGCTGAGAGCAATGGCCTATCGTCTTAGGGGGTGGGCATATGCTCTGGGTGCAGATGTTTAGGACTACTTCCTGTCTGATCCCCCTCGCATCAACACTACTTGCTGTGCCAGCATCTTCCAAGACTTCCAATATTTCAGTGTTTATTGTCACTGCGTCTTCAAAGTCCTTCACTAAACCAGGACGGGTGTTTTGAGGTGCTGAAGCAATATACTTCTATAATAATAATAGTAATAATATACTACATATTTTCTTTTTGTATAAGCCATGTTTTTGTGCTCCCCTTTTTTATGTATTTGGAGAGTTTTGAATAAGTTTTACAAACCCATCATTCATAAAGGTGGCAGTATCCTCTTAACTGGACTCAAAATGTACTTAAAATTTATATGCAAGTACTGAATTAGAATGTTTAGTTTTCCATTCTTAAATGATCAAAGCAGAGCTTGGTACAAACCCAGAAATGTATCCATTGAGGAAAAAAAACTGGATATGTAAAATGGTAAATTTTTTTTGACTTGTAATTAAAGAATATATTACTGACCTTTACTGGTGCATTTTCAAAGAAAACGATTGGAATAGATATTTGTATGTATTGGAATGCTTAATATAGCCGATTGTTTCCATGGTTTGATAAATGGATATATTTAATAACTTTTGAAATCGTTATCTCAGAGAAATGGGTTACTATTTTAAAATTCAAATGCAGTCTTGCTAAGCTTGTATTAGTTAATCCAGAAAGTGTGTGGGTTGGTATCAGTTGCTGAAACTCATGTTCGCCATCAGCATTGTTTGTTCATTGAACCTGTGGTGCCCATGACAGATGTGGAAGTGGTGTTTTTTTTTTTTTGTTCTTGTTTTGCTGAAGTAGGTTTACACCAAGAATGTGACCTTGAGTTTTACATTCATTTGCCTTTTGAGCTCAGTGTGTGTTTGTGGTCTCGTTTCGGCAGAGCTAACGGAACCTGCCGTGGAAGCCTTATTTCAACATTCCCTTTCAAAACAGAAGAGGTCCCTACTGTTGAAGAGCTCCTCTCATATCGTCTCCTTACCAATGCGTGTTTGATCCCTGCGGACACTGGTGACTGTCGCAGTGGTCTTGGAATTTACTTGCTCTTTAAATATAAAATAATGTTTCAATGTCAGCGCTTATTAGCAGACATGTTTGGGTACCTCCTACTTTTTGTAAAGCTACAAAGTATTCTGACATATGTTAAAAGGTGTTGCTTTGTTCAATAATAAAACTGCAAAAACCCAAATTTTTTGGTTCAAGTTTTGCTTTGGACTGGATCACCAACATGGTGTGAATTCAGAAGGGTAATACGTTATCTGCAGGTGTTCTTTGCCCGACCGTCTTAATCTCCCTCTGGGTCTCCTGTGTTTCTGTCCTCTTGCTAACATTTGTATGCTCACAGACACGTGGCCCCTCCGTTAGTGTATAGTGGGGCTGTGCGTTCACAGGGGCGTGCTGCAAACTGACTTACTGACTTGTTCAATTTGTACTTGAGTCCTTCAGATTCGCTAAACTGAAATACAATGCTAGTGGTAGTCAGCTAGGTAGGCATGTGAGGTTGTTGCATAGTCCTGCGATGAGTTTGATACGTGGTTGTGTTATGGTCCTGCAGTCAAAGAAGAGATTTCTGTTTTTGTCAGGCGCAGTGTGTTGAAACCTACCTTTTAATCAGGTAAATTAATTGTTGAACAGGTGCTTTGCAGCAATATAATGCTAGAATTTTTAATGTTACTAATGTGCTGAATTAAATGTTGTATGACATGTAGACATGCTATGGTTGTGAAATGCATTGCTAAGTCATTAGCATAATGACATAGAGAATGATCTGAGTTTTGTCAGTGAGTGAAGTTTCCGAGGGGTTCCGAATGCATATAGTAACACACCCATTTGAGATTCATGTGAGTTGTGAGGAAAATATTGTCAGAAAGGAAAAAATATTTTTAACCGCATATCTATTAATACTTCCCCAGGTCTTTATGTGGAGAAAATTTGTCAAATTCTTTGAAGGAAGATGCGTAAAATTACACTGTGGTTGATTCATGGTGGGAGCAATGAGATGTGTGACGCAAGTGTGGGCTTGAGTAGGATCAGTTTAGTAAAACATGACCAGTTTTCTGAGTTTATATGTGTGGTAAATTACTAAAGGGCAATACTGGAATTATTCCATGGAATGGAAGCAAGCAAATGCAAACTTCCGTGGCCTACACATTGAGCTGGAGGTTGACTTCAGGGTCAGCGCAGTTGAAGACTACAGAAGGGAGGCTACCTCTCTTTGGAGGAGCTCAGTGCTGAGCGGATACATCTAGCAGTCTTTGGTTTGGGAGCTACTCTTATCATGGCCTGGTAGAGGCTGACTTGACGGTTTGCTCATGATTGTGTTTTTTTTTAAACTTTGGAATATGAAATGACATGGCACAGCAGTGTCATTTCTTTACTGGGGGCATGGTGGGTCAGTGGTTAGCCCTGCTGCTTCACACCTCCAGGGTTGTGGGTTTGAGTCCCACCTCTCCTCTGTGTGTGGAGTTTGCATGTTCTTCCCATGCTTTGCAGGTTTCCTCCAGGGAACCCTGGTTTTCTTCTGCAGTCCAATGACATGCTGTCTAGAATAATTGGCTTCTCTAAATCACCCTTTGTGTGTTTGTCTTCAATGCTGGCTGGAGCCCTTCCTTGTTGCATCAACTTACAAGTGGACGCAGCATAAACTGTCATGAAAGAGAGAAAGCAATCCCATTCTTTGTTGCACTTTCACAGGAAGTGAGCTGAGTAATCCCTAACCCTGTGACTCAAGGACTGTCACCAGAGTTCCATTGGATCTTTTGTCAGTTCTGAGAGGAAATTATCAGTGAACTCAAAGGTTAAAATGCAGAGGAAATGTGCAGGTGGCTGATGACTGACACCGACAAGATGCTCCTGAATCATTGTTTAGTCAGCTCTTAAGATGAGTCTTCAGGGTCCAGTTATGAGACTGGGATATTACAGGGGCAGACTTTGATGCTCTTTGGTGCAGCCTTTGATGCACTTTGATGTTAAATGTCAAATTATACAGGAGGTGAAAGGGCAGATGTCTCAAAATGCATCCAGTGGCGGAAACCAAAACGGGCACCATTACTGACAACAACGAAGTGTGTAAACCCTTTGTTTTGCATGGCGATTCTTAAATTCTCAAGTGCACTCTGTCAGTGAGAGCTTACCACACGTAAATATGAAAGACAAACATAGGTATCTGTCAAAAATGAACATTTAATCACCAGATCTTAAAAATACTGTTTTTGTGCATCTTCATACTGCCCCATGGGAATCACATATCCAGCTATGGAGGCAAATGGGTTTTATACTTTTCACCCACAACAAAGTGACAGACACACATAAAAGCCAAATTAGACTAAGTAAAGCCACTCAGAAAGCAGAGAGACAAGCTGTTTTCCCATCTGCTTTGACAAAAATATCTAGGTATACTTTTATTGCTTTTGGTAAAAGGAGACCTCCAGAACCTTATGTGTGAAGAGAAGACTGAAGTTATGTCGCAGTCCCATGGATTGCTTCTCAGATGAAATTACTTTCCTGTTGCTTTCTTTAGTGAACGTTCCTCGTAGAAAGAAGTCAAAATAATGAAACAATGAAATTCCAGATTAAAACATTCATACTTGTGCTTGGTCATGCTACTTCGATGAAAAGTGAGGAGCTTTTAGAGTGGGTGGAACAGATCACATGACAGTGCATGGTGATCCTGAGGTGAAACTTACATGTTGAGGCTTTCTGAAATGCCTGCAGAGCATCTACGGTAGACTGACAGTCTTCAGGTGGCACGTGGACATTGTGACGGAGAACCAGAAGCACCTTCAGCTTCCCTCTAGCACATTGTTCCCTGAGCTACCTGGCCACCTGCTAGCATAACCTTCTGCTTATGTCCCACTCCAATGGCCTGTGTTTAGGAATGGGACAAAGGCCTATTCCAAACACTCAGAGTACATTCCAGTACATGATGTATACCTACGCTGTGCTTCTGAGATTCAACATGTTTCTCAAGCAGAAGTCAAGGTAACTTAGGTCTTTTAAGAATAAAGATCCATTTAAATGTAAACAATTAATCAGTAAGTAACATTCCCAAATTCTGACAATTATAATGTCATAATCATCCCTCTCTTGCTATTCAGTTGTTCACATCACAATTATCCTCAATTTAAAGTCGCTACCAGTGGAAAGGGTTAAGTTGGTACTTGTGTTCCATAACGTTGTAGTTTCATACTGGTAATAATGAACTTGTCCTGCCCGGTGCCGGCCAGAGGAGGACGGGCCTCCCCCTTGAGTCTGGTTCCTCCCAAGGTTCCTTCCTCCTGAGGGAGTTTTTCCCTGCCACTGTCACCGTTGGCTTACTCTCTGGGGACCCTGGGCCCGGGACTATGTCAAGCGCTTTGTGACAGTGCTTCTTCTTAAAGGAGGGTGTCTGTGAATTCTGACACTAAATGCATTTAAATGTTTTTATCACTGCATTGTATGCATTTTACAAATTAAAAATAAAAAGCATTATTGAGTCGTCATGTATATTCCTTTGTGCACGTGCAGCTAAAAGATAATCCCCCCAGAAAGGCCATGTGACACGGGAATGTGGGTTGATACCATGGCGGCGTACCTGACAGGAAATACGAGGTACCGAGAAGCTGATCTCATGGCTTCCGTTTTGAGAACATCCAACATGACCTCAGGATCAGATATGGCAGGCTGACGTCTTTCATTTTCTGGTGAATTGGAAAGTGCCTTGAAAATGCGTCGACATGTGCCTGACGCATAACTACACTCTGAACAGATTTTTTTATTCTACCTGTGCTTACGTTACAGACATGCACTCGACGTGTGGCTATTTGACAAACACCCCCGGACCCGGTGCCTCAGATGTGCTCTCCTGTACCTTCATGCAACATGTTACAGCATTAATGATCTTCAGTGCGACGGGTCTGGTGCAAATATGCATGGAAAAGGGCTTTTGGGAGAGTGTTTTCAGGTGAAGGGCAGTCAGACCCAGGTGGCATGTGCAGTGTGCATGGATGGATGCAGCAATACAACTTGGCATGAGGTGCTATTCTTTGGTGGGCAAAAAGAAGAGTAGTTTAGGGCATACACGGCAGGCCAGAACATAAACACCCAGAGAGAACCTATGGCTTTCACAGCAGGGGTCAGGATTTCCAGCAGAGCACTCCAAGTGATGATTATTCAACAAACTCCTGACTATAATCGCAGTCACTTGACTATTCCTGCAGCAATGTCATGACCCACTCCCCACATGATTTAGATTGATTTTATTGGATAATAAGTTTTGTTCAGTATAACCGTCCAATATTCTTATAATTCATAACTCATTCCTGAATGAACAGGAAAAAACATCCCAAGTTCTCCATGCAGAAATAATTATACCTTCAGCCAGCCCACGACACACATTGATGATGGAGAGACTGATCCTACAAGGTTTTGATGTTGGACTGTTGGTTCAACATCAGCCAAAGCAAAGCCAGAGGTTAACGGTAGTGGCAGGACTATGGTTGGACCTGTGGCTGAAGTCTGTTGCTTATGTCGTTCTTCCAATAAAGAATCTACTCGTTGGTAAGAGTAATAGTAGTATTTACAGTATAGTAATAGAGAAGTCTAGACAGTGTAACAATGAAGTACTACTAGCAGTCCAGAAAAAGGAGAACTGGGGCTAAATGACCCCTGTGATGTATACAATCAGACCCAACACAGTATGCCACTGGATATCGGCTCACAAGTGACCCGTGGGTCGAGAAGTAGCCTTGCCAAGTCATGGCACAAGATGTGGCAGTCCCCTGGAGCATCCAATCATGGCCTCACGAAAATCAATGGCCAAAGGTGCTGCCGCAGAGGAACCCTGTAGCACCTTCAAGAACGGAGTTCTGGGATCACTGGGGAACATTTTCATCTACTTGCACTCATAATCCAAAGCCTGTTGGTTTCAATCCCGGAAATGGCCCTACAACAGAATCCTTTCAGTGACACCTATAGTCTTAAATTGTACGTTTACATAAATGCATTCTTTAGATAACAGGGGCATTCAGACAATTAGGCTTACATATAAAATATACTATTTTGTTTTCAAAGAGGTTACCAACAGCAACATTAGGAACATGGCAGAGAAATACAAGAAAACAAGTAGATGGGCCTTATAAGTTCAAAATGATACACATCGGACTGAGAAACATACCCGGTGCTCCAGCCATTTTTAGCATGAACAAGGAGCGGTGATTTCCACTAGGCTGGATTCCAACAGCCATCGTCCCCCAACAGGACAGGGTGGTACAAATCTGGTGATTATTTAATTTTCAAAGCAGGCATCTGTAATCAGGTAGTCCACAGGGGCCAAAGAAATGCAATGAAGATGAGCTGGATGCGAACTGAAATAGTGACACCCTACATAACAGTGACATAGTAGTTGTCATTTCAGCGTGAAAAGAAGGTAGTGTGAAGATTTGGAAAAAAAATTCAGAAAGTAGCAAGCGATTAAAGGAAGCTTGATATATAGACTGAACAGTGATTGCAATATCTGTCTTTCACCAGGATGGAAAATGTCGAAAGAAAAAGGAGAAGATCTATATATATATATACCTGTTATTTTACACAGAATTCTGTAGTTCAAAATGATTCTACCACATTTGGGGAAAGTCTTCGAGAACCATAAATTAAATTAATCATGTGATGGAAGTATCCAAGATAAGCTCAGCAATATATACACACGTTAAAAAAGCAGAAATGATAAATATGCCACAAACTATTATTGTGTGTGAGGACTCTGCAACCTCAAAAGATTTTAAACAAAATATGCATGACATTGTCAAATGCTGGTGCAATACTGCATCTAATGAGGTTTCTAATGAATAGCTCACCTTCACAATAAACTCACATTGTGGTTTTCCATAAGACATTTCAAAATGCCAAAATTTAGGCATATGCAATAAAACCTATCTATTAATATTATGGGATTATTTGTTATTATATTGCTTAACGTGAAACTACTTTAAAACATTAAAACAATAGTGCACACTATGATCCAATTTAGAAATGATTATTTTTCTATTAAATGCCAAACATATTAGGAGGGTAGAATGTTAGGGTAAAAAAAACTGACAGTTTTCGATATTACATCATTAAAATCAGATGTCATGTACATTTCCCTGTTGTTGGTGACAAGATCTTACAGATCTTTTTTGTGGTCAGAAAATTATCAAAATGACATAATCATGGTTGGCGTATAAAAGACTGCGCCTTCTCCTCTGAACCCATAACTAGTTTCCTCATTCAATAACAAAATACGCAGAGAAATGCGACGACAAGACAACTACACAACACATGTCACAGGTAACAGATTAATGCAAACTTTAAGAAATATGCATCGTTCTGCTTGACATGTGCTGATGCATTTTACTCTGTCTTGTATGTTAATGTGCTGAGGTGATAGATTTTCAATGAAAACAAGGACTATGGTAGGAAAAAGTGAGCATTTTAATGCTTCGGCTGAACAGAAATACCTCTCGGTGAATTTGAAGAATTTACTGCACTTTGACTCCAGTTGTCAACGAAATTGTTTTTCAGGTCAAGGAGGAACATTTCTAATTATTGTCATGGTGTGTGTCATCTCTGCTCATGCCAAGTGCAAGAATGGACAGTTAATAGAGTACACAATAACTTTGCTAAATTCTTCCTTGCAAGCCTATGTAAGTAATTATTTCACTTGTCTCTGGGGCTGATCCTAACAGTCAATGCAAACATAATTTAATATACTTTAATAAACAAATTCTATCATTGAACAGGCATAGAAGAATGCCTGCTTTTAGTTCTTAGCTATTAAAACCCATGAGTGAAGAGAGGGTTAGTTTTTAGGATGCTTTTGTTGTCTTTCTCTCCACTGTTTGGTTTCTCACACTTGGTTTCACACTTTCTCTCCAAGGTCTGGTCACTTTTTCTACTACAGCCAATAGCTGCTGTATAATTAGCAGATCAATATGTAGTCATGTGAGATGCACCTCCTCTATTTTCATACAATAGTTCCAGGGGTCTGCTAATGTGATTTCTGCTCGGTGCTGTTTATTAGGGTCTGGCCTTTTCCTGAGTCCCGGTGAGCTGTGGTACATGAGTGGTAGTCTTTGAACTTTTCTCAGTGATTACAAAAGAACTTATGGAAGTACTGTACAATAGTTTTTAAAATTTAAGGTGGCACCTGCCCTCAAAAACCAGAGAGCTGCCTCCCTGACTCAAATACTTTAGCCGGAGGGAGTTTTGATTGCTGTGCCTCATTGCCGATCTTGTTGTGATGTAAAAAATGTTGCCATGGTGCCATAGAAACATTGTTTTCTTCCTCCAGGAGAATGCTAACGGGCATAACATTGAACCTTGGACCAACTTCTCTGTACTTCACATTCCCGAGAAAGAGATCATTGGCGACAAGGAGAAAGAGCACTCTACATGTGGGGTGGAGTTCATCACTGCTGCTATCAAGGCCATCCTGAAGGACCAGATGGAGGACTTAAATCCTGATGACAAAAATCTGCAAGATAAATTCAACAGAACCATCGGAGTATTAGAGAAATACTTCATGCCGTGTGTTAAGAAGACCTTAACATGGCAGTGTCAACATCCTACAAAGCCCCAATTACCGGTCTACTCCTATGAAAAGAAACAGTGGAGTATAGGAGTCATTCAAGCTTCGATGAAATTCCTCAACTGGTTACAGAAACATCTCCCAGATCAGAAATTATCCCTTCAGAGAAGTATGCGCAGGCCATCAGTCAATATTCTATGAAAACCTTCAGTAGATTCACAATGTCCCAAGCCTGGGCAAATGATAAGAATAGAGGACTCTTCACATATAGCGAAAAAAATGTTCTGTGTTAATATTTATAAGTGAAATCTATCGATCCGTCTTTGAATCATTTATCCTGAAAAGAGTGGTTTTAACAGAAACATTAAAGCTTAGATTTAAGGAAAGTGTGAAGGCTCTGTGGGTAACACTGTTGCCTCACACCTTCAAAGCTGGGGATTTGACTCACACCCCTGCTCTGTGCGCGTGGGTTTTTTTCTTTAATTCGCTTAAAGGGGCATCTCAAAATTGCACGTAATGTGCGTGAGTATACGGTCTGTGTTGGACTGTAATTCAGGTCACGTATTTGAGCTGCCTGAGACAGACTCCACGTCCTGCCTCTTACCTTGCCTGGGATAGCTGGTTGGAAGAAGGATGGATAATACATATTTTCCTGTTTCCTCAACCATTTTGGTTGTGCAAGTACAGTAAATGAGCAAAGATTAAACACAGAGGGACATTACCTTTTAATTCACAAGTTTCTGACTTCATGACGTGCTCAAAGTCATTAAATTATAATCGATTAATTTATTCTTGTATATTGTCAATGTCAATATTTATTTATTTAATAAAACAACAGCATGAGAAACATTTCGTAAATTGCTTGAATAATGTAACAGAAACCAAAAATGCTCCTAGTGATATCGGCGTTTGTGGTAATGTCCTTTGACAGACGGGACTGTGAATAATCACATTTCCATATTCATCCATGGAAGGAACAGCTTGCCAAGTGAACCTTTGCTGAGAAAGTGCAGTAAAGTCATTGATCACTTTGCATTGCTGCAGGAGGAAGCCCAGCAACAGCATGTCTGCAAGATCCACTATTACTAAGTGATGCAACAGGTGTTGCTGCAAACTCTGGAGCGCAACGGTGCAACTTACTTCCCCTTTTACGCTGATTCATCTTTGCAGCTGAGGTTGCGATCATCTACCACTTTACAAGAACACACATTATGTGCTATCTGAAATATGTGGAGCACGCACACACACACACACACACACACACACGCATAGATGCAGGCTTTCATCTTTTCCATAATTCACCATCACCAAATTAAGATTCACTTAAAACCTTATGTTCTCATTAGACAGCAATAATTAGACTAAGTAAGCATGGCTCATCTCAATTCCTTGAATTTACCAAAGATGAATAATATTTAATAGTTTAATAACCATTTATTCAGAGCAGTACCTATGGAAATTCCAAAGGTTCGATATCTATCACAGTGAAGATCACAATTATTTTACCTTGTTCAGTATCTACGCTGTATTTTTTTTTTTTTTTTAACTAAACACTTTATATTTTTGCAATAACTTTGTTACTCCTGAGCCAATTTTCATAAGGTCTGCCAAAATGATCTAAATTGACTCAGGCTCAACAAAGTTATTGCAAAAATAATTAGGGTTTAGAAAGTCTTTTTGTGATTGCTATACTCAGCCAGAATACTTTAAGGATCACATGATTAACAGTTCTTTGGCATCGCTATTAGTGAGGAAATCATTTTTGTATGTAACAAACTGGACTAAAGGAGGAATTCACGCCAAAAATGGTTTTAAAAGAATCTTTATTAAATACGCTTTGATCTTCACCATTAAATACTCCACAGATCCAAAGGAAATTGTATTACAGATGATTGACGGGACACATAGTGGATGGAGGCAGCTGTGTTTACTAATCATTACCCTTTGGGTGTCAAATAAGAGTTGTTGAAGTGATGTAGATGACACTCCTTTAGACCAGACTTTGGTCTGGGCCATCAGCCTTTCAAATGGCATGGTCATTGGCCTAATGAAGGGTATCATACAGTTGGACTAATTGGTCATTGGAGGTTGGGTGAAAATAGGATGAAAAACACCTGAATAAATAAGAATTGGCCCTTTGACTCCCACAACACTTTGCCATCTGACCTGATCAAGAGGTGCTGTTGGAAGTTGCTCCAATTTCAATTTCAGATTTGCAGCTCATCAGTATTTTTTTAATTTTGATATGAGCCCTGGCTAAATTTGGGTTGCATAAATCTGCCAACTGCAGATCAATGATCAGATAATAAATTTGAAATTGACATTTTTGTGTTGCTAAAACAGAATGCACTCATACAATCTCTTGCCACACGTAATATGACAAAGCACATCCTGCAGACACCACAGATATTGCAGTCCCCTACAGCTCAAACATAGGTTCCTACTTCCTGAAAACCATCTTAGGACAATCTAAGAGAAAAAGAGATACTCCATTACCTTTATTCCAAATGCTGTCCCCTACAACACTATTGGAAAGTCAAGGCCAATTCATTTGTTTCTGCTTTACTGTGAAGACATTTGGGTTTGAGATCAACAGATGAATGTGAAATGAGCACTGAGAATTCCAGCTTCGACTGGCCAAGTGTTCCTTCATTTATATTCCTACTGTTTAGTATTAAGAAAAATACTATGAAATATTTCATTTTTGATTGCAGCAGTTGAGAAGAGAAACAGAGCCCAACAAGTTAAGACCTTTTTGCTACATGACACAACATCAACCTCAATGCTCTATCCAAAGGCTTCCATACAAAACATCATCCTGTCCTCTGTGGCCCAGTACACCTACACAGAAGTTACACACAGCCAAAATAAAATTACATCACAGCCTTTGCGTGGAAACCACACATAACCACGTTCAAAACTTACTACAACAGTCAAACCTTAGGCTGTGGTTTGCTGTGAAGAAACTAGGTATTTTTCCAGATGAACGTGGTAAATGCAATTACATATTATAGATATTTCAGTTTGTTCAGTCCCTACTTTGGTAACGTTGGATAAAAGCATATATCTAAAAATTAGGCCAGCATGGTGAGACTGGAGAAATATCTTAAAATTTTTGAGCTTGAGGTCATTTCTCCAGTTGACAGCAGGTCCATTGGGATGGACATGAAGTGAAGTGAATCCAGTAACACAACTCCCTCATCACTCCACTATCTACTGTTCTGAGACCAGTGAGGGGGTAGAGTCTCATGTGACCCTCATTAATCAAGTTGCCGTGGGGGGGACACAATTATAATGTATGTTATTAATATTTTTTAATTATAATGCAGATGCTGTTTTCTTAGCAATCACAATGATTAATTGTTCAGCACCGGTCAAATTTCCCATACCAATCTCATTCTCTACCCAGAAGGAAGCTATAGAAATTTCATTCTATCAGCTGTGGGGTGGGGCGGCCATTTGGCGAACTCCCGGGATGCTCTCGGAAGATGGGTGGAGGCCCGTTTTGCCAGCTGTAGACCCTAGAAAATGAGTGAGCCCAGCGTATATTCATGGTCACCATTTATTTATGAAGCTGTTCCCCTCTATGAAACATTCGTTTTTCGGCACAATCCATTGCTCATCATTTAAAAAAATAAAAATTAAAAAAGCCAGACCAGTATGGATTGAACAAATGAATGGGTGGGATACCATAAGCATTGATTGGTTAGGTCAGGATACTCCCACCCACTACAGGTTTTGAAGCCTCATTTGACGCCAGCATTGATCGGTTAGTTCAGTATACTCCCACCCCCCACAGGTTTTGAAACCTCATTTAGCACCAGCATCGACTGGTAGTTTGAGACAAGACAAAGGGGAAAAAGAAGAAAAAAATACAGAACAGCACTTTCTGTCATTTATAGTATTAGTAACGTACAAGCAAGTTAGAACATTAAAAGTGACCATTACCAGTGTCACACAAATTGCTGAAATGCCATTAAAAAACAGACTGTCAAACAATAAAGGATTTCATAAAAGACATTCTCCATCTTTACTTGGCAACATGCAATTTTAACGTTGCCCTTAAATACAACCATTTTAATTTATTAAAATGCATTGAACTTGTATTATTAATCTCTTAATACATGCTTCAGAATTAGACCATACCTAGAATGCAGGGACTCAAGTCAGGGACATGCAGAATACTAAATTTATACAATTAAATTGAAACTAAATATATCTGGGACTATTCACTAACCACATTACATATAGAAGGATCCTGACAGCAATCAACTCAGGTGTGTGACTTATCACAAAATTATGGCTGATTTCATAGTCTTAGATGAGTCATTGAATAGAGAAACGGCAGAGGAAACGAAAAATAAATAAAATTAAAGCAAAACTATTTTTTTTATTCCAGGTGGTTCCAGTTATACAAGAAAACCCTTCCAAAGAGTAAGTATTAAGATCTTATATTAAGATTTAAATGTTTTATATATTAAAAATTTAATTGTCATGAGAGAACATGTAAAAAAAAACTAAATAGTAAGCAGAGAGTGAAATATTAAAAACAGAAAACTGTTTTCATTCAGCACATTTCACACTATACAGAAAGCAAAATATCACATCATTAACTGAACATACAGATGAAAGATAACTGTGTTGCGTTTTCACAGAAATTGTTTCTTTTTTCCATGTCAGGCAAGCATGGACGTGTCAGTTTTTGCTGCCTGCTGCTGCACATTAGTAGAAATACCAAGAAACCAAAGGAACCTGATAGTCATCACGGATGAAATAAAGTAACATATTCTATGCACTTATGAAGTGTAATTTAAAGGAGCAAGTGGGGAGGTCAATGTCGCTCGTAGCAGAGCTGTGAAGGCTGATGGTTATCGTGCTGTCCTGACTGTGTCACAACCCCTTCCGATGCTGAGCCAACCCCACAGGATCACTCAACTCCAGCCTCCTTCTTCGCAGAGGAAGTGAAACTCGAGGTCAGACTGGTGCCAGTTCTGGCGGACTTTCGCCGTAGCAAAACTTGGCCTGTGGATTTCTGTAGGTGTTCTCATGCTGGACGCTCTGATGCAGAGACAGACGCAGAGATGATGAGAAAATGCCCCAAAAGGCAAAGGGGGACATTAAAGCGTCCACTTACTCAATTAAAGCCCTGTCTTCAAAGGAAGCATAACATTTAGACAGAAAACCATTCCACTTCAAGCAACATCCATGTCAACCCATGAGGAATGAAGACGAACTGAATTTCCAATTACAAGCAAGCGGTCAACTATCCACCCTCTTTCCTTGAAATCTGGGGGACTCAAGGGTACTGGGAGGGGAATGAGCTGTCACCCAGAGCCTTCAGGGAATGCGTTTCGCAGTAGGTGTGGCCATGGAGTGATGAAGAGTCACTCTGGGTTCCCTGGATCTTTTGTCAGGGTGTGAAGGAGATCAGCAGTGACACAGCACACAGAACTTTATCACGATGATCTCTGCTTGCTCCCACTCAAAACCTTATTCTGCTCAACACATTTGGGTTTGTGAAAAAGCATGAGTCATCGGTACAGGATTAGTTCGCTGTCTGCAAGGCAGAAGCTTAGCACAAGTAACCAAAACACACGAAAACTAAAATGAAAATACATCAATGAAGACTGTAATGAGCCTATGTCCATCATATGCATTGTGACTGCTAACTATCTGCCAGAATCACAGTTATAATGCAAACTGATGCCTTATGCATTCTTGGAAATTCAGGTTACAAGGTAAAATCTCTTAAGTCTGTAAAATGTTTTACCATTAATTTCAGTGGAAAAAGAAAAAAACATAAGCACTAGATGAACAGATAAAAATTGAAAGAGAATCATGGAGCACGACATCATGAAGCGAAGGTGGGGAGATGACACAGGGAAACTGAAGACCAGAATGGTCACCGAGCCGCTAGTGAACTTGGTGCGGCTGTAGGTACGAACTTCGAAAAATCTCACATACTTGCCTCGTTTACTCGGAAATGCGAAAACAAAAATCTCATATTTGGCCATAATGGGGCAAGGGGTATTAATTAATTTCAATGGTAGACCCAAAATCCCACAAGTATACTCGGCTTTGGAGTGGCTGTTCACATGTTGATCCTCGTGATTTCCAATGACTCTAACACCCACCTGCGAAGAGGTGCGACATTTTGCCAGACACAGCTCAAAGTGGTCCTCCACTGCAGTGAAGAGGTTCTGCAAACTTTTCGTTGCTCTGTTGAGGAAGCGCTCCAGCAAAGGTTTCTGTGCAAGTGATGCAAAAAGGTCCGTCCGTTAATCACCCAAAGTCGAAACGGGGAACAAATTGACAACATCCACATACTTACACTTGTATTTAACAAAAACGGCAAAATATCCTAAACTAACTTAACCAAAGAACTTCTTTATGTCTCCTGTTGCTTAGCAACCCTATTACCTCAGAGAAAATTCAATTTTTAAATGTTGCACATTTACACGTGTATACTGAACAGTTTCAGCTATTTCTAGTGGCAAATCCGGATATGTGACTACTGTCATTTTCATCTCTGCCTCATTTATGCTGGATGATTTCTAAGCAGACTGATGAGCCTGACATTCACATTTCAGTCTTAAGCTGGCAGAAACAGAATGATGTTAATGCGTCAGATGATGACCAGTTCAAATCCCACAATGGGTTTGATGGTATCACCTTGGAGCAACGCACTTAACCCGAACCACTCCACAAATATTCAACCATATAAACGAGTAAAAAGCATCAGGAAAGCAATTAGTTACCACAAAACTAAAAACAAGAACATCTTCCTCTAGGGTACAACCCCCCCCCCAAATAAAAACGATGGTTTGGAACTCATTGCCTTGTCAGGCAGCAGGCAGCAGGACACACAGTACTCATAGATGCTACAGCAGCCCCCGGTAAGGCAGCTCTCGCAGACAAACTGCCGAGTGTTTGGGGTGTTGACGCTGCAGCATCCGTTCACCAGGAGGTCAGTTCTCTCACAGACGTAGCCTGGAGACCATTAAGAACTCATTTTAAACCAGAAGCACGTTACCAATCTGAAGTGTTTTCCCGTACGTTAAGACAAACATGACTACATAAAAAGACACGCAGGATACCAAGAGTAACTAATGAAACTCACTAGTTTTACCAAGCACACTTCATCTCAAGTTCAAAAAACCTGGACACGGGTACATCATATATGCGCTTTCACTATCAAATTTTGCTGCCAACTCCAAACGCGCCATTTGCCCTATGGAGAAACTAACTTGGCACTGCGAAAGAAAAAAAAAAGCATAGCCGACTCGGACAGGAACATCAGAGCAGGTCACGAAGTGCCTGTCCGATTGCTCACCCAGCTCGTCCGTGATTAGGCTCTTGCCCTGGATCGAGTTGCGGCACCGCGTTATCTGCCTGCTGCTGTTTCCCAGATCGAAGCGCACCTTCCAGGCGATGCGGTGCTCGGGATACCTCGCCTGCAGAAGGATACGGTCGCGCACGGTTCTCTCCTCCTAAGAACAGGGGTACAGCGACAGGGGCATGATCGCGGCGACAGCAGGGGGCGCCCGAAACGCCGGGGGCTATACCTGCTTCAGAGTGTTTGTCAGAAAGTAGATGAGGGAGAGCCCGAAGACGACGGCCAAAACCCAGCGCTTCCTGAGAAGCCTGCGCAGCACCATGGGGACGCCGTTTCCGAGGATCACTTCACGGGTTCCTATGGGACAGGGTTCGGTAGAGGGACCGCCGATTATATAACTGTTTAGTTAACTAGGGGCAGGCGGTCATACAATAACCCATCCGAGGGGCTGCCCTGTTAACTCAGGGGTGCGGGCACTTGGTTACAGGGCCGAAGATGACCTCCCCGCCAGCCACCGTGCGGTCCCCCGAACACACCTGGCGCCGAAAAGCAGACTGCCACCGGCGCTGCTTCGCCACCCAGCTAGCCTGCCGCATCTGTCGACAAATGACGTGCCGGACAGCCACTAAGGCCGTATTAGTGAGCCAAACACAGCTACTAAAGGCAGCCGCGTCCTCCAAACGTTATAACCTTAATCGAAACGTGCAGCCATCATACAGACCAAAACAAACAACACCATTGACCCCGGGAAGCAGTTCCGTCATGAAATCATTAGCGTCACACAATCAGGGTAAATGAAGGATTAGTCTATCGATACAAAGATAAACAAGCTAAAACCATGCCCGTTGTCTGTGCGACAATTGCTGAAAATAGCTTTACGTCGTCCGCGAGTAAGCAAAAATCTCCTATCAGCCAATTAAACGCGATCTTTTGTTGACCCGGAAGTACTTTGTCGCCGTTAGGGCCGTTCTGATGACGTCACGTCGGCAGCGGCGTTTCTCGTGCCAGAAGAGGACTGAGCTTTTGGCAGGGGAAAAACAGCAAACAAATTAGAGTACAGGTTGGGCACATAAACGAGGACGCATTGGAAACAACGATATGATGACGGTAAGATGTGCGTTCGCTCGTCACCATATGTGTCTGCTGGCGTTAGTTTGATGGTCATTTATGGAAATGCAGTCGGTTCTGTCTGCCATATTCAGTATATGCTGTTGGGTCGGTTGCTGATGCTAATATAAATTCATCCTCCAGGCGTCTGTGCCCCTACTCTTTGCTTTAAAGGTGTGTATGGATCACTGGTAAGAAGGCTGTTTCTGAGCCAAACAGCTGTCCTGCTTACACTTGGCCACATCGCCCTCTCTTGATCTCAGGGTTGAATACAATCCTGCCTCTTCCTTTTACATCCCTGGGTCCTTTAAAGCACTCTTACTTAAAGCACCCAGTTAGCTTTTCTCTACACTTCTGTTTCCTAATGAAACCCCTCTAAACCCCCCTGGTCTTTTTTCTTTCCCATTTTCCTTAATGCATCTCATGCACACTCCGATCCATCTCTGATAAAACTACACAGCTGTGGCCAAACCTTATCACTCTCTTTGGCCTGCTTCACCCACTGATCCACCTGACTGACTGTCTGATTCAGAACCATAATTCACACACACTAGATATTCTGGAGTCCTCCTTTGGGGAGATGTTGCCTCAGAACTCAATTTACCTCATTTTCACACAGCCTGTTATCTTTTGCTACACATGACCTAAAATCACAGGTAAAGCCACACACAAGATTCTCTTCACAATAACCATCAAAGTATAAAACAAAAAGCAAGAAAAACCAGATTCATTCGTGCTACTCTTTGAGAAATTAATATTTTCTTTTCTGCTCTATCTTTTTTTATGCAATGCTTACACAGCCTGCACGACAACACAAATAATTCACAAAGGGGTGCCCAAACCCACTTTCTTTATGCAAAAGGGGGACTCAAATCCAACTTTTACTCTCTCCTACCTATTTTAAAACACACCCTATTCTGTTCAATTCAAATCTAACGCTGACCAAAGCACTATTCTAGCTAAAGATATTCAAGACCCTTTCAAACACACATTTTACAATTTAACAAGTTCTAACCAGTCTTAGAAGAAGCTGATTCCCAATAATGGAGTCAGTCTTCTCAAAAACTTTACATCACAGTCAGATCCAGTCCTCCTCCTCTTCACCGAATCAGCCTGCATACAGATCACCACCTACTTGGGAAACCTTTATTTAAAAACGTGTACCCTACTCCGTTTCTTTTTGCCCCAATGTGATCTACCATTGGGTATCTCCAAGGAAGGTCCCTCCTTCTAACCAACTGGCACTGCTGTCCTTTTTGTGAAGCCTGTTAACTGTGAAAGAACTCGCTCACAAGTAAGCAATAGTCTAAGGATAGTTTATCGAGCGGCTTCAGAGACAAAGTTACAAAGACAAAAAAGATGCTAAGAGAGACACAGTGCCAAATGGGTGCGGAAAAATCAGTTCGTTTACAAATCAAAATTCTGAAGTATGGTGGTTATCGGATGGCTAGATTTATTAAAAGAAATCCGCTGACATTATCGTAAACAGAATATCACTGTTATGCAACCATGCATAAACAACACTGTGATTAATTTGTATATAGCCAGTTCAACATGAGACACATGCAACCAGGTTGTTGCTGTTGCCATGGTAATAGTTTGCTTATGTAGTTTTTGTAATTAGAATGCATAGTGCATATTTTTATGGATACCAAGTTATGAAGTTTACTTGCTGACTCAATAAAGAACTTCGATTTAAATAAATTAATACAATTAAATAGCCTGTATATAGTTTGTATTACTCAGGAAAATGTGAATTTTTCAATTAAAACAAATCTGCTGTAAATTGTATCGAATTGCAATATGGAGAGAATTGCAATACATATCAAATCGGCAGGCAAATATTGTTTTAATTTAAAATCGAGATGTCTCTGCCAATTCCCACCCCTATAGTGCCACCAGACTAACCCTACTGCCCCCCCCCCGAGCTTACAAATTCTTGATCTATCCCAAAATACTCAGCTGTCAACCTGTTATGTTGAAATACGTGCTGCTCTATCCACTCAGAAAAGTGAAAGGGTAAGTGAGCACCCTGCAGGTATCTACCTGACTCAGGACCTCCATGTACAAAATGGGCCTTTACAGATGTGAGTGACCTTCATGACTGGAACATAGAAGGTTCTCAGGTATCTTCTTCAGGCTTCGTGACTCCACTGAGTCCAGATCTTAGTGACTGTTACACTGTGACGTGTCTCTCTCTTCCCTGCATGCTGCAGATCTGAATCCCGTGGCGATGAACCCGATGTGATGCAGAGGAGACACAGCAGTAACACCGATGGCATGCCCCCTGAAAGGTTTGTTCAAGCCCCTTTCAGTCGTGCACTGTTGGCACTGTGGCCTGGAGACACCTTTAGACTTTCTCTAGATTTCTGGTTATGGTCTTCAAGAAAGTGCAGTAAGAAAACACATGGTAATGCAGAGCCCCGCTTTAGAATCTGGTTAAAGGAAAGTTGTGATGTTTTGCCATGGGGACGTGTTTGTTTTTGTCTGTTTAGGAGCCGGAGCCAGACAATGGGGTCAGAGAGCAGTCTGGATGAGTCTGGGGACTCCTCCTCACCCCAGCAGCTCTTCTCTGGCCTGGTGGGCGTTCCATCTGGCAACGTGGCCTCCGTCCCCTTCCAGGCAGCTGGGTTGGTCCTGGGCTCCCCATCTGAGGTCTTCATCCAGATGGCGGCATCCTCGTCCCGAGAGGAGGTCCCTCACCGGCCAGAGAGCAGCGCCTACCTCCCGCGGCCCGCTCAGCCACACCACCACCACCACCATCACCACTACCACCACCAGGCATCCCAGCACCGCTCCTCTTCCCTGCTGCACGCCTCTGACCGCCACAGTGGCGGGGATGACGGTGGAGATGACCCCTCAACTCCTGCGCCCGCGCTTTCTGAGCTCCGTGCCGTCATAAGCTGGCTCCAGAGAGGCTTCCCTTTCATCCTCATCCTCCTTGCCAAAGTCTGCGTCCAGCACAAGCTGGGTGGGCCGCCGCTGTTTTATTTTTTTTTTTGGGGGGTGGGGGTGGTGTGTTTTCGTGAAGTCATGGCTAACTGTGTTTCTTCAGGGATTGCTGTGTGCATCGGAATGGGAAGCACGTTCACCTTCGCTAACTCGGCTCTGAAGCACCAGGTGTCGTTACGGGTAAGACGGGCTGACTTTCTCTGGTGTCGCGGCAGTGAAGGATGACAGCAAGTCAGCACCAGCCATTAGGGAGATGCTGTAGCTTAGAATTGACGGGATCATTCTCTTGTAGCATTTGATTTGTAGAGCTAATAGTGTATGTAATAATCATAATAATATTTTTGTTTATGTGTGTACTTAGACCGAAGCCTACCAAAACTGAATGTGCAACTTAAGGCCCTGAGTTTCTTTGCCTTAACGTCATAAACAAAAATACAATGTATACGTCATTATCATCGTACCATGAATACAGAGCCCGTTATCATATTGAAACTTAGTGTTTACCGTTTTGTGGTCCTCGTTGTGACAGTTGAAGTGCCTTTTCTCTTGCCTAGGAGAAGAGGTCTGTTTTTGTCACGCTGTGGATTCTGATCTTCCTGGCTGGGAACACCCTGTACCTCTACTACACTTTTAGCACTGAGGAGTTATACAACAGGTAATACAAATGTTTTGCCCTGAAGAAACTAGCGGGGATTTCGCCATTTCTAGCGGACTGAGCTTAGATTCCATCCATTTTTGAAACTCCATGTTTTGATTTGTCATTTCTGTATGTGTTTATTTGTTCAGTTTTGTGTGTGTTTTTTTTTTCTGTAGGAATATTTTGCTTTATTCCTTCTACTGTTTCTGTGAGTATGTTTTGTTTCCCCCCCCCATTTAATCACATTCCATCTTTTTAGCTTTTTTATCATTTGACTGAACATTTAAATGATTGAAGTATGGAATCTCAAGTGCTTGCATGTAAATTGTAGTCAATTTCTGTAGCTCTAACGCTATATAACGTTTAACTGACGTGATGGGATGTGATGCTGGACTGCCCTGTGTTTTTTTTTTTTTTTTCCCTGCAGTTTGTTCTTTGCCAAGCCAAACATGGACAGCTTTGATTTCTTTGACTTGATCTGGGTAGTGGGCATCACTGACTTTGTCCTGAAGTATTTCACAATCGGGGTGAAGTGTTTCATCTTGTTCCTACCCAAAATCCTCCTTGCCTTCAAGTCCAGGGTAAGTTTCACACAGACATCTCAAACTTAGCCCCTCTGGTTGTGTGTGTTAGGGAAGGGTGTATTTGCCAAAGGCCTTGGTGCAGGTAAATTCTCTTTGGTTGATAAGTGTAGGTTCGTATCATTTTGTTTTAGAAATATTGTTACTGAATGTGGTTTTTCCTTACTGCTAATTTGAAATACTGAATTGTCAAATACAATTCATCATCAGGAATAAAATGTATAACACTGAAAATTTTTTAAAACATAATTGCACTTATCACCTAATTAAAAGAAAAGGTTAAAATAAAAACCCCTTCTTGAACACATGCATTTATAGTTATAATAAACAGAAGACAAAAACATCATAAAAATGCAGCTTTCATCCCCAGTGTTATATATTTAACTGGCAACGTACGTTTATTGTAGGTAATTTTTTTTAAAAGTTCCCTTTGATATAATTTTTCTTTAGGGGTGGGAAGTTAAAATGACAGTTTAATTTCCGTTATTGTAAATTGAACTGATCTGTAATTGAGAGTCCCCACTCCCCTGGTGAAGCAGTTATAACCCATGAGAAAAGGGGAAAGCAAATCAGCCACTCGTTGTGTCCCGCTCCGGGGGATTTGCAGAGTGAGATCACCGCTCCTTGGTAGACCCATTACGTCGACTGGACTTGCCCATCCCAGGAGGAGAACCTGGAAACTGCCTTAATGTGTTTAAGCATACATATTAAAAAATATGTATAGACAATCAAAAGTGTATAGCATCCACAGGATAATTCTGAATGATTTATTACCAATGCCGTGTTTGATTCTGAGTTTGCGTATTTCCCGTTTATTAATTATGCTGGTACCTCTTCTCATTACCAGCTGTCCCCTGGATTCCATCCTCTTGGGATGTCTGTAAACATTTTGCTTTAGATTATATTTCTTGGTGCAGGGGAGAGAAACAATAAGGTTAATGAAAATGCGGCTCGCTGATACGAAATAACGGCGATTGCGTCCCCGGGCTGTCGGCTTGTTTTGCGAAAATAGGGGGCGAGAGGGTCGGACCACTGCAAATGGGGAACGGGTGAGGGCTACGAATCCTGCCTCTGGCTCCTGTCCAGTTTCGGGCTGACGAATCGGGGCGCGTCCGGAAGGAAGCGGTGCTCCAGGGACAAAGAAGGGAAGATAAATTGCTTGTTGACGGAGGTCGGTGCCCGCTTCCTGCTGCTAGCAGGGCCCCGGAGAAGGTGATTAATTTTTGTCAGGTAATATTCAAGAATTCATTATGTGCGACGAAGCCCAGAAACTCTGAATTTTACCCACAAATTCCCTGTATAGCGTGGCGAGACGTGCTTAAGGGATTCCCTGGAACGGTTTTGTTACCGTGACAGTGATGAGGTGACCGGGAAGTGCCCCTGTTGACTGGATAGCAGGTGGAGGGTGACATCTGCCAGTTTCCTTGCAATACTGGTAATTTGCCTCCGTCTTCGTGAAGCTGCAAATTGCTTGACTGTTGGAGTCACGCCATTTTGGAGTTGCTCATTGGTATTAAAAATGGCCTTCTGCGACAGAGAAATTATTTAGATGAGATTTTATTTTATTTGCGATCTTTTTTTTTTTCCCTCAGTCCACCAATTTTATAACAGCATTTGCAGCATGAAATTGAGGTGTGCTGTTTGTTTATAATTTTTACATTAATTCTAATAATATTGTGCTGTTGTCAGATGGGGAGTCCATTCAGCCACTGGTGCCTAATTATCAGTAATATAAAATCATGCTGTTTGTTGGTTTCAGATCTCACACCCAGACCATATGGTGCGGCAATAGTAACAGTAGTACTAGAAACCCTTTTCCCCATTGTGTGGTAATAGTAGTGACAGGGAGCCCTTCTGCTCAGACCAACGTCCATCTTGTTTGCCCGTGTCGAGGCTGAAGGGGGCCCTAGTAAATTACCACTCAGATCACCATCCCAGCTAGAGTGAATCTCAGAGCTGCATCAATGACAGTTTTTGGTTGAGTTATCTTGGAAGTATTCTGCTTTTCTTTTAACGGTGTCGTGTTTGCTGTTTCCTATCTCCCCAACCCTTCTCCAGGGGAAGTTCTACTTGCTCATCGAGGAGTTTAGCCAGCTCTTTCGGGCTCTTGTGCCCATCCAGCTGTGGTACAAATACATCATGGGGGAGGACCCGTCTGGCAGTTATCTTCTTGGAGCCACGCTTATAATCATCTACAGCCTGTGCAAGGTGCTTTGGTGGTGGTGATGAATAAAGCAATGATACGAATAACATAGTTCACTTTTATTTAGAGTGGTTTTTCTACATGTAATAAGCTGTTACCTGCAAAAGGGGGGCTTGATAGAAAAAGCTTTGTGAACTATTCAGCTTTTCCATCCATCCATCCATCCATCCAATTTGGTCCAAACTGCTCAATCCTATTCCGGGTCATGGGGGGGCCTGGACCTTATCCCAGGCAACCTTAGGGCACAAGGCAGGGGACACTCAGCTTTTAAATAAACAAAACATTTGAAAATGAACAATGGGGTAAACAAGGCATAAAAATTCACAGTCCACAGAGTAGAAGATGCTACCATGGTAAACTGATGTAATTCAACGTTTCACTGATATAATTAAAAGACCATCAAGATGTCTTTGTTCTACACCGTGAAGTGATGGATGTAAATTTGGGGGGAGTAAAAATATGTAATCAAAGGAGTTACTGATGTGGTAGTATGGTGGCAGTATCACAGTTTGGAAATGGATATGTTGCTAGTCAAACATATACTTTTTTTTTCTTGCAGTCTTTTGATATCTGTGGCCGCATCGCAGGAATAAGGAAAGCTCTGGCAATTCTGTGCAGCTCCCAGGTGAGAGAAGCTGTGTTTATTTGCTGTTTTGTTTTTTTAACGTTGGTAATATTCTTCAGATTGGTAGTGATGGGACAGATGAAGATTCAAAACCCTTTGTCGGTAGGAGTATCCTGACCTAACCAATCAATGCTGGCACTAAATGAAGCTTTAAAACCCTTGGTGGGTGGGAGTATTCTGACCTAACCGATCAATGCTGGAGCTGAATGAGGCTTCAAAACACATGGTGGGTACAAGCATCCTGACCTGACCAGTCAATGCTGGTGCTAAATGAGGCTTCAAAACCCATGATGGGTGGGAATATCCTGACCCGACCAATCAATGCTGGTGCTGAATGAGGCTTCAAAACCCATGGTGGGTGGGAGTATCCTGACCTAACCGATCAATGCTGGAGCAAAGTGAGGCTTCAAAACCCGTGGTGGGTACGAGCATCCTGACCTGAACCAATCAATGCTGGCGCTAAATGAAGCTTCAAAACCCGGGGTGGGTGGGAGTATTCTGACCTAACCAGTTAATGTTGGAGCTAAAGAAGCTTCAAAACCCATGATGGGTGGGAATATCCTGACCTAACCAATCAATGCTGGAGCTAAATTAGGCTTCAAAACCCGTGGTGGGTGGGAGTATTCTGACCTAACCAATCAATGCTGGAGCTAAATGAGGCTTCAAAACCCGTGGTGGGTGGGAGTATCCTGAACTCTCCAATCAATGCTGGTGCTAAATTGGACTTCAAAACCCATGGTGGGTGGGAGTTTCTGAAATGAAAAATCAGTTTTGGCTATCACCAGCATTTACTGGTAGTCTGGGATACTTCCACTGACTGTGGGTTTTGAAGCCTCATTTGTCCCATCACTACAATTTTGTAAAAAGATATATGAAGTAAATCAGATCAATAGTCATTCTGATTAACTGATGTAATTGCATGTTTCAGTATTTGTATGTGTTAAAAATGATCTCTCAAGTGATGATACACTAAAAAATTTGACTCCATCAAAAAACAGAAAACAAAATCAAGTAACTAATCACCTTTTAAGTAAATTCAGCTTCTGATTTAAACTCATTTTAAGATGGAAGAGTTGACTTTGTTGAACTAATTTTTGTCTGTCTATATCTTCTGGTTTCCTGTGGAACATGAGGCTGTAACCAATTTTTGTATGTAAATGTAATTCAGATTGCTCTGGCTTACAGTGTACAGTACATGCCCACTTAAATTGTGATGATATTACTGTGTTTTTAAGTTAAGGTACTTAAATGAAAGACAACCTACAAGCTAGTCACTGAGAGAAATGAAAGGAATGTAAGACATCTTCGGAACTAAATTTTTATGTTTATCACTCTTATCATACACCAAAAATGCAACATGTTCCTTAATTGAATGAGTAAGAAAAAAAAAAAAGTTCTACAGGAGAAATGACAGTGCACTTACAACAAGACAGCATTTCTAGAGTGTTCTGTTACTTGAAACTTAACAGAACAAAAGATTCCATCCATCCATCTTCTGACTGCTTGTTCTGGTCGGGGTTGTGAGAAGATGCGATTATGTTAATATGCATTTTCAGATATTATATATTCAAGGTGAAATAGAGCACTCAGACTAATACTTAAAAGGCCTCCGCATAAAGTTATTGACATCAACATAATGTTCAAATGGGGAAGAACTTTCAGAGTTAGAACTACCTTGGAAAATTAAAAATCAAAAAGTCCCTCTAAAAATAGCTACTCAAACCATGTGACTAATAAAAAATTCCTAGAATGTTCTGCCTATTCAGCCTGAAAGAAAAATGTTCAGCATAGACATGTAAAAGCCAGTAAAAACATAATTTTAAAACTAATGCTGAAGTCGGCGTAGGAACTGTCCATATTACCAAACACTGATAAGAGCCTACTAGCCTAAGCCTTTAAAGCCCTTGTCTTTTTTTTTTAAGACATGGTTCAAGCTGAGGATTGCAGATTCAAATATGTAACTACATTTTTTTGGATATTTAGAGCATAAATCAGCTAAACATCACACTGAAAGCAGTGAGAATATCATAATCCCCATCTAGAACCACTGTATCTTCAAGCACAACTGCCACATTCGCTCACGCAGATTATCTTCATCGTCATCTTTAGTCAACTCAAATACGTTGATTTTTGGGCCCTGAATGTGCTGCTCCAACAAGTTCACTTTAACACAAGACAAAAAAAAAAAAAAAGCAGTTAGGCGACAGTCAGTCAGGAGGCACACAAGCAGTTGTGAACGCACAGTAAATTTGGGAAATCACTTTGTATTAAACTGGATTGTTAGGTACTAGTCTATCTCCACGGCTTTCTAGAAAATTCTAAGCGCATGAATGAAATGTCAAGTATTTGAAGCTGCTCCTAAAAGCATCACTACTAGGTACTCAGTGCGTAATGTTCAAAATGCTGTTCATACAGTCGGACTCTTACCTACAAGACTAGCTGTACACTCACGTCTGATTTAGCCAGTGAATCGAGAGGTCAGCTGCACAGTTAAACATGTAAACACACCAACATAAGAATAGTCCCTATATCAGTGGATTTAAGTTTCTGCCGAGCTGCTATAATGTGAAAGTCAGGTCTTTCTGGTCTGACATTTCCCCTGTGTTCTTTGGGCTCGCTTTTTTAAAAGATTAGAACGTTTTACGCAAATGGATTTTTCCAAATGAAGGTTAACTTGGCTTTAGACGGAGGTCTCAGCAGAGGTATTCATATTACTGCTCCATTTTTGTCTGCAGGTAGACTTTTTGTATGTTTATATAGGGGAAAGACACGTGAAGAGATTTCCCATTATTATAATGTGAATTGTGTTTTGATGTAGGACAGGAGAAGGATTATTTTTTTTTTATCACTTGTACGGAAGCTCATCGTGTCGATAGCCAAGTGGAAAAAGCCAGATTCTTACTGGGGCAATACCTATTGGGGCCGTGCATGTGACGTATCATGTGGTGGAGTCATTTGACCCTTGTGTTGTGCCTCGGTGTGACCCTCAGAGTTTCGGCATGAGAGCGAGCAGCCAGCAGTGCACAGAGGCGGGGGACCTCTGTGCCATCTGCCAGACGCAGTTCCGGGACCCGGTGGCCCTGCTGTGTCAGGTGAGGCCGTCCATGAGGTGCTGTGGCAGCTGGCATTGCTTGTTGACCTCCATTTTTGTGGTTCCCCACATCGGTATCGTCCATCCTTTTGTAACATGAGAAGTCTGTGTTATTTGATGAAAATGGTAATAATCCAGGTTAGGTAGCTTTATCTGTGGGGCAGCAGTCGGTCCTTTCCGGTGCTTATCTGCAACTTGAAGGTTAGAAGTCCACGTCATTAACCGCCACACCACCCGCAGGCCCAAAATCAAGATGGGAACGGATTGCGTTTGTCATCTCAGTTATGCTGCGCAGACTGCTCTGTGAGTTTCAGTTCCCATACAGTATCGTGCACAGAAAACTGCTTTGTGACATTGAGCATATCGAACAAGAAGGTTCTCAAACTACTTCTACTGCAGATCAGTTAATAGCGAAGCTAGATCTGGGATCTTAACAGTCTTGTGTTTGTCTGGCTTCATGTGAAGGTTGTAGGTGATTGTATGAAATGATAATATCTTTTACAAATAACCCAATAACAATGAGTATAATTAAACAGCACTGCGTGTCTACCTCTCTCAGCATGTTTTCTGCGAGGATTGCCTATGTCTCTGGTTCGAGCGGGAGCGCACGTGCCCCCTGTGCCGCTCTGCGGCCATCGAGACCCTGCGCCCCTGGAAGGACGGCACCACATCGGCCCATTTCCAGGTGTACTAGTTCTGGGGAGGTGGACTCTGACGGGGAGAATGCCAAGATGTAGCCTGTGCGGTCGCTATTCCAGACCGGGGTGTCACTTGGCAAGTACCTCAATGCCAAACCAGAAAGCTTGACCATCTAAAACTAAGTATTTTAAAACAACAGTACTGATTTTATTATGTGTTTACCATTGAATCAGAATGGCACACTAGACTGCCCTCTAGTGTTTCTGAAGCTAAAAGACAAGTGCTTTAGTATCAATGTAAAATGATTACATCACACTTGTGAAAAAAATGGATGCGGCTTATGGAAAACAGGTCTGGGACTTTGAATTACTGTCAGCCTTCTGAAGAGAAGTTATGTGGAATATATAAAACAATTTTTGCATGCTGCTAGACTACATTTTCAAGCAGGGAAGTGTAATTAAACCACCAATTGAAACTAGCAATACACCTCTATTTAACACATTCTGTCTTGTGTTGCTTAGAAACACACTCAAGAGTCTTTGTGCTGAAGCGTTTATTTTCTAAACCAGTCACAGGAATCACAAGTTTTTTTTTTTTAGGAACAGCAGAGAGCACATTTGTAAAATCACAAATTCATAACTTGTATAATATCACAATTCTGCAGTTATACAAAAACATAGCTTATGAAAAGTTACATGCTTATAAATGCACGGTTTCATCCCCCGGGTTTACCTTAACACTGCTACAAAAGGTGAGCTCAAAGGCCCCGTATACAAAACTTTTAGAAAATAGAAAGTATTTCCTGTCTTCTCAGGTGTTCAGAACTGGTGTTTGTCACAGAGCTCGCTCCATTTGGAGATTCAGTGTTTTAATAAATATCATTGCTCAGTAGTAAAAATGATTGTATACTGTGTCTGTGGTGGTCACTCGCTGCTTTGTCCACAGAAAAGATTTGCTGGATACAATATATTAAATTAGCTTATTTCACAGGCCAGTACAGTGGAATATAAAGAGAAAGCATTTGGTAGGATCAGTGAAATAGACTACTTAAAAGCAGGTTATACATTTCAAATATTTTTCCCTTTTTAAAAGAGAGAACTTAAATTTTTTCCTGTTTTTTATGTACAGTAATAAACTTGGTATACTGGATGTGAAATCTGTTTGAGGCAAGTTAAGTTATAAGCATTAATCACAAAGTAGTAAGTAAGTTTTTCCCCTTACCCAACTACCAAGGGACCATGACATCAACTTACTATTCCCGGTGTACGGGTGCTTTCAAGTCATCTTAAAACAATAACCTTGGCTCCATACCGACCTGCTAAAACCACCAGTGTTTTGAAACACATTTAAATGTGGTACAACTGAGAAAAAAAAAAATCCAGGTAGTGATCAAGTAACGGAGAAATGATGTAAGCCGAGGCGTGTTATGAACTGAATTCATAATTCACACCGAAGAAGCATTTATCAAGAAGAAGCCCTGGAACTTCTAAACCACACTGAAGAAGCATTTATCAAGAAGAAGCCCTGGAACTTCTAAACCAAATACTCGTCCGAGAAACAGAGAAGTGTCCTATACAGGTCTATACAAATGTGAGTATAGGCATGGACTCAGCGCCTCACGGCGCTGCAGATGCGCTTCCAGCTGACACGAGGCTCCCCAGTGCAAATATCGGGCTCTTCCACGGCCATCCACGTCCTTGATCGGGATCCGAAGGCACCATCTGCAAGGAGTAACAAGCGCATATTTCGTGTCGGGATGCCGATCCCTGACCGTCGGCTTGCGGGATACCTCACCATGTGCGCACCTGTCAGCGCACCGATCTGTCAGTCACCTGTCAAAGTTGTCACCTGGTCAGTGTGGACCACGATGCGTGCAATCCCCCGTGCCGTCAGTCAGCAACTAATTTAGATGACTGTGCGCATTGCACGGCCGATGCCTGATGAGCGGCGCATCGCATCACCTCGCCCGCTTACCTGTTGCTGCTGCGACGCAGGGGGGACGCGCCGCACCTACAGGTGTCGCTTTCTGACGAGCAGCACGAGCGCAGCTATCTGCACGGCGGCGCAGGCGACGCAGAATCCCCGCACGGAGACCCTGTCGCTCCCCGGCGTGCCCTTGCTGCTCTTCTCCAGCTGGTCTCCGATCCAGCGGAGGCGACGAGCGAGCCGCGCGCCGGAGCAGGACTGCAGCCCCTGGGCGCTGATGGAGTGGCCCGCCGGAGGCAGACTCTGGTCCATTGGGAGACAGCACATATTTCTCTGGATCTCTTTATTAATTCGTTTTTGCTTTGCCTCCCTTCGCACTCTTTGTGCAGGAAGGAGATCCCCCCCCTTCACTGACCGAATCAAATCTTGCCTGTGTTTGTTTCTCTCTCCTCTATTATTTATTAAAGTGTCACATGATGTGGGGTTTACATCATCTTTTCCCAAAAGAGAAAGGTAATCATTAACTCTTGAAGCGCTCGCCCTCGTCCGCCAGACCCCTTTTGTCATTCTGATGCAGGTGCAGAGGTGGGGATGTGGTATAGCCATGCGTGCATTCAGATTTAAAAAAAGGCATGATGCATACATAACCACTGCCTTAGTGCATATATTCCCACGATTACCAATTATAACATATAGTCGCTTAAATATATGCGCTCCGAGCCTTGTAAATTAGTATGCAAGAGCAACGAGTTGAAATATGTTGACCAGGGTAAATATGAATGATGGGTTCATTTAATTTACCCCTTTAACCCGATACAATGGAAGCTTCATAATTCGTCTTTGTTCGATATTAATAGCATCGGTGACGAGTTTGAAACGCAAATGTACAGCGGGTCTGATGATAATAATCCGGAACTAATATTACTCTGGCTAAAGATTCCAGTCGGAGAGTTTTACGACTGGACACATGTTAGCAAGATAGCTAAGGCTAATTTATCATTTTATCCGCAGTGAAATGCAGGAAATGGTCTGCTTTAGCTTTATTATTTTTTAAAACACATTGATATGGAAGATGAAGATCTCGAAGCGTTCAGAGAGCGCTGGAAGAAAGAGCTGGAGGAGCGGCCGGTGTGTAAGCGGCGCGGCTCCGTAAGCGGAATCGACTGCAAGCCGAATGAAGTTGTTAGAGAGCCCAAGCCAGATGAACATGGCCGGGGCTCACCGCCGGAGGAGCGGCCGGAATGCGCGTCTGTGGTGGCGGGGATACTGGAGGGACTGCTCAGTCCGCGGCGAGACGGGACCCAGGCTGCGGCGAGCGGGTGGAAAAGGCGGAGGAGCGGCTCTGAGGAGCGGGAGCCTCCCGGGACGGTGTCCGGGAAGGTGTCCGGGAAGGATGCATTGGTGCTGCAGCTGATTCAGGATTTGGTAAGAGCGTTTATAGCAATAGATCATTACCTCAAACAAGAAACGTTACAGGAACGCTAAGAACGTAATGAGAACGGTACTGGACGTTGTGGGAACGTTTTTTTGCCTGCTTTGCTTGTCTTCCTCATACTCTTCATCCGACTTTGGCAGAATGAGATGAATGACATTCCCTTCTTTGATGTGGACCTACCTTACGAGCTGGCACTGAAGATATTCCGCTATCTTACTAGAGCTGATCTGGGACGCTGTGCTCAGGTATAAATGTCACATCTCTCTCTCTTTTCAGTTTTGTTGTATAGATACGATAAAACTGAATGAATTATTAATTCATTTGGAGATTGTTGTGCCAAGTTTGTACACACTGAACAACAAAAATCGACTGAAAAATATTATACACTATATACAATGTACCTAGCTAAAATACACAATATAGCTTATATCTCGTTGTGTAATCACAATTATAAATAACTTAAAAGGGCAATGAACAAGATCAGTTCCAACAAACAAATAAATACAGAACATTGCACCTAAAACCCAGTATAGTGAGTACTTTCATTGTTAATTAGCATTAGCTGCGTGACTCTGTTGTTGCTGTTATAGGTAAGCAAAACATGGAAGGTCCTAGCTGAAGATGAGGTCCTTTGGTACAGGTTGTGTCTGGAAGAGGGTTATCACAGTGGGGCAAGTGTCTCCGACTCCCCCTGCTGGAAGGGCACGTTGCGCGACTGCAAGAAGGCTGAAGACACCCTGCGCTATAACTGGAAGGTCATGAATCCCTGTCTAGTCAACATTTTGACCTACAGAAATGAGGTCAAAACAACCCTGCCCTTAACGTGTCTTTTTTTTTTTTTTAATCATCAACAGAATCGCATCGGATCTGTCAGTAACCTGCAATATGACCTTGGGAGGGTACTTTGTGATGTCGACTCCTGTGACAACCTTGTCATCGCTGGGTAAGAGGTGGTGCTCTGAGCTCACCTCTGAAGACCAAGACTCTGAAGTTGTGATAAGAATAGATATGGTTGTTCTACCAATTTTAAAAATGGTTGAGGACTTCCTGTTCCGAGAATGTCTCTGCTGTGGTTCTGTGTTCTTAATATACATGTAGAGGTGGGATAGAGCATAAAATTGTTATAGGAGGATACATGGATCACGCCAGTCATCTTCCCATTCTTCTATGTTTATTAACTGCTTTTACAGCTGTGGTTACGACCACCTAGACCAAATCCCCGGAGCACAGGGTGTAAGTTAAGACAAACTGTAGGTGGGGTAGTGCTCAATAGCATAGCCCTTTAGCATATTCACTGACATGGTCACACACAGTCGGTTCGTTGCCCTGCTCAAGCTGTACGGTGTGTAACAGGAAGACAACTGGCTTGTGACACCTTGTAAACGTTTTCTGAACTTTATTTTGTAGAAGCCACGCAGCAGGTTGTTGGTCAAAGGCACGGTGTGATTATGAAATACTGTATATCCTGCATATGGAACCCTAAAACTAGGGCTTAATCTATTGGGCTGGACTTTCCCCCAGCCTGGATGTCGCAGTGTCCTCCAGTTCTTCGTTTGTAAACTGTTAGAGTCTGGCACCATCGTTTTCTTGGCGCTCTTTAGGTGTCTCAGGGGGATTTGAGGCCCTTTTTTCTACCTTTGGGATGGAGTGGGGGCCGGGAACGAGGAAGGGGAGGTGACAGCTGATGGTTTCAGCTGGCAGGGACCACGTCCTGTTTCCAACAGCCTGCCCCATGCCTCTCTTGACTTCTGTCCAGCGAGGCGTCTCTCTGTGCCCAAGGCAGCTGGCGTGGGGGGGCGCCATCGGGCACCGCCATGCGGGACTCAGCTGTGAGCCCCCTTTTCTGGTGAAAGGCATGTGTGGTGCCTGAATGTGCACGCGTGCGCACACACACACACACACACACACAGGCACTTGACAACATAAAAGAACACACAAAATGGACCAAATGCATTACCTCACCTTTTAAATGTTTTATTGGCAAGGAAAATAGCTGTGTCTGCTATTCAGCTGAGCTAATGTAGCTTCAGCATGTTGTTTACTATGTAAATTTCGCGGCGTGCCCGTGTCACCGCCATGTCTCTGATTTGGCAGCTGTGCAGAGTGGGCCTGAGTGTGTTGCGAGGATATTGGATTGCTGTGTCTTTGTGTCTGACGAGACCCCGGCTCCTTGCCGTGGTGATGTTCTGTTCTTTGTCCTGGTAGCAGAGAATGAACACATCACTAAACCCCCCCCCCCACACCAAAAACCCTGAGGTCTTATTGTTGAAACATTTTGACTGCCGACTTGGTTCATAACAAAAGACCACATAAGACCCAATGATGTATACGCTTGATGATTCTTTTAATTAGAAAATTAAAATAAAGCTTGGAAAAAATTCCGTATTGTCATAACCAAATTTAAATGGCTTGAATTTCGACATCATGAGTAATACTAGTATTCCAGTCCCTCAAAAGCACTTAGCATAGTTAGCTACGAACTGTGGGCCTGTGGATGGTCGTTATGGAGACGCTCACTCTGCTGCGACTCTAAACAAATTAGCAGGAACCGCGGATGTGTTTCATTTTCAGCCATGCCTGTGCACTTATGTGATCCTCAGATACACTTCCGGGGATGTTAGACTGTGGGACACCCTCCGCTGGGACGCCAGGGCCTTTTACCTGCGGCCCAGTCATGTGACGTCCACGGATGAACCGTTGGCTCATGTTAGCCAGGTGAAAGTCAACGAGGTTTTGGCTGTCGCCTCTTACGACGACGGTGAGAACGCCCTTATTGCCAAAATTTCCTGCTTCTGGATGTGCCTTGACCATCTTCCCTCATGCTTCTCCTCTGCTGTAATTAATGCACCAGTTTATGGGTAGTTAGTTCCTAGTGCAGAATCTTTTGAAGTGGAGAAACCAGAATGTGTAGTACACTATCAGGATCGTTTGGCAGGCAAGCCAAAGTCAAGCTTCGATATCTTTGAAGCTGCATTTGTCAGAGATCTTGGGTGTTGTGTAAAAATTAAAGCTGTCCACAAGATACTGCTTCTCCAGATGAGTTGGTTTGGGTGTCATCTTGTAGTTGTAATGACGTGTGACAAGCGGCAGACACGGTGGGAAGGCGTCCGGTGCATCGAGGCCAACTCTCCGCGTGTGTGCCTCATGGATGCCATCCAACAGAAGTTCTGTGAAGCCAGGAGATGGAAAACTTTCGCAGGAAAAGAAAGACACAGTGTCTTGTTAGCACTTCTCCTGTCGAGCTGCTGCCTGTGATCCCCCCCCACCCCCCACCCACGCTTGCTGTGGCAGGAACTTGATTTGGCTCGTTACGTCGATCATCTCGGTGGATCCATGCTATTTCATTGTTGACCTTTTTAAGAGTGATGGTACGACTCAGCATCCGTTAACCGTCTGTGGCACCGCTCCTGTTACCGGTTGCCACAGTGGCGTTGGCTGTTTCTCCTCATTGGCTCTGGCGGGAATGAAGTTGTGCGTTGGGAGTCCTGCCCAATAATTAATCTCTCGTTCTCAAACTAATGCTCTGGCAAAAAGCAGAACCCCAACCATATGGAACGGCCAGCCCGGTGTGCCAATTTATAACTAGCCCTGGATTCTGTCGAGACAATCTATCACGAGCCGTTTAATCGCGTCTGAGCGCTTTTAAGAGCTGCCGTTTTGGTTAACGTGCTTCGCGCCACCATTGAACAGCCCATTGCTGTTGAGGATTTCGCCCTAAACAAACCCCATCTCATTTGTCTAAAATTTAATTGAGCGCTTCTGAGGGAAATAGGGAGGGTTTATTAATGATGGCTGTCCGTTGAGAAGTTTCGCGATTAGCCTGACTGCATGGAAGTGATGTGTATCCTGAGCTACGATAACGAAACCCAGACTGACGGCAGATTGTCGTTTTTATAATCCCTTACAAACACACGGTATATGTGACTTTAAGTGATAACAGTGGCACTTCATTTTTTTTTAAATTGACCTCTTTTATTATGTTATTTTTGCCTCCCTCAGTTATGATGCTTGTAGCCCTTTTGTTCACTGTAGAGCCGGCCCCCCCCCGCCCCCCCCCCCCCCCCCCCCCCCCCCCCGCCCCCCCCCCCCCCCGCCGCCCGCGCGCCGCCTCGGCGTGTCCCCGCC